>KZ308694.1:331849-402268 GCA_000376725.2 Ladona fulva | reverse complement strand
ATATATATATAATGAACTACTCACACAATATCTCGAATTAACGTTCTTACAATTATGTAGCACTACATTCTACAGCTACATGTATAAACACGAACATTACGAAATTAATTTCTTGTATGCAACAATTGATTTCGAATATATTGCTTCACAAAATTATGAAGACCTTTCGTAACTGAAATGTTTTCAATTGAGGAAAACATTTCAGGAAGATATTTCTTAGTAATTCAGGGAAGAATTTGAACAAAATACATAACGCCTGGTAGTAGTGTTACAATCAAAGAAAATGGTTTTCCTTGAATTCCACGTTAAATTTTTATTCTGTTAAATATTAAATGTTAAGAGACATACTCTAGACTTACTAATGTTATATATCCAAGGGGGACATACCTCTAGCTACGAACAGAATAGAAAGAGCCTATCAATTAAATGATACTACTAACTGAATATAAAGGTACTATAAATATCATAATGATATACAAATTAAACAAACTATCGGGAAGTATATAATTTCAAACCAAAATAGTGGACAGAAAGTTAACACTGGAATTCCTCCCACATGTCTTAAATAGTATAAAGGCGAGGATCGTATCGCGGTACCAAGGTAACGACATAACACAACATGAAGTAAACACATTCTCACTTCCTCGGTGGAGGAGATGTCGTTGCATCGGAGGACATTAATTCAAAACTCTCCCCTTTCACTCCCTTCACTATTCAACAAAAACGTCCGACAATCGGTAAACCTGTTTATCTTACGAGGAATTAATGTTGCCCACCCGCACTCTCACCTGGTCTTTGTAGAAGAGAATGAGTTCCTCAGGCGAGGGGTTCGAACGATATATGTGCATTATCACACAATCGGCGATTTATACCGGAGACCCTTAACTGCCACCCACCGCAGCACCCTTCCTTCCCCATCCTAATCTCTCTCGGCCCCGTACACGGCATGCCACAAAGCACGCTGTCCTGCGTGCACCAGCCGCGCTATTAATTTAATTATCTAACCTTCCGCATAATTGGGTCGATAGGGTCCGGCGATATGGTAAGATGGGCGCCTTCCATTTACCCTTTCATTCCCTTCTCTTTCATTTCTTCTTCCTTCATTAGCTTGTAGACGCATGAGGGTTTCTGACTGCTTCACTTAGAGTGGAGGTCTTAAATTATTAACTCGGTGTGGATTACTCACAGTCAAAGAAAATAATGACCAAATATTCCTGTTAGATAAGATAAATTTCGGGCATGAGATTTAACTACTACTGTTTAGGATGTTTGGGTAAATACTCCTAATTTCTTTGTGCGCACTAAATAAAATTTATTTAATATTTAATTACTAAATACATTTTTATGGGAAAGATAAATTTTATGTATTTAACTTGGGTTTTAATTACTTTTGGTTTATGTAAGTTATCTATTTTTATAAATTTCGTTAAGTAAACTTCGTTTGAATTTCTTTTCTGTTTCAAACACCCGTATTCTTGTCTCATAAAGACGAATTCGATCATTTTCTTTTTACTCCCATTTTTCTGATCTTAGGATTATTGAAAATCGGTTCAAGCAGAGAAAATTTAAAATCTCAGCGAATAACGAATTTTAATTTTAAACGGTATCAGCATTATTTCCAATTCGTTTAGGAAGAGACGTAAATTTGAATCAGATAAATTAAAGTTGTAGCCCCAAAGGCTTCGTTTCCGCTAATATTTTCAGCGTTCTTGGGCTCGCTAACCGAAAAGAATCGGTTTTCACTCAACGTTTATAAAACCTCACATGCGCAGTACTTGGTCTGGGCCTGGTGGTTACGTATTATTACTTTCTGATGTACATCTTAGGAGCCTTGAAAATTAAAATAGAAAAAGAGAAGTGACCAGTGCTTTCCTTGCAAAATATCCACCCTTGAAATTTACCATTGAAGGGATCGTTTTCGAAATAGTCGCCTTCGATAAACATACCTCACAAGTCCACTCTCTTTCCTTTCCGTGTCCGACTCCGCGAGGGGTCATTTGTCACGGCTCTTTCCCGCATCGACTGCAGTGTAAACCATCACGGAAACTCTCCACTCGGCAGCATGCGATCTCCGAAAAATGGCGGTGGAGAAGTGATAGAAAGGAAGGGAGGAAGACGGAAGGAAGGGTTGGAATGGGGTAACAAACGACGTCCGAGAGGGGAAAGAAGGGTTGAAATTGAAAACGTATTAAGCGTTGATTCGAAGGGCAATTTCCTCAAATGGCTACGATAGCGAATGGCGGAAAACGGAATAAAATTACGGAGACGTGAATTACATTTCGATATTTAAATTAAACCTTTGATTTGGAAAATCGCCGAAAACGATTTATTTCCTCGAGGGAAAGTGATACGAGCGATCAAAGCAAGAGGGCGTAATTCCTATCAGTGAATAGCTTAACTGAATTCGGAGAAGTTGTCTGGAAATATATTCTGATTTGAACTAATTTCCATAATTGATTTAAGAATAATCCATGGAAATGGAATAGATATTGGAAACGTATGGAAGTGAATTTCGAGATTTGTGTAGGGAATTTTCCGGCAGAAATGGAGAAACATTGAGAAAGCGAACCTAAATAGTTTAGCTGTCGTATTTTTTATAGTTGGAAACGTATCGCTACAAACAAAAATATAAAAATTGGCAGTAATACGATAGTAGTATTTCAATTCTAATTATTTTCTGAAGTTTATTTAACGCTAATATTTTCGAAATTTTTATATATCTTCTATCCATATTCGTTCAATTTTACGTTGACGACTTTCCCGTAAAAAATATGTCGTTACTCATGAAAGGAATATTTTTATTTCCTTTTGGTACAACATCGAGGAAACAAAATCTTCCATCCAATTTTGTCATTGTTTGTGGTTATGGCAATATAAAATCTAATGATTTATGGGTGATGGTAAATAATGGGATTATTCATAAGGTCATTTTACTATATAGATTTACATGGACATTTTCCTCTAATAGCATTCTGGCTCAGAGGGTAAAACAAAGGCAAACTACCTCAATCCTCACCATGTATTGTAAGTCTGATTCCTTCTTCAAAACTTTTGTTTTAGATAATGGAGTCAAGGATCCATCCGGCCTTGAGGGTGATAAAATAGCAAACACATCGATATTACGTATCAAAAGATTGTTTGCGTTGATATTATGTGGTGTGCGATGAATTTCAGACATTCGTCATTGAACAACTGTCGCGGTGCAAATCTGCAAATCGGGCCGTGAAAACAGTTTTATTTTCTTTCGATGATAAAGCTGATTTTTGTCACTTATAATAAGGAAATCGAATCGGAACCGAACAGTAAACCGAAACCGAAAAAACGTTATATTTGGCGGAGTGAAAACCGAACCCATTTCGTAATTGAAATATTTGAACCCGAACCGTAACTTAAGACCATCCAATTGCTTCTCCACTACGTACATTTTACTCAAGTGTAACTGTAGGGAGATTTCTAACTAGCAATAAGTATTACCATGTTTTATTCTAAAATTTAGTAATTTAGAGTTTTTATAAAGGCTAGAAATAATATAGCAAACTTTCAGGATATAAATTATAGTAATCAGAGCAAAAATAAAACGGTTCAAATTGGTTTGATGTTGGCAGATGTAGCGAAACCGGATCTGAACCGAAATGTGGTATGTTCGTTGAACCGAAGCGCAAACCGGAACGAAAAATATCACGGTTCGATTCCCTGCTTATAATACAGATACAATTTTAAGTGCTTTCTGTATGTACCTGCACTCTTAATAGCTTTAACGTTGTGCTGTGAATCTAATTGCTCACCTCAATTTACGCTCTCATTACCGGCCTGAGCACTATGAACATAACTTATAATAAATATATAGTCATTAATGAATGTTGGAGATAGCTGTGAAAAATACTTAAGTGTTGATCAAGCAATATCCAAAAACCCGGTTGAAACGAGCTCAGCAGGCGAATTGGCCATTTGTCCAGTAATCTGCTTATCCAAAGAGAGATCAGTGCACGCCAAAGGAAAGGGGAAATGTGAGCGGGGATTTGTTGCGTGGCTAAGAATCGAGAAGTGCCAATGGAGTGGGAGCCAGGGAAAGGAAAAGAAACAATCTGCTTCTGAGATCGGCTATGATTATGGGAATTCTCAATTAATTAAGGAGAATTTTACTGTTTTATTAATAAATGGCACGTTTGGTTGATAACGTGGCCGAGATGCTCAATACGAAAAGATTCACGCAAATACAGGCAATCAAAGTAAAGTTTCAAAATTTCTAATCTATTTGCAATGTTACTCAGCGCTAAGATGACACCACTAAAATAATCTCAAGTGAGTTTACCTTTTGGTTGGTTCATGTACCCTGACATTCTCTATTTGATGCTCTTTCTTTCCCGCCTTTAACAAAGCACAACATAACGTTATATTTAAGGTGCGCTCGAAAATGCTGTTTAAAAATTGAAGTCAGAAAATGAGTAATGTGTGTATAAGAGTTTGAAATTTCAGTAGTTTGACGCATACTATTTCTTTTAATAAATCAAATAATTTTAAGGAAACATAGGTGTCACTGAGGTTTTCTTTCTCTGGTGTGGATGATTCATATTTTAGTTGTTACGTAATTTACTTATCCAACTTTAACCATGGATAGCGTTGGAAATGATTCATTTACTCTCTTTGGGGATCGAATAAATTTCGTCCCTGCTTTCCAGTGCAACGCATTCCATTCTATTCCAAAGATTAGAGCCTAAAACATAAAATTCCTAAACATGAGTATAAAGGGAATTTCTCAGTTTACTTGACTGCTCAGAAATAACACTAAGAAATTTTATACCCCTGGTAAATTCAGAAGTTGTGGAAATTATTGCCGGAATCGCGGCATTCAGAATAAATGAGATGAATCAAGAGGTCAGATTATCATTATTTCCACCGCTGAAGTATTGCAATTTTTTTCAACTCTGATGCTTAACGATATGAATATAAAGAGGTAAATTTATCCCTCAGCCATTAAGTACATCTCTTATGACAATTATCTAGTGGAGAAAATTGGAAGAGATGGGAGATTTGTAGAAGTTATATAAAGAAACATGAATTATCCTGAAAAAATTATATATACTTTTGGTATTGCATGCGTTGAATTCACTGACGTTCCTCCAACATATTTCATTATGAGACTTTGCAATCGAGGAGAAAACATAATTGGAAGAGTAATATCTACCAACCACTGAGTGCAAGTACAGAAATTAAGGCAGGTAGCGTAAACGTCGATCAATGGAGCATCCCTACCTTTCGCTGAAGTTGCACATCTGCGATGACCATCAGTCCTCAAGTCATAGTTCTTCTTTTACTCTACAGTTTGATATAGACTTTTCGGCTGAATCAGCTTCTTTATCACCGTTTGCTCTTTCGCAGATTTACCAAAAGTGAAAACGTACGGCAATGAACCACCAGCTTTCGGAGTAAGCTCCTTTGTGATTCCTCTAGAAATGAGAAAGTAAAACATCTTGAGGAAAGTACGGATTGGTAAATTCTTCAAAATATCGAATGGCTTTCAAATAGTCTACACAAAAAACGGTTTGTGGTTGAGGTTATAATATCGTGTATGTTTACTGTACCAGTGTGCGGTTTCCTTATGTCCGACAGGTAGCAGTAGAAATCCTTTTTTGCGACGTAGCTCGGGAGGTGCTACCTTTGCTCACTTTTTACAATACCTAATACTACGTTATGGCAACTCTGATCAAACGTTATCTGTATATTGTTTAACGGAGATGAAAAAACTGATACGACAGCGGTTTCAGCTTGGTAGGTTTATTTATCAACGCAAAGAAATTGTAAACGTTTGGAACAATTGGAATTTTGTAGTTTGGAATTGGAACGTTTGTAAACAATTATATATTTCAAGGAAGAAAATAATCTTATAAATTTTACAGAATAAATATTTATTACTATGTACTCTGTGGAATATAAATATTTATCACCATATACCCGTATTTATTCTGAGTAAATTATAAGATTGTTTCCTTACTGCATAAGGCATCTTTTCACAGTTTTTCGATTTTGATGTTCGTACAAACAAATCTTAATTGAGGTTCTCTCAAATACCTAGCCTCCTGAGCTCACTTATAAGTACGCATTAATTGTTTGCTACCATTACTTTTACATTGTTTTACCATGAACCTGGTATATTTTTTAAATAGAACAATGTAGCGAAATGTACACACCATGAAATTAGACAAAAGCTGATTGAGCATCCGGTTTGAACATGTAAACTCATATCAGTAAGAGTGCTTAGAAGGCAGACCGCGTTAATTCACTTGTTTATGGGCATCATCCGAAGTGTGATTCGGTTTAGTTTTTTATTCGGTGGAATATCTTATTTCTTTGTAGGAAATCGTGTCTTTAATACGAATGAATGTACATCAAAAGAGCGGCGGGAAACGGAGGGATTTTCCGCGGAGATAAAGTATGTATGGGGATACGAGATGTCACCCACGCCGCAAACTGTGATAAATAATTCTGAAAAAAGAATTTTCGAGCGCGTGAGAAAAAGCGTAAATCATAAACACGAAAGAATATCAATTACGAGCACGTCTAGTCAGCATTCTCATTCTTTTATACATTTCGCAGTTGGAAGAATTATTGCGAATAAATGCCGAGGAAGTTAAGGAAATATTTTAAGTGAGCCATTTTGAATACATTGATCAATGATATTTTTAGCGCGTTAAGTTTTTAATACGAATTACAGAATTTAACGATTAAAATAAAGCGACTGTTGACATCTCAGGTCATTAGTAAACTTTATATTCAGGAGAAATTCTCTTCGATCTGTTATGACATCTACGGACCAAGGGATAATAGATAGGTTTCAATATCCATTAGAATTTTAATAAAGCAAACGAAGAACTCCTTGGTAGTGTTTGGACTTAATGGAATCTTCTCATTATACTCTAACTGCTACTTAAAGCAAGAGGAAATAGCTTTCTTTGACATTTACGCATAGTTGGAGGCTCGCAAAATTTTATGAAATCCGAAATTCACCAAAAATTAAGACAAATCAACCTGCTTAGCTTTCTCGTATTGAGCAAAAAACATCGCTCTCAATGAAATCTTTCCTCAGAAAAAGATTATCAAAACATTTTCCTTTTCACGAAGAAGACTGGATATATCAAACTCTCCTGAAATAAAAAAATAACTATAGTAATATTCGTATAGAAATTAATAATATTCATGGTCTTGAAATTTTGCTACCGTTGAAAAGCTAAGAGAAGAGTAGGTTAACCCAAAAGGCTGACCCGAAATAGGAATTCGCAGTTCGTTTCCTCAGTTCATTTCCTCAGTTCATCACTTATTCCCTCAACGTGCACCCTTAATATATCGTCTTTGTTGATTGTAGAACTTTAATTAATCTTTGCTCTTCCAACCGATTTTTATCTCGACCCAGGACGGCTGAATTTGCTCAAACATCCGCGAAATGAAGTAATGTAAGATAAATAAATTCAGTAAAGTTCATTCGGATAAGATGAGGTGGACTGAAACGAAACGCTGGAAATATAAATTTTCTGAAGACTGTTAAGTCACCGAAATAATTGGATGCTGGCGCAAACAAAATCCAAGAATTAATTTCTCCTTTGATGTGAGTCGTCCGACTGAAAACCATCATCACTGTATAATTTAAATGTTAGTACATTCCATTAAGGCATTTGTCAGGAGATATAGACAATATCAATGAAAATACCAGAATTGCTTTAATGCCCTTCAAACAAACGTAAATCGCGCGCAAAGATAAACGCTTTTCTCTCATTCCTTTTGCCCCTTCCCCACCTCTAACATCTTCGCGTGATAGAGACATCAAAGGAGAGTCCAATTTCCCTCAACAGGAGGCGTCCTCGGCGAGCAAAACAAAAGCGAGTTGCCAAAGCGAAAGGAAAACACGAGAGGCCAAAGAAGGATAGGCAAGAGGGAGAAAAGAGGGAAAAAAAGAATTCTGCTGGGGCGAAGAAAGAACCTCACCCTCCGGAAATACACTTTCCAAATCGAATTGTAAACTTCTTTATTCCCTTTCCTAATCCCCCTTCCACTTCCCCCTTTGCCATTTCACTTCTCTTTTTCATTCCTTGAATCACCTTTAACAAGCCTCAAGGATGAGGGAACATTCTTTGGAAGGTGCGCGAGCGGAGGAGAATGTGAAGGATGCGGAGGCAAATCGGAAAGAATCGGAGATTAAAGAAAAAGGGAATCGAGAAAGGGAAAAGAATATGGGAAAGAAAAACGAGAAAGAATTTAGAATTCCTAAAAGCGAAGGAGATTTGTAGAGTACTTTTAGATGGAGATTCAAAAATTACTGCATGTGCTGATGAAATGGAAATCCTGGATATGCATAACTGAGGCAAAATCATCGAATCAACTTGCGTATGCGTAAATGAGACAGAATCATCGAGTCAACTGATGGTAAAGTTATCGGTTTTTCTCAATTAATTGATAAATTATCGTTGAATGTCGGAATTGGAAAATAATACGAGAATTATGCCTTACTGCACGAAACTGCAATTGCAATCCAAACGCTATCTCAGTGTTTCCCAAAACTTTTTCGTTTCGCCGCCCCTCTTATTTATATTCATTCCTCTCCAATTGTATTCTAAAAATATTATTGGCGAAATAAGAAATACTATAAAAATAAAATTTGGAGTATCTAAACCTTAGGTAAACGATGAAAAACCGAAAGAGCTCTGTATCTGCTGAAATTCTCCTGGCTTATCTTGTTATCTAGGGCTATTTATTTTGGAAAGAAAGAAGATCAACGAAAGAATAGCTCACATTTGCTTGAATGTCCGCTTAGGAAGAGTGTCCTTACTCCCTCACGGGGAGAGAGCGCGCTCTTGCGACAACCGTTATACATTATATTTACGTTTTAAAGAAATTATTCCACGTCAATTTAGTTGTGTAAGTGATAAATAATAAGCACATTTTTATTAAAATAACATGGAAGCTCTGCCACAAGCTTGTACATGAGAAGGTGATGATTTCATGAAGTTCCCAGTAGTTGGTTCGGAAGAGCTGAGGCAGATTTCGATGTGTTATTACCCATATTGAGACTCAATCCTGAAAAAATTACGAGCGATGTGTGTTTCGAAACATAAATGAATGTTGGCCATATTGAGAAGAAAAAAGTGGGAATAATTGTGAGTTGAGAAAAGAGAGGAAATAAGGCGAAAGGAAAGAAGAGTCATTCGCTAATAAAATGAGCTGAGGAAGGAAGCGATGGTTAACTTTGCAGAGGTGCGAATGAAGAAAAGCATCCGAGGAGTGGCGGAAAAGGAAAAAATCGGGAAATGGAAAGGGAAAAAGTTCCCGAGGAAAATGAAAGGAATAAACTAATTTGGGAATTTCGATGGCTGAAAAAGGAGTCGCGAATGGAGTCAGAAATTGGAGACGAAAAAGAGGAAAGTGCGATGGGATGAGAAGAAGGATTGGCGATTGATTGAATGATTGATTGATTGGGCGCTTTATCGGCGAGGGTGGACTCAAACGGTCTCCTCCGAATCCTCAGAACTGTACGTTTATTTGAAGGAAAATATAACTGGTTTTTCAGGTTTAAAAGAGCATACAGCGGGAAACAGCCTGAGTATTACAGAAACGAAATGAGGACGGAGAAGTGGATGAAATTTCTGTCGTGAAATGAGATTTAAGGGAGAACGAAAAGATACTGTCACTTCTAATACATCTGTATTTGAATGAAAGATCAAAAACAGAAACTTGGTCTTAAGGATACGCTCTAATCGTACATTTGTAGGTTAAGGTTAATTTTAAATGGTGTCTGTATGATTTTCAGTCCTCACGATAAATTGTGTGTTGTCACCCTTCATAACAATATATTTCATACCTTCATTGAAATCTTTAGTCTTTCTTCAAAACATTCACTGTTTTCTTGGAAACGATTTAGACATAAAAGCTAACATTAAAACATGGACATAAATGGAATTCCTCAGTTTTTTATTTACGTCTCTAAAGTTTCTCAAAGCAATTTGTATTGACTGCTACATGGCTCTAATGCCTATTATTATTAACATTTTACTTGTAATGATAATAATATCACTTTTATCGAGAAAATTAATGTGATGTAACGTAATATAACTGTAGAAAGCTCTCTTATTTTTAATAAAAGTAAATACTGTAGGGTCCTGCCACCATGTCCTGATGAATGGAATATTTTTCATTTGTCTTTTGGTACAGGATAGAGAAAAATGTATCTTTCATTTACTTTTGCCCAAGTGTTTTTCATAGCTGCAATAATATGAAAGCTACTGAGGTATGAGTGATGCTGAATAATGACATTCATTAAGATATCTCCCTTCTGAGTGTTACGAAAAGTGTTACTTGTAGAGTCATTGTGCTTAATTTACGTGGACTTGTTCCGCTTATAGCATTCTATCTCGGCGAGGAAAGTAATCGCAAACTACCTCACTCCTCATATTTCCTAGTCGCCTCAGATCCCTTTCCAAAGCTTTTCGTTGCTTATTGTGGATGAGGTTCAAACCAGCCTTTAGGTTGAAGACTGTACAGACAGAATTACGTTAGGAATGAGTTTTCATAAAACCTCTTCGAGGAAATACCGAGGACATGTCAAGTAAAACTTTCGTATATTAAGTTACTTTGTTGTTGTACATACTTTCAGTTACTGAATTGGAAGTGATTGCACGTATATATATATAAAAAGATTTGTCCTATTTATCAACCTTAGGAAAGCAAGAAGTGGTGCCTGTTCTTTCCTGTTGTGGTCTAGCGCGCAATATGACTAACGAAGCTTAAAAATACTTTTAAAATTTAAAAGAGGAACTCAAAATATTTAAATTATTATGAATATTATTATGCTGAATTATTGATGTAACTCTATTTTAAGCTGCTATAAAAGTTGTGGGAAATCAGAATTGTGAATTGAAGTTGTTGATATTTTAATGGCTAAGACCTAACTGAATCGAATTAAGATGGAAGGCAAACCTTGGAACAAGACCTCACCGTGCTCAATGCTCTGCGACGAAAATCTAGCCTCCAATAAAAAAGCAGGAAAAGGAGCTGTTTGAAGTCCTTTCCAAGCTTCAGGAACTACTTGCAAGTCAAGGCTAGTGGCAAATGTAATAGAGAGAGCATGGAGGGGGTAAGAGGAGAAAACGGATGTGATGAAGGAATGGAGAAAGAGTCGAAGGAAAGGGAGTAAGGGAGAAAAAGGATGGCTTCCTGGCCGTGGAGGAATTGGATGTATTGAGGAGTGAAATGTGAAGGGATTGAGAGGTTAGGAGAAGGATTTTGTTAGGGAAAAGAGGAAACTATTTCGTGAGAATTGAGAGCGGGAATTTCATCCCTTTTGTTAACATCGGTGTATTGTGTGCCGTCGGTGTGAGGTTGTGCACGTCTGTTCGGAAACGAGGAAATGGTCGGAATGGCGATTGTCATTTAAAAGATGGAAAAACTCCGGAAATTGGATAAAACGGGCGGAAAAGTATTTCAATAAACATTTTCAGTTTGTCGGATTTTCTCCTCGCTTTCATCTTCCAATTTTTAGATACTTTGTTAGTATACACTTGGTGGGATTTCACAACTTCACGAAAATTCGAAAATTCCCAGTAAACATATGAGTAAATAAATCCTGATTCTTTGGAATATTTTCAATCTTTGAAATGAATCACTTTCGAAATTGTCAACGCATTTCGGATAAAATATTTTAATGAAATATTTCATGTTCCAATTAAAGCATTGGCTTCCTCGGTTGCTTAGATGAATCTACGTTTATCCCTTTAATTTTGTATGCACCTATTCCTTAATTTTTGTCTCCTTTTTCCCAGAGTTTCTATTTGTCTTATATCTACAACGTTACCCCTATTCCTCTCTAAAGTTAACCAGATCACACCTCATGATTCTACCATTTATGGTAGGTAATCTCAGTTACCCGATCCTGTAAATATATAAGCCTATCGGCTACAAAGTAACGTATATTCCTGGAATTTGTCAATTAATATTGTACTTTTAAAATTCTATTAATCACTTAAAATATTTTAAAATGAATCCGTTTAGAAATGAAACAATGAATCAATAAAATGGATCGTTTTAACAGTGATTCAGTTTTTTTGAGATCGAAAATAATTGTGAGCTAACCATAATTTTATTTATTCTTTCTATGTTCTTTTATTCTGAAGCTGATCTATGATTTCTCTAGATAATGTTTATGCACGATGAAATAATCTGGCGTCGACTTCAGAGGAAACTTAATCTAATTTCAGAGGAAACCTAATCTGCACTATTCACTTCAGACTTCAGAGGAAACCTAATCTACACAATTCACTTATTAAGTATCGTGTGTTATCCTTATATATCCGACTAGATGCTTGTAAGAAGAGTATGTACGTATACTGTGGTTATTATCTCATACCAAAGGTTTCAACATTTCTCCAAGTAGGAAAAATTGGGAAGTGCTGAGCACGTATTTTGGAAAGCTACTGATAGACGATATTTAAAAACATGGTGATAATTTGGCAGATTATTGGCTAATTGGGCGTTGGACGATTATGTCTGCTATAAATGAAATAAAAAAGGAACAATAATTTAATTTTTCAAACGATTCATGAACCATTCAAAAGGAATACTAGGGCTCCTGAATAGCCAACTGGAGAACGCGGTCGACTTTCGTAAAAGCGGCTCCGGGTTCGATTCCCGGTGAGGACTTACGTGGGAAATTATCTAAGCTGTCGAAGCACTTTTATCAACATTACCACTAGGAATATTTAAGGCAAGAGAAATATCGTGTGCAGAGTTTTTCCAGAGAATCTTGTTTAAGATATTTGGAAACCATTCCGATTTTCCTTATCGCAATTTTCACTGACGAAAACTTTCTTTGATTAGACGCATGGTGTTACGAACAGTAGTTTACTTTCTGCTGGAGTAACAAAAGTAACTCAGGTTAATCTCTCGCGTTTGAAAGTTGAATAAAATTTGAAATAAAATGATAACTTGAGTTCACTAAGTAACTCAGTCACCAATTTCAGGAGAAAATTAACCATTCACTTTTTAATAGCAATTCACATGTACTCCTTTCTCGTCTCCCCACAATGAGATCATCACTTGTAAAGTGGGGATTTTATCCGCTGCGGCCAAATTACTTTTTCGGCAAAAAGCGAAATGGGAGCAATGGAATAGGTTAGCATAACAAAGCAATGGAGGGGAAAGGTTTCCGCCACCTGGGAAGCAATTTCCCGAATATTTCTTCTTGAAGAGAGTTGGCTCAAGAATGAGGTATGATGGCGGAAGGGCTTTAAGGGGAACGTTGAGGTGATCGGCTCCTGTCAACTTCTACGCGCGTTTGTGCTCGTGGGACTCTTGTCAGCGTGTGACATTCTTTGACTTTTGAAAATGGGTTGGCGGGTGTGGGCCTTTCCGACTGCACTTGGGGATGTATTCTCTGCGAAAGGCGAGGGCTGGAGAACGCGACTCGGCAATGGATTTGACAGATTAGATGTTTTCCGCGAAGAAGCAATTCCTAGTCCGTCTTCGCATCAGCCATCTTTTGTAGCGATTTCCCTCCATTTTCACAAGAAAAGAAGGAATTTGTTGACGGATGGATAAACGTTTCCGATTGCGTGATTGGAAAGCTTCTTTAGCCGTGACTTGTCGCGTCGACTTAAGTAACCAAGTCTTTCATTTTCATCTTCGAAAGCACGTGAGGATTAACAAGTCAGATTAAACAACTGCTGCTTGACTTAAACCTTCTACATGAATGTGCCGACATAAACTTGGATGAACACGAAAATTTGACTAAATGTTTCGGGAGTACTTACTTCATGTACATATTTGTCGAGTTGAAATATTTTCCTAAATTAAGAAAAAATATTAAAAGATGAAATTTTCCTTGAAAACTAATTATCCGGCAAAAAATCCTTCTGGTTGATGTTTCCATATCCTCTAGGTGATAATTTAGCGATATATCAATCTTGCGAGAACTTTTGCGAGACCAAGTTTATTTACTCGTATAACCAAATTTAGAAGTTGTTTTTGCGATGTCTTAAAATTTGCCGCAAAGTGCTCATGATTCGTTCTATAATTCCGACTGATACATATAATTCAAGCAAATGCAGTTACAAGATCAATATCATGAACTCTTTCACGAGTTTTAATGGAAAAAAAGAAATAAAAACAACAATCATAAAGAAAAACAACCTTAAAATAACTTTTTAAAACAAGACTAAATTCTCGGTCCACAATTGAAAGAGAAGAATATTTTTGTTTAAATAAGGAAATGGTTTATAAGATATCTATTACCTCATATCTCATATTTAAAAAAAGGAAATCGAATGCTACCACAAATTAATATGCTACGTCGAACTGTTTACTTAGCACCAGAAAAATTGCATACAACGTTCTCATTGCGTCTGAGATTGTTTCATCCCTTTCAGAACACAGAGTAGTATTATCCATAACAGTTCTTCCAATGCAGCCAAATATTTCATTCCTGTAGGAAAAGGTTTCAATTCAAACATTGAAAATCAATCCAAGACAGCAAGTTTAACTTTCCCTACTTTATCACAACGTGAGAAATCACAGAATGCTTTCCGAATGACATCCTTAGAATGAATCCGCTGCTCCGATGGCTACTTATACTGGAATAGCGAATAAATTGGGGTAACCTTCTGCTTCCCGTCCTCTTCCTAGTTAATTAAGGAGGCCTTCGGATACTGCGTGTCATTGTGAAACGCGTGGCCACGCGCACACCGTCCGCCGCCCCCAAAGAAGGGCAAATAGCACGGCTTATCCTATACCACGCTGGCGCGTGTCCCCAAGGGTGAGAATGGAATAAAATAAACCAAAGGGGAGGAAGAAATGCGTGGTTTGAGGGGAGATTGAACTGTTTGTGAGGCACGCCCACAGGCTAAAGGAGAACCCGTGCGAGAATATCGAGGGAAATGGTAAGAAATGCGATGGAAATAAGGGGAGAAGTATTTGCAGATGGGGAAAACGGAAAGGAAGACGTCATCCAATGGCAGTAATTAAGAAGGGGGTAACGCATCTCATTGCTAAAAGAGCTCTTTGAATTCGGTCCTGCTTGTTCATAAACGTGGCTAAAACTTAATCAAATAATTCGCGTGGTAAGTTATAGGTGAAGCTTTTCTCTGGCGATTAAGACCAAGGCCAATTGAGATTAAGATGTTGCAAGGGAAGAGAAAAGTAGAACAACAGAAAATACATTTTTAAGGAACGAAAGCTTAATTTTCCGTTATAAAATATAGTTATGGATATTTTATTTCTGGAAAGTATGATTTATAGCTTTGCGATTTAAGGTCTTGAATTTAAATGTAAATATAATAGTTACAGTCATTCATAATGTATATACTCGAATTTCCTCAATCTGAAAACCTGATCGCTCTTGTTAACAGATGCATGGCAAATTGTATACCAACGGGAAGTTTTCGCCGTATAACAAAATTTCATATATTCTGCCCAAAAAATAGTAATTTTCTATTGTGTACCATAAATATAATAATAATAATAATAATAAAACGTCTTTATTGTGGGGCGCGATTGAGACCAGGTAGTCTCTTCTTCCATCTAACCCTTTAATTAATAAAGGTGTAATTAATAATGATATAGAAAAAATAGAAGATATTTAAAAAAGTTAATAAAGATAATAGAAAGAGGTATTGAAAGAAATCGATGTAATAAAACGGGGATATTATATGGGCTAAAAAAACCTAAGTCTTCTCTTAGGAAAAATATGGCCCAGCAGGAAAACACCCACAGAAGAAATATAAAGGTGCTTGAAAATTAAATTTGAAAACATCTAAAAACTGTTCAATATTTTATAATTCAATAAGAGCGATTTTCCAATCGGAGTGGCAAAAGTTTGTCCAATGAGTATTTTCAATTCAAAGATTAATGTTGAAGGTCTCTATTTCTATGCTTTTATTTATTACATTTATATATTTCTTTTCTATTACTGTGATAGGTAGCATGAAAGTAAATCAAGAATATTATGGATACATTTATTATATAGGATTGTTTAAATGGAAATGGTTTGCAATTTAACTTAAAATTAATCCGCACGGTATCTCAATCGACAGTAGATTCCAAACCTCGGGCAGCTCCAAGTTGCAAATCGCTCCCAGTAAGTATGGAATGAAATATTCATACAGCCGAGTGTTGAGAAAAAAAACCATAAACAGGCAGTCGCCATCAATGTGTATCAGCGGTAATTGGAGGGCGAATTATTGTGATTTTTCGAGCGGCATCTGTAATCCTAGCAGCGACCAGCAACAGGGGTTATGGAACCGGCGTCCGCTTGCATCGAGGAACAACAGCAAGGCTTTCTATCGATTGTCAGCTTTCGGGGACCAAGTTCCTGCTCCATTCTAGTTCCCGCGCCCGAATTAGCCTCCGACACGTTGCAGCCTCTCGTTCTCGCGCCTACCTTTTCTGCCTCCACGAAAGTGTGTGAAACTCGGTACGAGCAGAATGGCTGCTGATGTCGATGCCCGAGGGAGGAATATGGGGTGTGCCGCATTGTATGCTCGCATCTGTAACTGAGTGAGTTGTTTGACGCCGAGAGGCATATCCCTGAGGCTTGTCATTAGCATGGCCCCGCTCGCTGCTGAAAGGGCGGCGATGCCGTGGTCACGTGACCTCGGGAGCGTGCTTTCAATTGTCTGGGTGCGAGGAGATTAAAATGGGTGGCTCCCTCGGGCCTCCGAGGGGTAATTTAAGGAAGAGCGAGGTTCCCGAGACGGGGGCGAGGTCACGTGTTCTCATAAAGGAGCATGACCGTTTCATATACCTCTCTATGCGTCTGAGGGAAGGAGGGTTTGTCAACACCATTATGTTATTCAAATTGATATGTCGGTTGACGGTACCGAGGAAAATAACGATGAGAAGTTCGTCGGCTATTAGTCTACTGCGGAAGTGACGTTTAGCTCCGTTCCTTGTTCTTCAAAATGCTACACTTTCCTATGACCAGTTTACACCATGGATTGAGAATATAATTTGACATCTACAGCATACAATACATACGATTTAACATCTTGAACTATGTCGCGCCCTATATTGATATACATCATTACTGTTTTAAGGGGAATTTTTTTTATTGGGAGAGAAGTTCATTTATCTAGGATGGATTTATAAATGCTAGTAAAGTAGGTCTCTCCCCATAACTCCATTGTTTGCCTAACTTAACAAAATATACTACAACCAGAGGAAAAACGGACAGGGAAAAAGTCTGACAGGAAAAGAACTCGAACCTGAAGTATTCCGCTTTCAGGGCTGATGCTTTAAGCAATTGAGCCAGAGCGGGGGGGAAACAGAACGCGGTAGATTCCAGGTTCGAGTCCTGGTCCTGCTTTTTTTCCTGTCCGTCTTTCCTTATGATTTTTCCTAGGTGCACGCCTTCAGGCGAAAGGTTACCTTTACCCTTTTTCTTGTGTATACTAAAACCTGCTTTAAGACATTTTTCTTAGGGCCGAGTGAAAAGCGCATCATATGTGGGATAGTACAACATTAACCGGGATATTACAACTTTTTATTTCCCGTTATGTTGAAAAAAAGGGATGGGCTCTTTGGCTCTTCATTTTCTAAAGTAATGATTAACACCTTAAAACAAAAAGGTAACCTTTTTAGTTTGCTTTATTTTCCACAGGTATTGATAGAGTATATAGAGAGTCCGGGAACTAATGTTGTGTAATACTAGTTGCCTTCTCGTAATATATTTTAAGAAATGTCCTACCTTTTATAGTTGCTTTTAGTAATTTTTCATTCTACAATGAAGCAATTTTGACCAGATAGATATTTAAAGAAGAATTACGAATCGTTTAACAGCAAATAATTAGATTTCTTCAGAGAACAAGGTGCCTTCGAGACTACGGTCAACAGCCACAAACGCGATAAAGATAATATATATGAATTTTGGTCAATCAATTGAAGCGATCGGCTAAAGTGGGTTGCACAGCATCCGGAAACGGGAGAAAATCTGCCTCTTAAGCGGTTAGCAGAGTGTTTTCAGCGGTATTTTTACTCATGTGTTTCTTGTATAAAGAACCAGTACCAAGAGAAAGCCTCGTCTTAGGTGGGAACGTTTTAAACGTGTTTGACAGTGTTAATATCTTGAAAACTTAATGATTAGTATTTAATAAATTCTGAAGTAAAGGTGGATAGAAGTCTAGCGAAAAGGCGCAGAGCTAGGAATATTTTGGGCTCCTTAGACCTTGTATTCATATGACTTATGTGCATTTGCAGATTATTTTCTTCAATATGATACAAAATAGCAGTAACACGTAATGTGAATGATATGAAATAAAAATCTCATTCAATTTATAATAACGAGCAACATAACATAAGAGGAACTTTCGTAAAATTATGCAAATCAAAGCGATTTGAAACTAAAATACAGAAAATGCTAAAAATTATTTGTTAATATTTTTCATTGAAAGCAGTTTGAATAATATGCCTATGAATTTTGATATGAAAGCAGTTGGAATAAAATATCTAAGTAGTTTAGCGGTTGATGACAGCATGCAAAAGAGCTGCCTGTTTTTTGACAGAGGTTCAATACGACCATTCTTTAAAGATTAGGCTTGCAACATTTTTCAGCGAACAAAAAGTATTTCCTTTTAAGTTCTTCTGTCTTAATTTTATCCCAAAATTCGATTCCTTCGACAATTTCCGTCGACAGTCTCTCCTATCCTAACTCAACTTCCCTCCAACCCTAAAGTGGAATTGAACTCTTTTGATCTCTTCTAGAATGCTTTTCTATTCGTGCAATTTCTATTCTTTTACCCTTTATCCTTAGTCTCTGAGGAAGATCTGTGTGTTCACGTAATGCGTTCTGCATCTAACAATTGATACTTTTAAGCTATAAATGTACATTCACGAAGGTTATCTTATCTTAATCTAAACAAGAAAATAAAGGAGTACAATAAGATTTGATTTCGATTAATCTTAATGAATTAATGACTTATACCGTCTTTTGAGAATAAATTTCGCAGTGTCAAGGGATGAGAGTATTAAGGGTTATCATAAAATGCTAGTAAATTTCTTAAGCCCTGTTTACACGGTGCATTAACTTGTACAAGTTAATGCACGAATGCATGAACCATTTAATGTACGAAAAAATGTACGTTTGCATGAACGAAATTCATGAATGGGTGTTTACACGGTGCATTTTTTCGTACAAGTTTTCATGCATTTTTAGGAAGCGCATTATACGATTGTTTTTGTTTTTCCTCAAAAAAGCGCATCATTTAAATAAGGAAAAGGGTTAAGGTGACTTGGTTTCTCCTTGGGGTGCATCATTTAAATGTTTAACAGATATCGACAACTCGGAAGCAGTTCATTTATCACATATTCCGCATATGGTTTTTCCTTAATTAGTTTTCCGTGGGGACATCATGCAGTAGAAAGCGGAAACGTCACTTTCAGCTACCCTGCTTGCGTGGTTCTGTTTGTTTACGTACGAATTGGGGTTTATAAATTTATTTTGACCTCTGCTTCGTTTGCACTCCGCTCTCCTGTTAAGACCCTTGCGCCTTTTTTGGAACTCTCTCTCTTTCTCCTGTTTTGAACCTTGCCCCTCATTGGACTTTTCTCTTGCGTTTTCGACATTTGCACGTACAGTGGCCTGGACCAAGCGGCAAGTAGAGAAGTTCATACAGTTCGATATAACCGGTTTTTATATTATGTGAAATTGAAACAGCAAATTATAAATGCAATTTTAATCTCCTACAGCAATTTACTTTGTATTTGATGAGTTAATAAAACTTCAATACTCTCGATTCTTTTGAAAGAAGACAATTGCACCCGAGAGATGTATATAGTAAGTGAATGGAGAATCCTGATGAAAATTATATCAAACATTGGTTTAAGAGGTGGATTTCCATTTTTTTGTACTTGGGTTTTGGTATTTTGTTTTTGTGTGGGCATAACCTTATTAAATATTTTTGTATGAAAGGTGAATGTGTGAGTGCTCTGCGAGTGATTGTTGAATTAACAGGTTGTCAAAGAAAACGCAGTAAAGAAATGTTTAGGATTTTTTGGGATTCTTAGTCATGACATTAGTTGGGGTGCTTGAATCTGAGTGAATTGGATGAGTGATTGTGATTAAGGGCGTTGGATCTGCTGTTATGATAAATTGGTAGATCTGTACTAATTTCTTTGGAATAATCACTTTTGGGATTGGTAGGAAGTGGAATTATATATTGCATTAGCATTGTTGATCGACCATTCTGTAGCTTTATTGTGGTTTGCTATTTCTGGTGTGAAATGATAATGGAAATGCAGTTATGTGATCCCCATGTAGGAAAATGTAACTAAAATTAATGGAAGGTCCTTCAGACAATCAGAGAGATTAGTGAAATTGAAAGTTAATTATTTGATTGCAATGAGAAATTCTCAATATTCATAATGTTTATGAAAAATACGTAAAATGCTGAAGATACGATAGAAATTTATATGGTCAATTAATATTAATTCACATATGTTTGTGATGTGGATCAAGTTAAATTGATTTAAAATAATCATGAAAATCTGACTTTGGACTTAGAAATCACTGTCTATGAACAAGTATTCAATTTATAAGTGGATATTTTGCTGCTGAAGAGAATAGGTATCTTTAAAACTTGAGACAGGAGTTTCAGAGGAGTAGGAATCGTAAGAAATTCGTTTTCCGTTTTCTACCACCAGGTGCCTCTGAAACACGAGTGGAAAATGCACAAATGCATGAACCAAATTAGAACACGTTCATTTTTCCGTTCATGTGTTCATGCATTTGTACATTTTGGTGTGTTTACACGGTACATTTTTGGTGGTTCATGCATTCGTACTTTAACTTTTACAAGTTAATGCACCGTGTAAACAGGGCTTTATACGTATACAAGAAAGGTTGTGGAAATGCACAATTAAGTAGAATTATGATACCACTTATTCAATTTCGAAAATCCTATTTAATGAACGATAAAACTTTTAGAAAATACTCTGAATATCTTTACTCAGTATACTTATCCACCCTCCCATGCAGGGGCGGATTAAACTACAAGGGGCCCAAGGGGTTAAGATCAGATTGAGACCCCTTCTAGGAATGTTTCGTAAATACTCGAAGCTTCATAAAATACACAAATACATTATATTTACCCATAGAAACCGCAGTCGCATCACTACGGAAAGAATAAGCAAGTTTTGAATTATAATATGTAATTTTTCAATACGTTTCATAGAGAGACTTTTCTACATAAAATATTTTCTAAATAAACATATTGTGTAGATTTACTCAATTATTATTCTTTATTGAGGCGAAAAACTAGGAAAAAAAATGTTAGTGAGAATTTCTAAGTAGAATCTTACTGAAGCCCCCATGTCGATGAGGCCTTAAGCTAGCGCCTATTGCGGCTAACTATGAATCCCCCAGCTTCCATGTTTTGTTTTTATTATTATGTTCCATATTAGGCTTTATTTCACGTCAATCGTTGGAAGACTTCATTAATGGAAAATTCAAAACCCTTCTTCTTTGTTTAGATATATATCGTAATTAAGTAAACACAAGCCTTAATATTCTATNATAAAATATTTACTAAATAAACATATTGTGTAGACTTACTCAATTATTATTCTTTATTGAGGCGAAAAACTAGGAAAAAAATGTTACTGAGAATTTCTAAGTAGAATCTTACCGAAGTCCCCATGTCGATGAGGCCTTAAGCTAGCGCCTATTGCGGCTAACTATGAATCCCTCAGCTTCCATGTTTTGTTTTTATTATTATGTTCCATGTTAGGCTTTATTTCACGTCAATCGCTGGAAGACTTCATTAATGGAAAATTCAAAACCCTTCTTCTTTGTTTAGATATATATCGTAATTAAGTAAACACAAGCCTTAATATTCTAGAATTCATCGTGGTCAGATGAAGGCATACATTTCCAGCTCTTACAGCATAAATGGTTGAACTTTTGAACCATCTTGCTTGAAAATTTCAGTAGTTAAGATACCTTTTCAGTTATTCTACTCAATATTTATGCTAAAATGATAGAAAATACAAGCGCTGGCTTTATTCATTTTTTACCAATTAGCGCCCCAATGCTTAAAGAAAGAGAGTCCAGCCTATAATAGCAAATCTCCGTTGCTTTTCGCTGTGCCTGCCATCGCTCATATCAATCTCCGCCCTCTTCTTCCTCTCTTTTGCAACTCCTCCCTCTCTACAAACACACTCACAATAAGGAGAACTTGTTTTTCTCGCTCCTGATCTAAGAGAGATTTCAACGCGCGGGGTGCGGTCCGGTTTGAAAAATCTGCATTAAATATAAGTGACTACCCTTAAATACACCTAAATAGAGGACCGCACCCTCTGGCGAAAGCAGGTTCATACTGCGGTTTTACAATGGAAATCTTTGTGTTGTGGTTAACTTATTTACTCGTTTGGGGATAAGGGATGCATGAAAGTATACGAGGTCGTTAACGGGAGGAACACAAATGGAATTAAAATAAATCATTTAAAAGCGCGAGATGATGTTTTAGAAAGCCGAGGGAGTGGGGATAAAAGTGTGTGGTTTGGGTCCTCTCATTCTTGAGATCTTTGTGAATGAGTGGAGCATGAAAAGAAAAAAGGGAATCCGTTTTGACTTGTTTGCTTATGGTAACAGGCATCAATCTGGTCGCAGAAAATTTTAAGTCGCTAATGTGTGCAAATACTTGCTTGTATCCGGTAGATACTTTACAACGGAGAAGATAATAAAACGAATACGTATTTTGCATCCTGTTATTTCATAAACTTTAAATAAACTACAGCTGCTGAGTAAATGTGTACTTTTATATTTAAGAGCTTTTGTGGTATTCAAATGTGAAAGACTAAATTCAACACTCCAGCTCTCAGCTAACATCGTTTTCACGCAAAAATCTATCTTTATATTTTACAATAACTAAAAATAAACAGCATCAGCACTTCAGATTGCCCGGATATTTGGATCATAAAGCACAACGCGTGGCGTGGCGAACGTCAACGAAGAGCGTTCAGCGGCACTTCTCATAGACGGCAGCCATTTTTCCCTTTTGTGAATCTTTTTTATCCATTCTATCATTCCACAACGAATTCCGAAAGTATGCATTGAAAATGGTAAGAGATAGCTAAGTTTCATCTATAAGTCATTCCTGCTCGAAAATGCAAAATAGATCGATATTCTTGGAAAAACGATTCCATATTTTCTTCACGTATTGTATTACTTAAACAGAATAAACCGCAGTACTCTATGTTCCTCCTCGATTACTTTCCTGCTCAAAATTCCTTTCTTTTCATTCTTTCCTTCTTCCTCTTACGCTCATTTCAACTTCCTTTCTCATTCAAAGTTATCCTTTCAATACATCTAAGCCGAAATTGTTGTTCTTTCCATCATAATTTCATACCTCGCATTTACGACGAGTTATTCTTGATACTTATTTTCTCTCACTGTTTACTCATAAATTTCAACAGCGCTCTTTAAGCAAGGGAAATTACCGTAACCCTCGAACCATCAAAGCGAGCCTCTCACTCAAAAGAGACGTTACGGCATTAGTACGACGGACCGGTCTCGTTCAAAAGGGAGCGAAAATGCGCGATACTTTGTTATTCGTTAGCTGTAAAAAGGAGGAAAAATGGAACTAGCCGCAACCCCATTCAGCGTAAATGGCAGGGTGTCAACCCTTTGCCATGTCAAGATCGAGATTATCCTACTCAACTCGTTGAAAGGGCGCAATCGGACTCCCTTTACAACAGCCACTAAACCACTTTGCAATCCCTAAGCGACAGGAGATAAGAAGCGCATGGAAAGGGAATAATAACAGAATTGAACACGAGTGAAAACTGGAGGCAAACTATAGAAGAGATCGCGGACGTTAGGTTAGGTGGTTATTCCCTGCGACACTCATCCGAGAGGCATTGAAAAAAACTCGTAGGAAAGTCTGGTCCCCTAAGTGAAGACCTCTTAAGTGATTCTCAATGGGGATGCGAAGGGCAGATCGAAATAAGCAGACGTGATAAGGCGGTCGAAAGAGTAGATGCATAAGGTTTTAGGCGTCCCATTGACGGATGGGGCGGAGTTATAGGGAGGGGGGAAAGGAAAAGGTGCGGATGAAGAGGTAGCAATGGTGAAGAGAATAGGAGGAAAGAGGAATCGGAGAAGATAAAAATGTGCAAGGAAAGGAATAAAATGAGAAAATAGTAGGATTGAAAGAGAGAGAGAGTAGGAGGAAACGTGTTCAGGAGAAAGTGAGAACGTAAATGTGGAGATGGAAAGAGTCTCATTAATAAGAGATTGCAGAGAAATTGAAGGTAAAGCATTATGGGGAAGTAATGGATGCAGAGAGAAGCAAATGATACTAAAATACAGCAAAACATCGAAAGTGGAAGAAATGAAAGGTCCAATAAGAATGAAAACGGTACAGGAAGGAAATGGTACGCGATTTACAACAGGAGAAAGGTCAGAACTTTCAACAGAAATTTAGGTAGATGAGTCCAACCTCCATTTACAATATATATTACAATAAGAAATTTCGATAAGTTAGAATTAAACAATTTCATAATAAGAGAAAATGCGCAGAACATTTTTAATAAATTGGAATAAAGAGCTTGAAGAATGCATTTAGGATGGACTAAAAAAAGAAGAGTGAGTTATATCTAATTCTACCTCAAAAGAGAGTTGAGAAAAATGCAGTAAGATGAAACTTACATTGATAACTAACTAAATGAATGCGTACAGATAATGCGTATAATATGCGGTACTGCATAGAAAAATGGAATGATCAAAGGGGATGAAATGAGCCAAGGTGGATACGAGAGTGGAAAAAACGAGGTAAGAATGAAGGATGGAATGATGTAAGGTAGGAGCGAGGAAAGGGGGGATCGCCCCGGGCGAAGCAACACCGGTCTCTTATTGTGAATCGGCAGCGGAGCCGACAGGAAACCTTTTCTTCGTCTCTTTCCACACCACTCTCATGTGGACTTGTTTGTAATGCCCACCCCTTCATTCCCACGTCACTCGGCCGCTTTCCAGTCTCTTCTTCTTTTGTGACGCCATCTCCACTCTTTAGCGGAAGGTCCTCTTCCTCACTCCACTTCTCCTAAAAAAAAACTCCCTTCGCTAAAATCCTTTTGTCCGCAGGTTTACGTGATGGGAGTATATCGCGAGAGGCCTAGTATTTTGATAATGGGTGTGAGTGAAGTGCATTGATGGATTGAGAAGGGGCATAGGAGAGGGAGTAATTGGAGGGAGCTTTTAGAGGAGAATAGAGTGGATGTGAGATGGAGGAAAGGAGAAGTATGCCGTAATATCTGTACTCCGAGGACCGAAATTTGGTTTGAATAAATATAAACACAATAGTTAAAGAATGATACACTATTACGAATATAGGATTTCCAGTAAATATGGGATTCTCTGAAGTTATTATTTACGTCCTATTTTCTAGGTATGCCAAAATTTTACTGTAGAATGCGTATAAAATCCTTAACTTAAATATTGCAGTAATTTCATTTTTGAAAATAATAAAAAATGAACAAAAACCTTAAGAAGGCAATTTACATTAATAGTTGCAATGGCTGAATAACCTTTATTTTTTCCGAAAGTTATATGTTTATTAATATATGTTATACAAAATATACTCTAGCTGCAAAATAATTAATAAATAATATCATCGAGAAAATATTATCTGTATAATATTCGACATCTTCGTATAGTGGCCTCAGAAAGCATTGGTTTACGAACATCGATTCGTAATAACAACTGTTATTCCTTTGGGATTTTCGTAGGTTTTACAACCTACTAAGTTACCTTCCTTTCCTTTATCCTTGAACATCTATTCGTTGTCATAGTTTTTTACCAATTAAAAATTTAAGCATAAATCAAACCGCAACCAAAAGTCGCGGCTCAATTAAAACTACGAGCAAATTCGAGAATTGTATCGTTCAAATCACAGCCCTATCAGCCACCGCAAGAATTGCACAATCCATTCAGCTGTTAGAGGAAAAGATCTCCGGACAGTTATAACTCAATCGAAAGTGAGCACAAAGCGAAGACGCCGACGGCATCGAGGAACGAAAACGTCAAAAAAGAAAGAAAAGCGTCCTTTTACGTTCGATTTAGTCGCGTGCTCGCTCCAATTGCGTTCCCTTCATTATTCCGGTGGCCATAAGCGGTTCAGCCACAAAGACCTATATCATCCGCCGCCATTAATTTTCGCCTCAAGCGGCAGCCGACGTGAATCCGGGGCTAATGAAGAGACCCTCCGCTCCCCATAAAAAAGCGCTCTTTATTCTTTCTCTCGCTTAAATGGGCCCTCTGCTGCAAACCATTCCGCATCCGTAAAACAACAGAGGATGTCGCTCTCCATCCCTTGACAGCCCCGAACATGCATACCCCCTCCTTCGGTCAAATCGCCGCCACCCGCTCTTTCCCCATTCCCGCCTTAACCCACTCTTTTCTTATTAGAACCTCGCCATTATGTCCATCCCCGTTTTTTTATCTCTGGATGTTCTTTGGATGCACCTTCTCCTCCCACTCTTTACCCACACCTTCGCCTTCTGTCAGGGCTAATTCCCCTCCGCCGGTGGAGGGGGCAATTACCACCTACTTACTCATCCTCCTACTTAAGAGACCAGCCACAACATACGCCCCCTTTTTAGCGGGCCGAGTCTTTGTCCCTTCTATTAGGACCAACGGAGGATTTGGCATGTAGAAAAAGGTCTATTCCAATTTTCCTCCCTCTTTTGAACGAGTCTACGGGTTTGCGGTTTCTGCGTCATCGTTTACCGTTTTTTGCTTTTGAGATCCATTGTTGTTCAGAAATGTTGAAGGACTTCAATATGCATATCTCGCAAGAGTTCGTATCGAGCCTTATTCATCGGCGTATGGAGTCTGTGTTCGTCCATGATTTTAGCCATAGATTAGCTCCATTCTCTTCCAAAAGGACTCGCGCTTTTTGAGTCAGCTTTCGAAATTAAACTTAAATTTCCTGTTAAGAGCGGTACAAAATGATGAAGTCTTTGGATGAAAAATATACTAATCGTCCAATGTTTGTTATTAAAGTTTATATTAGATTACGACCGGATATCGCTTGATAAGATTATTTAAGATGAAAATATATTAATTTGTTTGAATAAATTATACATATGTAATGAATATATAATTAATATATTGTAATTTCGATATTGTTATTAATAAAATGTTCTACTCAAAGAATCCAATAGAAAATGTCAGTAATGGATGGAAGAATGTTTCTTACTTTAAAAATGTATAGAGTACTACTGAAAGTACTAGTAGGCTAGTGAAACTCTATCTGCAGCTCCTAAACCTAAAATTTTATATTTTGGAACATTTCAAATCTCAGGCATTTTGATCTTAACGAAACGGGTGAATCAAAATCTTAAATAGCAAATCTTTGCGAATTCAAAACCTCAAAGGAATTCGACTTTCGCAAAGGTTTAATCCAAATTCGCTTCGTTCATATACAAAATTTTCTCTAGGATCATATTTTGACTTAAGCATTCACTCATGAATTAACTATAGGCACGGTTATAGTAGTCAAAAACTTATCAGTGGTTTCCTTATGAAAGGCAGGTGGATGGAGACAATATATTACACACTGTATTACAAGAAGAATTTCATATATAAAATGATACTTCGTACTATTTTATCGTAACAGTCGCTAATACTGTCATTAAAGAGTAAAAAACAGTTTAGATATTTATCTGATATTACTTGAGATAGTAAATATATCACTTAGCTCCAGCTTTTGTTCGATTCCTTCAAAAAGTTAGCACTGTCTCAGTCACTACATTTCAGAAAGAAGTAGTAAATATTTTCATGTTATCCATTTTCGTATTTTCTTCAACAAACATCTTAAATGCATGTGAATGAAAAATAACTGTAATTTCGGGAAAATTCTATAGAAAGAGAACAACTTGCTTCCAACGTTTCAAAAGAAATCGCCGTTATCACAATGAATGGTTTTTTTTCTGTTTATCTTCTAAGGCATTAATGCTTTCTATTAGAATCTCTTTTAAAAGAGATTTGTCACTTCCCACTTTTAATATGGTTCAGAAAAGCTTGTCCATGAGATATAGAAAAACAACTTGAAAAACATCCTTGAGTGACCTTCTCTAACCAAGACTATTCGTGTATCAATAATCAATTATCATCTATTTTCGACTGTTTTGACTGTTGATTCTTAGAAAAGACGTGACTGTTCGTCTCAGAATTGGCTATGAATAATCCTTGCCTAAAACAGTTATGTATACTTGTCTGTACATCTGTTTACTGTTATGTTCTCCAAGTTTTTCTTTTATCGTACTACGTACGTACTATACGTACTTATTTATACGTACTACTTTTATCTACGTAGGTACTCGGCAATAATCACATTCCTTCAGGCAGAGATGTTTTGATGCCCTTCATTTGTTGTTACCTACATCATATACTTGTTTTTCAAGTTTCCGAAAAGGACTCCCTTACGGTTTTCTTAAAAATTCGCAACGTGCAAATTATTCGCCTGAATAGGCCAAATTTTGGCATAACCCCGCTATTTTAATTTGTCTTCGTATAAAAATGTTAGTTATAACCATTCTATTGATTCTCATAGTTACGTGGAACTCGTGAAGGTTATTGACTTTATCTTAAGGATGAAGTATATTAATATCATCTTCCACTTACTTAGAGAAGTAATTCAGGGCATATAATGGTGTATTCTTATGAAAGAGAATGAAAGAAAATTTGTAAACTATGATAATGTAGCTTAGGTATGCTCAATTTTTATTTCTCTTGGAATTATTGGTGAAATGTATAAATGTTCATTTTTCAAGTTAATACCAGAAACTCAGCTTTCCCTGAAGGAAAGAGAAATAGTTTATGATAATGAATGAAGTTACTCTCTTTGGTTATATACGATAGAAGATTATTTCTTTAAATGAAATGACAGAAAAGTTACTCATCAAGCTAATCATTGATACAATCTGCCAAAAAGAAGTCGAGGAGTAAAGGCAGATGATGAATACATATATTCAATGGATTTCAATGTAACGTATAAGAGGCAATAGAAAATAATTTCAAAAGATTTAGATTCCTAAGAAATACTTCTTTAATGGCCCCACTCATGCTATTTGAATAATAGCAGAACAAAATCATTTATACTGATATTTGACATTTGTGACGGAGGTCAATAAACAAAAGATTCTGTAAGAGCACAAATAGATAACTGCTGTGAGCAATCAATTCATTTCTGCTTTAATGAGGCCTTAGATCCATATGTCGCGTACAACTACGTTTTATGAATTATGGCGAAGAATTATAATATCTGAATAAAGTCGCAACCTAAAGCAAAAACAAACAATTATTTATATAGTGGATTAGCATTGTATTAAAGATGAGAGAAATAAAACTATATGACAAAGAAAGGATTCCCACTTGTATTAAACATACTTACAGATGACTACACATTCTATTAGGAAAGAAGTCAGAATAGTATAAATTTTCTTGGCTGTGATGGATTTACACAAAACTACCCTTTTCCGGGGAGTTATAGACTTCATATTCGCTCATCATACTTTCCTATGTCCTAAACGTATCCATTGCCTTATGACAGAGTTACTTTCATGACTGAGCTACATTTATCAGCTATAGAGTAGCAAAACTGAATTCTAAATTAACTACCGTGCATTAGCTGATTCAGTCACTTATCCCGAGACTCAAATCAAGCAAGTTGGTCACAAATTAAAATAAAGTCCTAATATGTTGATAAATGATACTGAAAATTGAAGAATATTTTTCCCAAATTAATGTGGAACTGATACGCTAAGGTAGTATGGAGAACGTAATTTTGACGACTCACCGTACTTACAATAACATTTAAAAAACGTGCTTTCCTTCAGGAAAGGAAAGCTGATAGATAGTTTTTCTGAACAAGAAAATACTTTTGAAAATCAGTAGGTAAAGCACCTCTGCGAATCCAGCAGGCAAGTATTCACTTGAGCAAAATTCAGTTCAAATTCGCAATCTTCTGTTAAAAATTCCAGCGACCATAAGAGAATCAGGAGGAGAGATAACTTCGATGCTTTAGAACAATAATGCACGACTAAGTTCTCGGATTTATAGTATTTTAGGCATTTCTTAGATACCGAAGTAAAGAAGCATTCTTTTGCATTAAGCAGGTTGCCAAAACGGTTGCCGAAATCAAAGAAGTCCTATTACTCAGAACTGAACACACAATAAGATTTATTACTTCTTCTTCGGTACGAAATCTTTGGTGACGGTAGCTGTAAATAATCACTATGACGGGAGGAAATCTGAAAAGGAAGTTTGCGTCGGTGGTGTACTTCAAAAGTGAAAGATGACTATCTATTTGTCTACATTCCATACAACCAAATTAACAGAATACAGTCGAACCTTCCTATAACGACCACCCATGGGGTATCTCAAAATCGGTCGTTATAGGAGGTGGTCGCTATGGAGAGGTCAAGTGGAGGAGGGTAGGTGGGGGCTCAACGCGGCAAATTCGACATTTCATGTAGTAAAAACAACCAAAAAAACATTTCTTTTCATTTTTTTGCAGACTTAGGACTTCCCATTTAGGATGGGTATGTTTAAAAATGTTTTTTTGTTTGTTTCTTTAGCTTTACGCAGTTTNTTAGAACAATAATGCACGAATAAGTTCTCGGATTTATAGTATTTTAGGCATTTCTTAGATACCGAAGTAGAGAAGCATTCTTTTGCATTAAGCAGGTTGCCAAAACGGTTGCCGAAATCAAAGAAGTCCTATTACTCAGAACTGAACACATAATAAGATTTATTACTTCTTCTTCGGTACGAAATCTTTGGTGACGGTAGCTGTAAATAATCACTATGACGGGAGGAAATCTGAAAAGGAAGTTTGCGTCGGTGGTGTACTTCAAAAGTGAAAAATGACTATCTATTTGTCTACATTCCATACAACCAAATAAACAGAATATTATACCACTGATAGTTTTTTGATTATGCAAATGTGCGTAGGGTATTGCACGACTTTTTGATAGTTCATTAGAGTTTGATCCTTAGCATAACTTATTCTTTATATTTTTAAGGTCGGCTGACGATGAATTTCGATTTGACGAATGTTTTTAAGGTTGTACACCCTTTCTGATGACCAAGACGCATGCACTAATTGAAATCCGAACCTGGTTCTCTGGCGCCTTGAACTAAGACAATAACCATTCCACTATCGAGCTGACCTTTGCACGATTAAATAATTTATTATCCAGAAATAATCAACCCAGTATTCAGGTTTCTGCAATCTTTTAAATGTTGATAAGAAGTTTCATTGCATTTCAAACTCAATGAAACATTAAAAAAACTGATACATAGTTTTTAATTTTAATAAAAATAATAATAACTATAGACTCCTTGATATGGAGTCAGAAGTCGTCAAGTCTACAATTTAGATAAGTTTGCTCATGAGATAGTTAAATGCAAATATTGATGTCAAAATGAATTGATAAAGCTAATGATTTTCTTACTACTACTCTTTTCAATCCCTTAAATCGTAAAATAAGGTTAAAAATGACCTTGCTAATAATTAGGATGATACATGAGTGTCCTTTTGTTTATTTCCATTGATATTTATAATCGAACCAAACCTTTAATATCAGCGTGTGAATCTTGAGCAAAAAATTAATGAATCCAGTATAGTAAACTTTCTTTGCATTCTGTTCTGTTTTTTTCATATAGTTGTCATGTTATTAAGAAATTCTGTTACTTGTGAATGCATTTTTCACGAAAGAGCATTGGAAATTAATTAAGTGAGCTTCATTAACGTAAATGAATGCTTCGAGATTGAAATGTTGTAACGGTGTGAGAGGAGTGAATGTATATGTATCAGAAAAGAGAAATTAGCTCAAGGGAACAAATTAGGATCATGCACAAGAATTTCAGAAGTTAATAAAATGTAAATAAGAAAGTAATGCTATAATAAAGAATGATAATGCTGAAGGAAAATGATGATACTCTTGAATGAAAATAACGCTTTAGTATAGTTTTCAGATAGTTTGGAAAATTGAATACAGGACAATAGCACTTTAATTCGATAAGAAAAGTAAGACGGATTGAGTGCGCAAACCAGAGCTCTCTCTCTCTCGCTTATTCGGCCATTTCATTTTACCCGAGAATTGAATCATTCGTCGAGGGAGGCGTTTAATTTATCTTCGAAATTCTAGATTACTTAAAATCAAGGGCCTTAACTTTTGCGTCGCCGTCAGCCCAAAAGGTGTGTGGGGGAAAGACAAGCGGAAATCAGAGGGAAGGAGAGATATGGAGAGACAATGGATTCATGTGGAAAAGATGCAAGGGTGAGGAGTAATAAAACGGGGAGGATGGGAGGGGAATAATGTCGTTGTTTTTCTATTCAAACGAGTTGACTGAAATTGAGAAAATGAATGAGGGTGAATGGGTAGGGAAAAAAGCGAAGAGGAAATGGAGGAGGATGAGGCGAGAAAGGGTCGGGATGGCAACGGGAGGAGGGGACGCGAGGGCGGGGAGGTAAATGCATTTCGAAAAGAATTCCGCCCTAGACGTTATAACATTTTCGTCAATCCTCATATGAAACGAGTTTCCATTTTTAAAAGTGCTGCCGGAGGGATGAACGAGGCGGGGAGATCTTTTTTATTTTTCGGAGAGGAAGGGAAAGAGGTCGTCAAGGCAACGGGAGCAAGCCTCACAAAGGAACGATGTGATTGAATACGAATATATACTCGGGATGAAAATATAACACGTTGGGATATTCTATAACATCCTCGTTTTCTCAATCACGCTCTCCTTTGGGTGACGCTTGGCTTTACTTTGCTCCGAATCACCCTACAAATATCAATCTCGGCATATCATTTCTCCTAACGGGCTTGATTAACTTATATGCTAGGGAATCAAACTTTTACTCAAAGAGGAAGGGAATCGACGAGGCCAGCGTTATGTTTTTCTGTGTTAACTGGCTTCTTCTCGAGAGGGAAGTTTTGTCACTCTGAGAATCTCGGGCATAATATACGACGACCCAAATTATAAAATTCAGTTGACGAAAAGAACCGTAATCTAGCATGGAAAAGGTAACTGCTGAAATTGAGAACGATGTTTAAGTTATTTTCATAACTCGATCTGAGCTTCGGATGACAAAGGAAACGCGAAATGATAACGAAAAATGGAGACGAAAGAGAAACGGAGTAAGGCGGTAAGTGGGCAGATGATGAATATGATGCTCAAGTTAAAGGAGCGGAATTGATTGACGGAAGAGCGTAATAGAAGAATAAAGGGAGATTAGATGCGTGAGATGGAATATTCCGAATAAATAAGCAGAAGTAATCGAACCGAAAAAGACAATTAACGAGGTACACACACCATATATAGAGGTGGTTTGATAATTTTGATGTTTACGAAATGAAAACTATTTATAACTGCGAAGGATCATCTATAAATTTGATAAATAATTTTAATTTTCAAATGAATTACCCAACGTTTAATATAATATTTATAATAATGTAATTTAAGAAATATTTATGAACAACTAATGTAAGTACACCCATGCATTTGCTGAATTTTAGTCTTTCGCAGATTTATTTATTTATAAATGTTGTAGCCCTTTAACTGGAGAGAATTAATGATTTTCGTAGGGTCTGGTTAGTTTTGATATCTAGGTGTAAAAACTATTAGTCCAAGAAAACCTATTGATCTACCGTATGTTTTAGTTTGTAGAAAAGAATTCCTTATAACAAGCTTCCAGACTCGATTTCCGGCTAACTGGGGTTTTAATGGCTAGAGCATGGGTTTTTTGTGCTTGTAGTATGTGGTTATGATCGTTAAAATTATTAAAACCTATGTAAGTAGGGACTTTGGTTTCTGTTACAGAATGTATTATTTCCATTACTTATAAGAATACATCAATATTAATATGAATGAAGTAGAATGATAACTATTGCGATAGGTAGATAAACAATAACGGATTCGTTTGGTGCATTCGTCCGAGAGGTGCACATAACCTAAAACCTTACTATTAAAATTGTTTACAATATTTAATCGTTTCCCTTATGCTATAAATTGCAGCTCTTCCAAAATGCATGAGCAATATACACACAACAAAATAATTTGAGTCCAATCTCCCGAAATATTTTCAGAAGGAGCAGCCGATTCTGGAAGAAAATTGCCTCGACACGAGATGATGCAGATTTTATCTTGCGGGTGGAACCCAATTCTCCTTCGATCATTCTAATAGAAATTCTATCAAAATATCAACATGTAATTTCTCTTGCAGCCGAAAGCCTATGAAAGGGTGAAAGAATGAATTCAGAACATTTCTGGGAGAGAACCAAATCTCATTCATACAGTGTTATTTTGTATTAACACACGTCGACGATAAATTATGGGATATCGATGAGAAAGTCCGGGAATAAACTATAATGTTACCTTGACTTACGACGTAATTCGTTCCAATTCGAAGTTCGTATTTCGAAACCAAGATTTTCATTATATCCGTTTTTCGGCTCGTATCTTGGAGTTAAGCGCGAAGTGCGAAGCTAGATGTCAAAATAGAGTAAGGGAAAAGTTAGCAAGGAGGAGGAGGGTTCGTACGTCGAGATACTATTTTTTTCTATTTTCCTTTGATATATTTGGGTGCGGAATCTTTCAAGTCTTTCAAGACTTTTGCCTTTCATACTAGATTATTTACAAATCAGGAAAGCCAAACGCTATCTAAATTCATTAGAATTTTACCTCAGCAACTACGTAAATAGCGAGATGTGACTCTTAAAAAGTCAATGATTTTCATATCGGTTTTTTGTAGATTCTGTATCTCTGAAGGAGACAATATGGCACATGGTATAATCGTTAATAGGAGGTAAATAATATAGAGGTCATAATGAACGTGGAAAGTCTCCCTGAAAAACCGTTTAGTACAATCAACACGTTGACTGTTTTAAGTGTGAATGATAAAAGGAATTATTCATTAGTATTCCGAGAATTTTCATCAGATATTTCGGTACGATCATATTCTACACATTTGCATAGTTACTGCTTTTACATTCTTTACATCTGAATGAGTAGAACCTACATTTGATAAATACTACGAAAACTAGCTCATTTTTGGGTAGGTATGCGAATTCTGTTTACATGCTCTATTATCAAATGATGTTGATTGATGCATAAATCCAACTCAATGGGAAAATATTATCGTACTTGAAAGTCACAGTAATTCCCCAACGATTACAGAGAAGGTGGCATAATGGCTGACAAGTGCGACGAATGTGCCGAGAATAGTTTGCACCACTGTTGGAATGCCCTAATTGGCTCACTCTTAACCCGCAATTCCTTTTACCCGAATAACAGAGACACCTTCAGCGGAGAGCGACTTTCCTGCATCGCCGTGCGTGTTTCGTCTCAATACTCAATTTGCGTTATTCATCCGATCGAGGTCTTCGCTCGCTCACGAAAAAGAGCAAGATTTCCTCCCCTATTTATTTCACGGGAGCTTTTGTGCGCGCCTAATGGAACAACTAATGCATGCTTCGAGAGGGGAGATTTAGCACTTCCACATTAAACGGAACCTTTATTTTGTTAGGTTTTCTTCCAATACGCGTCCAAACCATCGGAAGAGGTTGCGTTCTTCCTGTGGGGCATCACGCCTTGGAAAAGCACGCGAAAACGCATTAGCGTGGACACGGACATCGCTAAACTCATCATTGACAGCCCTCGGCGTCTTCCCCAGAAAACCCTCTTTTTACGCTCTTACCTCGAATATCCACTCCTTTTTTCTCTTGGCAATTTTCATCGGCTGAGACCCTCTTTCTTCCCCACCAATCCCATCCGCACCCTCCCGAGACCTTTCCCCTCCCACGGTGCTTCTCAGGCCAGGGCTTTTCTCAAAGTTTTTATTAGATTTTCCCAATTTGAGACAGCTTCGGCAAGCCATTACCCTCGCGAAAGAATTGCGCTAAATTGTCAATTAATGTATCAGTTCAAAACCAATTTGGCCGTAACTGGCGAGTTTTTGAAGCACTCTGCCGCGGGGGATGCAGAGGGGGGCGGGAGTTCGGGGGGGTGGGGATACAAACAGGGGATGACGGAGGAATAATGAAGGCTGAGATGGAAGGGGAGCGAAAGAGGGATCGAAGGAAAGGAGTGGAAGTGGTTTCGAATAAGAGGAAAAAGACGGGAAAACAAAATGGTGACGAGAGTAATACGAATGGGGAAAATTTGTCGAGGTCTTAATGTCGCGTAAATGGAGAGGCAGTCCTTTCAAATTCCACGAGGGAAGATACAAACGAGATGGCACCGTTTTATACCCAAAAGTATATTAGATGAAAAAGTGTGCTCTTCGATCGAATACTTCCCCTCGTTGTATTTGAAGTTTAATTTATTAACTGCTCAACTGTATGTATGTGAAGACACTTGATTTTGTGAAGAAATGAAACAGAAGACGAAGATATGGGTTAGGTTTTGGAATTTTTCGCAGAATAATTATCAGAAAGTTTTATTTGACGTTGATTTAAAAGTATAAAAATTTAATATTCAATCACAGTTTGGTTGAAAACTCGACTGATAATACTTTTTGAGTCAAAGAGAAAATAATAAGATGAACAGAGGGTTTATAGCATTTACAAAATATGAGACAATATAACGAAATTACACCAATCTAAATTCTTTTGGTGTGTTTTATAGCATCTCTATAGTATGGTTGTATTGTTCATGGAATTTCTATAGAGAAAGAGGAGTTTAATTGGTTTAAAAAAGTGGAGTCGTAAATTATTATCTAGTTTCTGCTTCTACGTAAATACTATACCCCGTTTGCGTGTGGCAGGGGGTGTAAACACCAAATTTTCAAATTTCCTCTTTAAGTTATTGTTGTTGCATATCGCTCGCGGAAAGAACGTGTCCCCAACATGACTTGTCCTCGCATCTATTTCTCTTATTTTTCTCTCATTCCTGGATAGGCCGAAGTAGTAGGGGATTCGCATGATACCGATTACGACTCCTGCAAATGTACTTCGTCTGAATTAATCAAGCAATCGCAGCCTAACTTCTGAACTCCTTTCATTCAAGGAATCCCAACCTGCGTCTCAGTGCATTTTAGTAACGCTAGCTATTTCACCTCAGAATTTTTAACAAATCATATCATCTTTCGCTGCAATTTCCCGAGTTGTCGGGTACACGTTTCATCCGCTATTCGATGTCTGACCAAAATGAAACAATATCGCTCCATAAACCTTTTCGTCGTATCTACCTACAATGCGCTTTATAAAACCGAGCTTTGTTGTAATTTTTTCGGATATGTGTACATCAGTTTTTGTAGGAATTAATTAATGGCATTTTCATCCGAACGTATTTAATCTCTACCTTGGACTTTTGAAATTTTAGTTCTGGTGTATGTGGTCAGGTTGGCCGAGCGGTCTAAGGCGCCAGACTTAAGTTCTGGTTCCCATATGGGAGCGTGGGTTCGAACCCCACACCTGACAATGGTTTAAATTTTTGCATTTTCATTGACCATTAATAAAAATGACTATATGTTGAAATTATATAGTTATATAGATATAATATAGTCATTTTTATAAATGTAAAGAAAAAATGGCTTTCATGGTCCTCGGAAGAGCTCTATACTATGTACTACGAAACCATACTCTGAGTTTGAAAATAATTACTTAAATTTATTTAGTTAATTTATAATATTTATTTTTTAATTTATTTAATTAACATATTGTTAACGTCACTATTACTTGACAAGAATTAGTAATAATATGGTATGAAAGATATGATGGGTGATGGAAGAATTAACTCTTTTTTTACAAGAGTGACGATAGATAGTTTTCAATTGTGATTGACTTGATAGACTGATCTCATAAATCGCTATATTGAACGCCAGATCGCAATCTTAGCGTTTTGTTGTATTTGCTAAGCTGTGGTCGAAAAACCCTAACCTGGCTGTTCTTCTCTTATAGGTCTGGTTCCAAAACCGTCGTGCCAAATGGAGAAGGCAAGAGAAGATGGAAGCTGCGCGACTGGGATTGAGCGAGTATTCGACGGCTGTCGCAGCCCTTGGGCGACCTTCCGGTGGCGGCGGTCTCGCGTTGCCCGTCGACCCCTGGTTGAGTCCGCCTCCTCCGCCGCCACCCCCTCCGCATCACCATCACTCCCACCATCACCCGCACCATCACCACCCGCACCCTCACCATCACGCTCACCACCACGCTCACTCCATCCTTGCGGCGGCTGCGGCCTCCTCCGCCGCGCTTTCCCACGCACTCCCGGGTTTCCTGGCCCATCCTCCCGCCGGGTACCCCTCCTACCTAGTCGCGTCTCCGCTCGCACCTGACAAGATGACGCTAGATGCGGCGGCCGCGGCAGCAGTGACGGCCGCGGTGACGGGAGCCACGTCTCCGGCACAGCCCCAGCAGCAGACTCCGCCACCGGCGTCACTGCCGGCACCACCATCTCCAGGAGCGGGAGACCCCAGGAGTTCGAGCATCGCGACGCTGAGGCTCAAGGCGAAGGAACACGTGGAATCAATTAGCAAAGGACTTCAGATAGCTTAAGAGCGAAGTGAAGTGACGGTGACTGGAAGTGCATTCGTAGTGAACGGACCGTATGTTCAATGCAGCTGGTGCACGAAAGAGAAGGAACTGTGCTGAGAACGATTTGGAGTAAAGCTGCGTTTTTCACAGACACTCCGACAGCATAAAGATCTTTATATATCCGAAATGGTGCTAAGTCGAGGAGAGAACTATGCTCGGAACTTGAACTATCCGTGTCGAAGATCTTTGAGCGCTATAGTAATCTAAGGTTTTAGCTTATCGCTGCCAAGTCATTCCATAAGTTACTGGTTTAATTATTTATACTTCCTTTCTATTGTTGTCATAACGATAGGATATCTGAATTTTGTGTTTGTGTATGAAAAAAATGTCTTTGCTTATTGTGTTTCGACAGTTGAGAACCCCACGTTGCGTCAATAAATAAAGGTCATCTAAACAATCATAGGAGCTGAAATTCCTACTCAATATTTGTCATAATTTACCTCCTAATCCGTAATAAGTTTGTGTGAAACGACTTTTAAAAACAATTGAATCATTAGAGATCGAATACTCTCTCTGAAATTACTGGTTCAATTCATCTCTCGATTGAAGAAATTTTGAAGCACACTTTTTAAATTTGCAGTGAATAATTTGCTATCGTTTGGGAATACAAAATAACTAGCAAATGAGGTAAAAATGTCAACGCTAGTAATCAATTTAAAAAAATAATTTTTTTGTGAGTAATTATCTACCAAACACGATTGTTCAGCGATTTCTGGGATAACCCTGAGTGTTGGTGCAATGGAAATCTTTAAAGGCGAACTTTAGCAAAGCCCAGTGCAATTGTAAGATATGGTGCGGTTATTTCATGGAAATGAGAACTTGAGATGTGCTACTTATCACAAAAAAATGCCAGCACTAATCAAGACTTCATTGAGAAGAATTCAGTGAACTCTATCGCAAACGCTGCATCAGATAAAATTTGCCGTGGTGAACGGACTACAAATATACTTCATGTTAAATAGACTGAATGTGAATCTCAACTAGATTTTTTAATGCAACAGGATCAAATCAAGATATCATATGAATGTTTCAATAAAACGTCATAAAGTAGTGGTAAGTGTTGTTATGAAACCTTGCTTTAGGAATCCTGTACTATTTAAATAATTTAGTTTGTACGCAAAAGAGTAAACTCATTAGAATGTTTCGACCGTGAATTAATTGAGCGTATGTGACTTGTGAAAATTCAGAATTGTAAAAAAGTATGTACATTAAATCACTTGCATTGAAACTCGATTTGTTGTCGTGTATTTTCTTTCATAACAGTAAGCCGCTAATACTCGACGAAAAAGTTGATTTTAGCCAATACTACCCGAACCTTATATTAAATTTTTATTTCGATAATTATATCTTGAGAGTTGTGGAAAGTTTTTCACAATTATATGATCTTTTGTGTCCTTGTGTTTCACCTCTTTTCTTTCTTTGGGACATAATATGGTTAAGTCACCGAAGAATCAGTAACAGTGATAGGGAACCTAGAAGAGATGGGTAACATTTTTGGTGGAGAGTGTTTTGCTGCATGGATGTGAAACGTGGAACCTAGGAAACTATGGGATCAAAACATTGGAGGTTTTTAAGATGTGAGTATGGCATAGAACGAAAAAACAAGTTGGTTTGATTGTAGAGAAAAAGAGGAAGTACTGCAGATACCCCCTCCTTTATGCCGAAAGGCGTCATGCAGGGTATTTGTGTAGTTAGAGATGGTGGGAGGAGAGAGGGTTTGATTGAAGCGGCAATGGGTGGGTGAACTATTGAGAGGAGAGGAATTGTTAAAGAAAGAAGTCGAATTCAGAATGGTAGGGAAAGACGGGGGAAGAAAAGACAAAAGATGCTGGCTGATGTAAATGATTGGACACCTCAAAAGCAGCCCTGAGCATAATGACTGATTCAGTCATCGAAACGTTGGGGACAGCAGTGTCACCAGATCTTACCGGGTTGGAAACCCGAGAATCCTTTTTACACAGCATCCGCCAGGAAAGCTTATGATCTTTATAATCAATGGATAAGTTATCATGATAAGGGAATGGCGTTAAGTAGGAAATTTCAGGGTACATGAATCTTCCGCAAGGAGGAAGACCTTTATATTATAATTATAATATTTATATTGGCTTACGAATTAGGCTGAGATAACTTTTGTTTTCTTCATCTTTAGATCAAGAAATTGCGGAAATTTGCGTTGAAAGTTTTCTCAATTAACTCTCGTAACCCTCGTCTAGCGTTTGACGATACTCCTGTTTACGATCAAACGAGGAATACAACTGAAAGATTCTCATTAAATCTATTTCTTGGCTCACTGAGTACACGCATTTCATTTGTGTACAAGAAGCCTTCCTTTCTCCCCTTCTCTTATAATGCACTCCTTCATCAAACTCCATTCCCCCGCACTCTCACTTTCGACAGCTATTTCATTTCGAGTGCAATTCTTCGAAGGGCAAAGGGGCCGACGCCGCCCCCTCTCTCTTTCACTCCCCATTAGCACACTTCGGCCATCAACCTTAATCAAATAAAGCGGTGTTCATGAAAAGACTTCATGCACTGCGAAGCGTTCGATATCCGAGGGAGTCACCACTCTATTGCGGGCTATTGCCCGGAGGAATGGTGAAGATGGGGAGAGTCGCTCTCTTTGGAGTCTTCATGAACCGGAGTTTATGTTTGGGGATGCTTTAACCCCAAATGGATCTGTCTCTTCTTGTCCCTGAAGCACGCATACCGATCGTAAGTTGTTTTTGCTGGCGTAATTTTTCCGTTCATTGCCGTGAAAGAGATCTTGAAGGAACTGCAACGACCGTGGAACAACCTTGGGGGAGAAATTAAGTGATCCAAGACCGTAAGACGCTTATGAAATTGTAGTACTTTCCTCGACTTACCACCTCCTTATTATACCTCAGATAGCTCGCGTCTGTGGTGGAATATGGTGTTCCCCTATCAGCGGGGCGTGTACCGCTAGATGGACTTGGGGACTAACTTGATAGGACTCGTGAAAGCTGTTGATGTTTTCTTTTATTCATTTCAGAAATTTATTTTCGACTATTTCGATGAATTATGAAAAAATCCTCCGTTAATTTCTCTGAAATTCAAAAGCAAACTTAATAATCGTATATATTAAATTACTACAATTAGCAAAACAAAATTTTGGCACCTAGATGGAACTGTCCTTCCAAGGTGTTGAATATTGGACTTGAAACGATAAAATTCGGGAAACGCTTGGGTCGGGAGTTACATTCTAAAAACCAGCAAAGCTGTTCCTGCGTTCGAATCTCGGATTATGTCCTTCCGTTGCTGTGTCTATGATTGTCACATATATATTCATATAGTGTAACCGGTTATTTATACTTTATCCGTTTAGATAACCGGTGAAAAGAAAAATGTGACTAACACGAGAAAATGTCTGAAAAGTAACCGATTTATCGAAATTCAACCTAAATCCGAAACCTAAACCTAAATCAAAGAGCCCGTGGAAAGGTGTTCTTCAGACGTAATGCACCATTAATTGCATCCTTTTGCGTTGCAGACGTTGATCGACTAATTTATCTTGACTTTCTCGCAACATGCTGCCATGTTATGCAAAGTTTCTGCTCAACTAATAAAGTAGAAAAAGAATTTAATGCGGAAGGTTCCTACCAAAAGAAACCGACGAATTAGATTGGGTACAAAAGCGGGTGATGGCAGCAGAGGCATCACATAATTTCTAAGAAGATATCGTAACGAATCAAACTGATCTTCGTTAAAGTATCGGAAAGTTTTCATTTCATTGAATCGATAAGGAAAGTATGGGATGGTCTCCATATATTTTTAATAATTAGCTTTTAATGTGAAACACAATGAAAGAGTTTTCGCGAATGATCAAGAAATTCAACAGCTACTTTCGACGCGGAAATAAGTGAACAGTTTTCTTTTAAGATTTAACTCTCAATCGCTTATCAAATGAAAATACCTAAGTTTTAGCGTATTTAACAGCGTAGACGTTGCTTCATGTATTAAATCCTTTAATACGATAATATAATGGTACAAATTTTGTCTACTTTGGCGCATTTGGGCGGCCATTGAGTTTCCTTTGTTTTACGGAGGAGAAGACAACCACTTGGTTCGCCTTTCGTCTCTGACCTGAAGTAGGTGACGTAGAGGACAGACCGCCACTACCACGGCCGGGGGAGATTACGAAGGTAGCGAAACGATAAGTCAATTTTCCTTAACTTTACCATCACTTCTTTCATTTTAAGATAGGAATTTTGTACGTTTTTAAAATACTTATCTATAACTATGCCTAGATGATAAAAAACAAAACTAAGTAAAAATTTGCTGCCCAGAGGAAGCGCACAAGTTCCTGCTATTTAAGTAGTCCATTGCATGCAGTCGTTAATAGTTCCAGTTATTAATATTTTGAAAAATTGCTTTGTGACTATTTAAAATAAATGGAATCAAGCGAAGTTTCTCTTGTTCATTCAATTTGATCCGAGTCTTTCCTAATTTTCAAATAGCTTTGCGTATATTGCGAAGTTTCTCTTGTTCACTGCATGGTGGTCACTAATAGAATGATAGATGGAATTCGTATGCGTAAAAGAAATTTCTGACTAAGTTCCAAGTGTACGAATCATGCCTGTCTAGGCCACCTTAAATAGGAATTACTACAGTAGGTATGCCTCGAATGAGGTAAGCAGTGCTTTGCCCGGAATCCATTTAACTTTATCCTTGAAGCTTTCCAGACCATACACTGCCATAAATTAGAATCGGGGAAGCAAACACGAGTCCTGCTTGAGGAAGTATCAACAGTCTCCAATGCCTTCAATAAGACGGGATGTTTACTCCGTAGATCGTGCACTACTGGTTTAGATGAAACATTTGACGCCTATGCAACAGTTAAATTTTTCCTCCGCAATGAAAATAATTTATTCACCCTAGTGTCGTAAATGAGGGTTTATCGTTGTGTTGATAAAGTATGTAAAGCAAAATCATCACACCATATAACAGGACATGCTTTTGGAGATTACATTTATTTTCAGTATTGGTTAATTGCTCTCATGGGTCATGAAAATATATCTGGATAATAAAATTTGTCGTCATTATCATTTGTGGTCATTATCTTTTAATATGTTCTTGTAATGATCCACTTCGTAGCTCAATCTCAAGCCTTTTTTAAACTCTTAATTACACAGCATTGGTCTCGGCATAATTTTACATTTCTTTAAAGAAAATTAGGCTTCTGCTGATGATTTCTACGCATACATCTACATAGGTAGATACCGTGCAAGCCGCCTTTCGGCGTGTGGCAGGGGGTGCAAACACCAAGTGCTTGAGTTACCTCTTTAGCTTGTTATCGTGTATCGTTCGCGGAAAGAATGTCCCCAGAACGACTTGTCCTCGAATCTATTTCTCTTATTTAACGCTCATTGTCGGATCGGTCGAAGTTGCAGGGTGATCGCATAATACCGACCACTTCTTCCGCAATTGTACTTTCTCTGAATTTATCGACCAATCGCAACCAAGCTTCTAATCTCCTTTCTTTCAAGGATTCCCAACGAGCGTCTGAGAGCATTTGCGTCGCAGATTTCATGCTTTTCTATCGCAGCACTTTTCTAGAAATCGTATCTGCACTTTTTCGAGTTCGCGAGTATACCTTTCACCCGCTATATCCCATATACTCGCCGCATATTCAAGATAGAGCCTGACTAAAGTGAAATAACATCGCTCTTTAGCCTTTTCATCTCATCTACCTACAATGCGTTTTATAAAACCTTTAGCTATGTTGAAAATATAAGAATTTTCGTGCGAAAATAAGGAATGCGATCAAATAATCCCTAATTCGAGGAAAGCGGAAGTAAATTGCAGAGTGAATTAAAATACTAATGGTAGGTTATTTCGAATACAGCAACGCAAAGACTTTATTAAAAGGTCGCCAAAGCAAAATCACGTTGGTTGATAATTTCAAGTGTCTTTCTATAGCAATTTCCAAAAGGTTACAGTATCATTAGGTTACGATGAATGGAGAAATTTTATTCTCAATTCGTGCTCTTCGTTTATCAACAATTCCCGAAGCTTATGCAGTGATTTTAACATGAAGTGCAGCCTTTAAGCGAAAAGTTTCAGTTGTACATGTTAAAAATCTTTTCAAAAAGGAACAGAATTTCATGAATTCGTTTTCCAATAGTAAATTAAATAAGAATCTAATACTCGCAGCGCTTACCTTTTATCTCTATCAGTGAGTGAAGTTGTTAGCTGTAGTCTGTAAATTAATTTCCATCTCAAAGGATTATAAAAGATTTCAAAAGATTCCCTTTTCTCCCAAACCTTTATCGAATTAATGGATTAAACATATCTGTTTGCCGAATAGTAATAATGCAATCCGGTTAAATGGATGTATATTTTTCTCCCTCAAAGTCCGCTATTTATTCGGAATAAATAAATGGATATATTTCATGATAACTGTATCCTCAATCAAATCTCAAGTTCATATGAAAGGTTTCCTTCGAAAACAAAGTAAATTACATCGCCCAACATTCCCTTTATTTTTCTTTTTTTTTTAGAAGGTGCTGACCTCTAAAAAAATGTATTTCCGTATCACCAACCATTAGAAGGATCATATGAATGCCTTACCTCGTATGTTAAATAGAAAAGAGACAATTTAATTTCCCTTAATGCGAGCTGAGCTTTAATTACCTCAATGAGCGGCAGTAGTATATTTTATGTAAACTTATTTGTTGATATTTTTCTTTAAGAATAGTTGAACCAAAACAATACCCAAATTTTTACACAGCGTAAAAAAGTATAGAATTAGTATATAAGGAAATAGGATTTTACTTGATTTGCTATTTTAATCGAAATGGATGCACGCAAATTAACATTTGAACTATATGATATATTTTAAATTAATAAAAGATAAAGGCATTTCCAAACTTCAATTCTCTAGATCAATTCCAAACATCTAAATTCATATTTTTATCAAAAACTACAGTCTGAAACTTTACCGAATATGTAACTTTTAATGTCAAAAGAGTTGATGGTGAATTATTTACGCCCCATGAATTTTCTATTTCGAGTTGAGAATTATGTAAAGATAATAAAACTGTGCGGACGAATCCATGATGGATATAGAAATCCATATCATTAAAATGTCCATATTTGAGTACCACATCCTTGTACATTATTAAAAATTAAGGGATTTAATATGTTTATGGCTTAGGAATACGATGCTCCGATCCTCTCATGCCTATTTATTCCTATTCTTGTTGATGAAATAAACAAATTGAATTGATCTCGCGTTGGCTAAGAAAGCAGCAACTCCAAGAAAGCAGAAATACATTATTTGATGAGAAAAAGAGAGGAAAGTGAATGAGGAAGTAGTGAGGAAGAAGAAAGAAAAGGAAGTGTGGAGAAGCTTGTTTTTCCTTTTTCTGTAATATTACGGAAACACGCTTGTAAACATAAAAATGGATGATTATTGCTTCTTGGAAATTGTCCAAAGGTTTCGAATCACCCCTCCCTCTCAACCATTTTTCTCTCGATTTCTGTTCCTTTCCGAGGGAATCTTCCATTTCCTCTTTCTCTCTTATAATGAATAAATGGAGGTGCTGCGGCTTTGGTCTTTCTTCACAACTTAGAAATCGAATAACTTTTACGTATCTCAAACATATTATAAAATTTGTCAACGGAAATTATAATTTATATAATTATTATAGGCGAAATAGTTTGTTTTGTATATATCGGAGGGCCTTGAGAGTTTATACTTACGCGAGCGTAAATAGGTATAAGTCCGTACAAAGCTTCTTCAAATGTTGTGCTAGAGATTTGGAACCAAAAGGGTGTATTTTCATTAGTAAAGAAAAACACTAACGCTCGGCGTTATAATGTATACTTAAAACTTTAACTAAATTTCACTTTAGGGCATTGTATTATAATGATTTTTTAGGGTTCAAGGATAGAGTATAATTAATATCCTGTATAGATGACAAATTAGCTTGGATACTAACTTGGATATTGGCTTGGATGTAATCGGCCAATTATGCATGACCGATTAACCGGTAATCGGCCATGCAAACTATAAATAATTCTGGTTGCCAATCGGTGCAACGAGATTCTAATAGGTGCAAGGGGTGTATCGCACCCGGGCTGCGGCATCTAAAGAGCGACAACAGAAGCGTGGCCAACCATCATTATTATTCTTCTTCTTCAGTTAGCAATCCGAGGTTTGGTTTACAGCAGTTGCTTTCCGTCTCCACTCCTTCCGATTTTGTACCAGTCTCTTTAACTCGAAGTAGGAATAGCAGCCCATATCCTCTACAATCCGATTGATGTACTCCTTTCTCGGTATGCCTCTCGCGTTGGTGCCCCTGAGTGAGCCCTCCAATATTGTTGCTAACATTCCTTCGCGTTTTAGGATGTGGCCTATCCAGGAGTCTCGTCTCTTTCTCATTGTGCTCCACAGGCATGGCACTTCTTCAGCTCTCCGTAATACCTCTTCATTGGTAACCTTATCTACCCACGATATCTTGAGGGTTCTCCGGTAGCACCACATCTCAAATGCCTCTATCCGTTTTCTTCCACCCGGACTAAGAGTTCATGTCTCGCTTCCATAAAGTAAGACGCACCATGCAAAGGTCTTGAGGAGACGTTTTCTTAGACACAAGTTGATATTGTTGGATGTGAGGAGCATTTTGTTTTTATTAAAAGCCGCCTTTGCCTGATTAATCCTACTAATGAGATCTTTATCATTTCGACCATCTGACGTGATTTTGCTTCCAAAGTATGTACTTGAACTCCTGTACTGTTTCAATTCTTTGTTCATAGTCTCCTAGCATAAGTTCAGCTCCTGTCCCTTTCCTGCTCATTATAAGGATCTTTTTGTTTTCCCTATTGATGTTAATGTTATATCCAGTGCTGAGGATGGCTCCCAACTCACTCAGCATGTATGATAGGCGTTCTTCACTTTCAGCCAAAACCGCTACATCGTCTGCAAAACGTAACGTAAAAGAAAAACACCAATGCTCGGCGTTATAATGTATACTTAAAATGGACTTTAACTAAATTTCACTTTAGGGCATTGTATTATAATGATTTTCTAGGGTTAAAGGATAGAGTATAATTAATCTCCTGTATAGATGACGAATTAGCTTGGATATTGGCTTGGATATTGGCATATTATTATATTACTACTATATTATGTTATTATTATTATTACTACTGCATTATTTGTTCTTTTCTGTATAATACACTGATGTATGAAAGATAATCATATGAAAATTAAGATTTGCAAACATTTAGAGGAAAGAATTACGGATAACTCAAGACGAAAAAGGAATATTCGTGCAGTGGATATAATCGTAGAATTGGAATTAATAAAAGATTTCCTGATACCAAGAATAAATTCTCTTCAACTTTTAGAATAATTACTAGAAATTTGATCCTAGTCTTTCCTAATTTTCAAATAGCTTTGCGTATACTGTTGCTGCTGAGAAGCGATCGTTTTCGATGCCCAAATTGATCAAAACACGCTGGCGTTCATCGATGAGCCAGGACAGGCTAAACAAGTTGGCTCCCGTCAACATAGAGAATGAAGTTTGTGATGTACTTGCTTTTGACAAGGATTCGCATCGCATTGAGATCTCGAAATGCCCATTTCTTAAGTTAAATGTTATTCTGTATTTATTATTCGCCTCTGATCGCTTAATATGTGATTTTTTGAGGCAAAATAAGTTGCATTAGAAACGTTCATATTCAGTTACAAAAATAATGTCATACAAATCGTATCACTTTAAGTTATGTGCACTGCGATGATAATGATACTCGAAAGTAATGCGAACTAATCACTCATTGTGATAATTTACTATGTCAGCACACGGAATACGCGTAGTTAATTGTTACTGTATATTTTGTGACCAATGTAAGCTGGGGAAAGAAATCATAAAAACATTTCTTAAGGTCTTACTAAATAATTTTACTTGAAAATTAGGAAATTTATGGTTTTGGTAAGTAATTTTAAAGGGCGGCAAATTATGTTCGAGCGCTAGCGGCAGATAGGCTTGGCGCGGCTCTGGGTGCAACCCTAATATCAAGTATAGGTACATTGTAATACCGCGCCTAAGAGTAGATTAGAAAGCCTCGATGAACTTACTACAAATTTCCGTTAGACTAAAAATCTAGCAAATTTGAGCGCTTCTTTGACGTTGTCAGGACTGAGAACTCAAGCAAATTATTGGTGGCTGTTTGAGCCCACTCTAGGCAAACTAGTTGAGAATATTAGCCTTAAAGTATTCTGAAGATGGAAGGAGTAGAAGGCTTAAATAAACAGAAATTATATTATCTCTATTGTCTTACACCAAATTGACTTACTTCAAATGGTACCGATTTTGGCATTGCCACCATAACCATTAAAAAAAAACGGGAGAACGTTGAAATCGATTGAAAAGCTTTAAAATTGACCAAAGGCTCCGTTTCGACCTAAATAGAGTCTGATAACACATTTTTAGACCAATAAAAAGTAGTTATTCGTTAAAAATGCGGGAATTCATTGGATCTTCCGAAAAACCTACAACCTTATCAATCCCTCATCGACCAGTTCCAATGAAACCAAAGTATCAATATTTATTCAGCCCCAAAATTCCATCGTATCTCTCCTCTAATCAGAGCAACATTTATGACTTAAATAGAAACGGAACTTGTAATGCAATACTTCTCGCTATCGTTTTAGTATTTTCCATAATATTTTCCGCAATACTCTCTCCTGATTTTCCGCTCCCTCAATCGGGCCCCTCTCCACTTGACGGCACCCGTCCTATTCCCATTCCGCCCCCAGGGACGCAATAATACGACGAGCCAGGAGTTTACCGATGCTTCGGAGGCTGCACCCTTTTCCCCTCCTCCTGCAACCCACCCCACACAACCCCACCCACTTGACTTCCTCTTTTCCTTTATCCACCGAAACTCTCTTTCCTTTCTCTCCCTTCTTACATTCCCACCCTTCTCTCTCGTTTTCCTTTATCCTTCCCACATTCATTCCTCTTTCCTCCTTTAAGTAAACTTTATCATCTTCTTTTTAGTTCAATTCTCTGCATCTTTAACTTCTGCCAATTTCCAATGTCTTATCGAATTTTCTTGCGTGTTTCATAAGACGTCTAATGTGGTACAAGTTACTCAAATATCTTCTTTTATGATATCCTGTGGAATCTGTGAAATCGTCAATTAAGATCAAAGAGTAAAAATTCATTTCTTAAAATATCGCAAAATAATAATATAGCAATAATAGATGCACCAACCAGTTTTCGGTGCCAAAGTTTTGTATGAGACCTGAAGATGCCTTAATTTTGATGCTTTGAAGATTGGATTGAAAGACTGGATTTAACTTAGGCTGAAGATGCTTTGACATTAAAACATGGGTCATGAGTTGTATGTACCATGTTGTGATGTTTTCATAAACAAAAATATTTTACTCTTTGAGCCACTTTAAATTATCACTGATTGTAAGATAATGTTGAACCTGCGAGTCAATCTCAAAACAGTTGATTTTGCAGCTTCCACAAATTTTTCCACCCCATTTTTGACATATCTCGTATACTTTACGGTAATTTCACATTCACCTTATTGATTTCCTAAATATGTAAAATCCTTAAACAGCTGATAGAAATCTTGCGTAAATAGTGGAACTTCTTTGAATATCTTGGAAACTTCCATTCTGGAACATCTTGGAATCCTAATAAATAGCTAACAATGATTCGTGTTGAATATATTCCAAATGGTATGTTTAATCATTTTGAAAGAAATCCAGTTGTGCTGTTAAAAAGAACCCAATATATGTTTGAATGACTATATCATTAATATAATATTCCACAGCCTGGCTTCACCACCGATGAGACCAACAGTTAGTCATTTACAAATAGATTAATCATCATCTAGGTATGACAGAGCATTCATTTTAAAATCTATCTTAAACCGTCCCTTTCTTCTGATCAACGTATGTTTCTGTCATCCAAAATATAAATAAACTAATGAGTCCTTCAGTAAGGAGTTGTATAATTAAAATCGTTTTGGTTTTGACTTAACAGCGCGTTAAATGAGAAGCACGTTAAAGGAATGTGTTAGTAGATTTATATTTATAACAGTATAAACAAAGAAAACGTCAACCTCATATTTTAGAAATAATTCATTTCACGCAGAAGCTGTTTCTTTAAGTTTTTCTTTAAAGAGGACATGCCTTTTGAGATTTCTTACTTAATGTAATTTTAGTTTCTACATCCTTCATCTATCTGTCTCCTACCACATTGTTTATGTAATTACTTCCAATAAGAACTCCTTTCCTACTTCCCACTTTCTTCTCTTTTATACATCTATCTCATTCTTCGCCCTCTTTCAAAACACGAAACAAATTATCGAATCGAGCCGAAGCGGTTGTGATGTGGAAATTCCTTAACTCCTTCAAAACAAATATATTGATCCTAAACTTGAAGAACTTCGTCTTAAATCAATATAACCTCGTAAATATTTTATTTCTATGGATAAATAAATAAAAATAGTTTACTATGCATTTGAAGTGATATCGTATATTATGGTGACGATGACGATTTTTCAATGAAACTAAGAGAATTTCATACTTCTCACAGTTGTCCTTCGCCTATTCATTCTCTCGCCTCTCCTTAGTTCTTTTCAGATATACCTCATTTCGCTCTTCGCCATATTCTTCTTCCCCCTTACTTCTCCACCCTTTAAAACTCATTCTCCGACTCTCCCCTCCTCAACTCCAACAGAACCGCATTCGAAATGAAGTTCCATCGCGCGCGGGGTCAAACGGTCCACAGTTTTTTCCCTTGGGGCATCGACGAGTATGTCGAAGGGGAGAAGGGAATTCTTGATTTCCGCACATTGTGCAATCCACTCGTGATTCGGTAGCCCTCCGCCGGCCAATGAAAGGGCCATCATGATCGACTAATGGATGAACGTCTCCGCGGAGTTGCCCTCCGAAGAGGCTTGTCCCCGAGGGAAGTTATTTCAATCGAGAAGAAAAGCCCCACACATCCCTCCTTCAGACACGTTTGCTCCTAAGTGCAGGGAGACGATATCCTTACTTGTCAATGGGCCAAAAGAATCTGTGGAAAGCGCTTTGATAGGCCGTGTGCGAATGTTTCCGATATTGTTTTCCTTTCGTTGCTTTGCTTTTGGAACCCCTGTGTTCGAGCTACGTTTTTTTAGAATTCAATGGGAGAACACAACGGAAGTTTGAGAGTGGAGGAACCGATGGGGACTGGAAATTTTTAACATTATTGCGCTGGAAACACCTCCAGACTAGCCTCAGTGTTGTTTGGGCTTAACTTGGTCACCTAGCAACACAGAGCTCTTGGATGCTCATTTTGGTTAGGGTATATATATTCTTATACAATCAAGGCCTAGTTGTAAGAGTGGAGTTTTAAGAACGAAATTAGCCCGATAAAGACACGGTCATTACTATAAAACGGGACGTGATTCTTCAGGTATTCAAACTTCTACCACTAATGCAGCAATATTTGAGTGACCTAGTTTCAAAAGGGATACAAATTACATTATTTATATATCATGATAAAAGCGTCACAGTATGCATGAAACCACTAATGATGACATTCCCCGAAAAATTAATGACGAAAATAAATATGATTGAGTTTCTGTCATGAAATTTGAGGAAATGTTGGTAAAAACACCGCTAATGATATATTTTCTCCATTTATAAAATCCGTTCCATAGAAATTATTCAAGAACTAAAGATCAAGGATATCAAGAGATGATATCATCATTTTATCTGAATTCTGCGTAGATTATGAAATATATCTAAAACTTACAAGAAGTTGTATCATTATGAGTAAAAATTATGTAGCTATTATCGAATATTTGATGGTCTTTCATCATCGCAGTATTTTGCTACATTTGGATCTTTCAAAACTTCGAAACAAACCATATCCATTTATAATATCCTAAAAATTCCACGTCTTAATGATAAATACATTCATTGGATTCACAAAGCGCCTGGTATAAGAGGTCCTGGGTTCTATTCCAAGTAGATGTATTTCAGTTCGATTATGTACGATGCAGTAAGTTTTTGATTAAAGTGAGGCCAATGTCTCTAATTATTGCAAAAACCTTCAGTCTTAACTGACTGTTCAACCGCCCTCGCCATAGTTAAGAGTTCAATTAAAGAATGATTTTTGAGTGGCTATTTGATCGTTAAAGTTGAGATTTTGGTCTCAGTTAATGACTTCACTCTCTATTGTAAAGAAGCTAGTCATATTGATTTATTTATCTAAATATCACATATAGGTCCTCATCACTGTTCTCTGATTATAATGCTTTCGTATTGAGACTTAGATCGCATTATATATTATCTTCTGCGATATCTGTATACATTAATTAGTTCATAATTAACCTTATACAGCTGACAACCTGTGTAAGTACTGCATGTATCATTGCCATTTTCAATAATTTGCTCGTGTTCGTGCATTGTAACGGAATCAAATTTTGGAAATAAATAGTCCGACCTCAAATCAAAGATAGTTTCCCTCAATTGGAGCCATTATTGTCGCCGCAGTTTCTCCTCAGCCATCGATAAAGAGTCTCCTCTTTCGCCATCGGTAAAGAGCAACGGCATCTCCACCGACGCACGTATCGCAGATTCAACAGCCGCAGGAGCGAAAGCGACTTCCCGCCAGCAGACAAGGCTCCTCCCCCTACTTGTCAGAGAACAAATGAAGGGCGGTGAGGCCAAGGGATGGGCGCGTGCGCTGCGACAGCGCCACCATCAGGACAGCAAAGAATCGCAGATCCGCAACCCAAGCCATTCGTCTTTCACGCAGCAGAGAAAATGTTTCGGCGTTGAACGCTGAGTTATCAGACGGAATTCCCCATCCTTGAATAATGCGGTATCGATTGATCGCATGCGTCCTTTATTCCAATTCCTCGTGGATATACTCATGTTCTTCAGTACCCTTAACGACGTCAAGTAAAGATTAAATGAAAAGTACTGTATTTTAGCATACTCTGCGAATTACAGTGGTACCTCGACTTATGAACCGCCCTACACACAAACTTCTACTTCCATTTCGACCTCCAGATACGAAAGATTATGAAGATATGAACCGAAAAAATCTAAGAGGTATAATGGAAATTGGGTTACGAGATACAGTTACTAATTCGAACTTGTAGAGTTACGAACTTCGAACTGAAACGAATTCCGTAAGTCGAGGTACCATTGTAATTCGTTTTCTCACACACACCTTCGATATTTGACTGCAATATTTGAGGTGCCCTTCTTAAGAATGGCCTGTTGGTTTGAAATGCTGCGTGATGGTACATCTCCGATGGATCAGGACACAAAGGGGTCATTGATGGTTCGGTGGACAGCTCCTAAATTTCACTATGATTTGAATTTATGCTGAGAAAATAATGATACACACTAATAAGGTTAAAGCCGAAGATCGATAGTCCAACATTTACATGGAAAATGCAAGCGAAAGGTATCTTATAACTAAATGTAACCTCACAGATACTCATGCTCTATTGGGGACATTATTTTTGAGTACTTCTGAAGCCACGGGAAATGGTCTAACGAGCCAGATTCGTCCAATAGTCTCCTCTTGTATTATATTATAGTCATATCTATTGCGCAAAGACAGAATCGCACCATCCCGCCTGTTTCACTCACTAAATAACAATGATATTTTCGATATATCTTTCAAATATAAACATGAGCAAATCACTCATTCTGCCGTTGGAATCTGGGCTGCATTTGATTTTGTAATCGGCAGCCATTATATTTCAATAAAAAGGTATTTTATTATAATTTTTAACTTCTTTAACTAATCTTCTGTTCTGTAAGCTGTTACTGGCAAAAAATCTTTTTAATAGGTCACGTTTTGTTTCTACATCTCAGACTGAGATACGAGAGATTTGAACTTTCACAGTCAAGCTTTTCGAGAAAGAAATATACCAGCAAATCCAAATTTTATCCTCCGCAATCCTCCAAGAATATTAGATTTCAATCCGCACCATCGCTTACTTAGCGTTTGACTCGCACATCTTTGCCCAAGCAGTCGATTACTAAAGAATATGTCCTCGGGGAAATTCCCCGAAGTGCAACTATCATTGCTGGATAGTAACGTTTTCTCCATGGCTAAATCATGCAAATTTTTAAAAAATGGAAATATAAACAAATTTTTAAAATGCAGAATAACAAATATTATAATAGAACACGCTCTTTGGATATAAAATTGAAAATTTTTGAAAATTTTCAAAACGAGACTGTACGAGGACAATACTTTCAAGGAATTGTGATTTGAGGAACGAGCATATGTCGAAGGGGAGAAGGGAATTCTTGATTTCCGCACATTGTGCAATCCACTCGTGATTCGGTAGCCCTCCGCCGGCCAATGAAAGGGCCATCATGATCGACTAATGGATGAACGTCTCCGCGGANTTAAAATAAAAAATAAGATATTCATTATTATCTTAACTGTTGAAATAGGTACAAATAACAAAGATGATTCGCTATGAGACCATTTACAGATCAGTGAAAAATGGACTTTGAAAAAGATTAAGAAAAAAATTTGAAAGTGTACATTGAGGCGAGGAGTTGGCTAAGAGCGTATGAACTGATTTAGACCATTAAGCACACTGTCCAAGGAAAACGTTTTTCTAAAGAAGTAATAGAGAATATTGACAGGATAACTCTTGAGTGATAAGAGGCAATAGAATAAAAGAGAGAGGGCAGAGAAAACAATTTATGAATAATAGTAAAAGAGGTTTAAATGAAAGTTTTATAATACAGAACGTTACCGTCCCCTACCGTAAAGTTAAAATGATTATTCGTTTGACGATCATGAATATCAATCACCTGAGTAACCCATTAATTACTATGCTATGAGGCTCTTTCGCCATCATCTCCAGGTCCCCTTTGTGTTATCATTGTGGAAATCCCGCGCAATTGAAATTTCATCTTCGTTGAGAATAGTCGTCTCTTTGCCATCTTCTCCAAACACTTGCGCTAATCCTTCGCCTGAGCGATTTCTGTTACTTCCACACGCCACTCATCTCCCAACCCACCGCCACCTCCCCACTCTACTCAACCACCCACAGCTTCCAATATCGCAGCATCAAAGGAAAGCACCCCGTTTTAATTTACTCCCTCTGGACCCCCTCTCTCTCTCTCTCCCCCTCATCTGTATCCCACTTGTTTCTTCCACCTTTCTACCCTTCTTTCTACTCCCTTACCTATTTCTAACTTTCGACCAAGTAACGGGTTGATTGCATTAAATGCTCATTGTTGAAATGCAGCGGAGAGGACGAACTTATATTTTATGGTTTATGGGTAAAGGATGTTGGCTTTCTGATTTCCTTGCCTGCATGATTTTATAATTAATTTGTTTAATTGTGATCAATATAAATAGAATCAAGCAAAAGGATAACAAACTCCCTTTGGATAGCGTGTAAAAATCAACATTTTATGAACTGCAATCATACTGGAATAAATTGAATGAAATACATTTCCATACATCTAGGTAATAAGGTAATCTAACTACAAAATCGTTATTTTCAGTTTAATTCAGGGAAATATTCCATATATATTTCAAAGAACAGCATAATAAATAAATAAAAACATCGCAAAGAAGTGAAATACACCTCCTGAGAAAGATAATGTCTCAGCCGTAATTTTATGGAATTATCTCATTATAAGTAAATAAGAAATCCTATGGTTTACCGTATGATTTCGTATTTCATCACACATGAGTTTGGTTGATTTAAAGATGATGCTTGTGAATAGAAATTGTTTTATTTGTTTACATTAAACTGTTTAGCATATTTGTACAAACCAATTAGATCCGTAACTATGGGTAAATAGCGAAGCAGAAAAATGAAAATGCCATCAACTGTAAGTAGACTTAATCTGTTTAAAGTATCTATGGTGGATGAATCAAAATTAGTTAGGCTTATTTATCGATCACTTTACTCAAAACAATTGAAAATATCAGAAAAAATGTACGAAGTATCGGATTAAATCAATGTGTGGTTTCCTGGATTCGTTGAAAGCTGTGGTGTGCGAGCAATTTTCTGCAGTTGCAAATCTTATACAAAGTTAGAAACTTTCCGCAACTTGAAATTTATGGAGGCTTGCCAAAGTTTGTTGTTATTTAGTGAGAAATGTATCTAAATTCTCTTTATTATTTGATCGAAGCTAATTATGAAAGAGAAGTTCTCGATCAGTAACATATATTATTTGATAAAATTTAATTTAGATGGGAAATTTAGATGAGAATTTGGGAATGGCACCGAAGATCCAGTTTTAGACAAATTGATTTTGAATACATTGGCTCTGCTTGTATAGCTTCATCAGAAATCTTAAATCAGAACGCATTTTAAGAAAACGACCACTTGAAAAAACGATGAGAAGGATAGAGCAACAACCAGAAATATTAGTCCCTATTCCAGTTCTTAGAGCCTTCACTCCCTCTGTCCACATCTTCCTCCGAGTGCTCGTCCCTCTTTTCAAGTCCTCCTCTTATTCGATAGCTTTCGTTTATCGCTCTTTCGCTGCAGAAAGAGAGTAAACGAGAGGAGACCGTCCGTTATAAAGGGCGAAGGGCCAAGGAAAGGAAGAAGGATGGGCGGGAGTTTAAGGTGAGGCAATAAAATGGTAATCTGTGTTTGTTGTTGCTAATCAGGCGGTGCGGCCTCGAAGAACATGTTCCAATAAAATTTTCCAAGTCATTGGAAGGCAAATATGGAAAACGTGGTGCGGTGGGCGAGGTGTGCGTAGGCTGTGGAGGGATGAGGAATCCATTAAGGGATGGGTCGGGGAGGGGCATGATGGGAAATAAAGATGTTTGGACGAGAGAAGGATAGAGGTTCGGCGAAATTTGATTGGAAGATGAACCTAAGAGGTAGAAAGTCGTCGCTTCCGAAAATTTTAACCTTAAAAGGTCTTCCTAAGGGTTCGGAAAAGTAAATTCACGCGGAAATATCCCTCATTTAATGTAAATTAGCTCGTTTCTTATGAAATTCTTCGGAACGAGATCGATTTATGCATTCGAGCTCAAATTTATTGCGAAAGTCGCTGCTGAAATCAAGTATGTTACTTCCCCATAAACTGAATGAATCTTTAACGAATCCATGTCTTATCAACTCTTTTATATTCGAGGGTAATTAACTTCTTACAAGTTACTTAAAAGAATTTGCGAGAGGTTTATCGAGTTTATTCTATGCACAACCTACTTGATTTTTAATTATCTGAAATATTCTTGGGAAATGCTATACTCATTTTGAGCCATTAATACGATATACTAATGTAACCTATCAAATTAATTATATAACAACTTACATTAAAAACAATTTATAACAACCAGGAAATTTCACTCCGGCTCACTACTTTTCATTAATGAATCTAAGGCTTAAAACTATTAACATTGATAACAAGTGTGAATAATAGCGACACGACTGGGACTCGAACCCAGGTCTCCCACTTTCCGGGCAGGTATTCTAAACCACTGAACTACTAGTGGTTTAGAATACCTGCCCGGAAATTGGGAGACCTGGGTTCGAGTCCCAGTCGTGTCGCTATTTTTCACACTTGTTATTCCTTTGGGATTTTCGTAGGTTTTCAACCTACTAAGTTACCTTCCTTTCCTTTAATCCTTACTATTAACATTATTTAATGGTTAAATATAAGAGAGATACTCGAAAATTAGGTCATAAGTAAAATAGTTTTTTTAACTTTTCAAAGTTTATTCGAATCTTAAGAATAACTGTTGTGATATTATTTAAGCAACTAAGTTCTCCTATTCTAAACTACATTACCATATGTATTATGCATTTAATTTATGTAGGTACTAATATTATTAAGTTTCTGATAAGAAAATCTTATAGCTGTTCAAAGTTCCAGTTTCTCGAGTCAAACAGGAAATATTGTTTTTATAAAACGAAGCTATTCGTATTTACTTTTTGTAAGTGGCCTCGTTATCTAAATATTCTAAATATTTCGAGACATTAAGAAAATAAGAAAGATATTGTAACTTAAAATCGAATCATTACCTAGTCGAAGGGATTTAATCGATTAAATACAATTTGAAATGATTTATCGGTAGTAAGATGCTTATCAAGTCCATCAATGAAAGATTTTCTAAGCGAAGTATGTTAAGGAGATGGGCAGAATACTAAATGTTTGCGCCGCAAGACAATTCAAGAGAAACTAAAAGAACTCGATTCGCGTAATAAGATAAATTCCTCAATAAGTAACGGAGCGCCCTAAAGGAGTTCCTCTGGACCTGAAGCGAAAATCGATCAAAAGTAAATTGGAAGAAAAAGTGGAAAGAAAACGTTTCTCTGTTAGAGAGAGCCGACGCAGAATTGGCAACTAATGAAAAAATCGAGAGACGGAAAGGGAGGATAGGATGGGGAAGGCAGGGGGTGCTATCGATTTGGAGATGCCGCATTTACCACTTGCCGCTGCCCTTACATTCCCTCATAATTCACTTATCCCCCGAGCGAATGGGCTAACCTTACTTTTTCTGCTTGCAAATGGAAATCGTTTTCTTTCGGGTTCGGAAGACTTTCGTCGTCCGAGAAGAGATTATTTCATCATTATACGCTAAAAAGGATATCAAATTCAAATATGTTTTTCCTCATCTCTTTACCCAAAAACAATCGAATTTCTCTCGTCGCAGAATCGCAATGTATGCTGAACATCTGTGACATTCCATCCTTAAATAAAAGTAATTTAAAATTTCAATAGGGACATTCTTTGGCGTGACCTCCAAGAAAAACATATTAATGAAAGACCTAGAATTAGCAGTGGAATATAAACTTTCAAATGTTTGAAGTACTAGGATTTTTCTTACGTTTGGTGTTTTAGAAGACATTTCGTAATATAAAATGAGGAATCGATACTCAAACTTCAACCATTTAAAGTCACACTATTTGCCAATTCACGTACTTTTCTTAACAAATGTCACATTCAAAAAAAGGCGGTAACATAACATCATACATAATTTTTTGAAATTTGGATTACAGTAATACAGTGCTGATCCAGCCTTATTAGAGATATGTGAACGAATGCGGTAAAGAACATCTGGAAAGTAAGAAGTTGAAATTAATTGTGAATAAGTTAGTTTAATGAAATAAGTTATTTAACATAAAATGGGAGAAATTATTATCCTACATGGAAAATTTCACGATCTTCATGGTAATGCACGTGCATGACATGGTTGCCATGGCATGGTTGCCATGGCGTAGTTGCCATGGCGTGGTTGCCTGACTCGGATTTTCAAATTTAACTTTTTCCTAAACAAAGGCTTAGTGGTGTTCAAAGTCCGACCCCTTTTTGTCATTTTAGTGCTAGGACATTATCCTGAGAGTCTTGAACGAATACGTGTTACGCATTTGTAGTGTTCCTCTTGTTACTAATTAACCAAAAATTAATTTAATGACTTAAAGCGAAAGAATCATACCCTACGGTAGAATCAATCATATATTTATCCAAATTTTAAGAATTTCGATACATTTACGATCTTTGGCGAACGAGAAGCTTCTTTCCTTCCTAGAAAAAAGTCTCAATTAAGAGAAATACTCAACGTGTCATAACAACTGAAAAATATAGTTAAAATGTACTGACTAATTTCAGCATCTGTTAATTATATGCAAACCAATCATGAAGATAAGTAATTATAAGCTATTATCAGAAAGGTACGTTTTAACGTTTTTACTCCGCACTTTGCTTTTCTAAATTCAACCTATTTACCCAAAGTTCAAAGGATTTGATGAATAATAAGATTTTCTGGCTATTTGAGGATGGAAACTCAATTGAATATAAATAAATTTCCTTAATTGTGGCAGGCATATGCAAACTTTTGCTGTATTTATCCAAACAAGCAGATTGAAGTATACCGTCAAGATGAGTAGAAAAAAAGTACAGCTAAACATTGGGCATGGTTCAGTGTTTCTATTTTCTTAAATAGATTTATGCTGTATTTAATATTCAAGTGGCATTGCATAGTTTAAAATCCATTAAAAAATTAATTCCTTGGAATTGAATTACAAATGAAAACGGCCGCGCTAAGGAATAGGAAATAATTATTCGCGTAATTAATAAATCCCCCTCTGAGAAAAACTAATAATCGAGATGAAAGGAAAGAGTTCGCAATCAATAATTATACCGTAAACGTCCCCTCGAGAAAAAGAAATTAAATGAAGGAAATTCGGCAAAAGAAATAGACGCAGTTGAAGTGGAATCAAAAGGAAACTTTAAATCGCAAAAGAAATTCGGATTTTTTTAAATTCGAAAAGAGCGGAAAATTAGAGGAAAAGAATGAGGTGGGGATGAAATACAAATGAAGGTTGAAAAGGGAAAGACAAAGAGAGAGAGAGGCAAGGGAAAGCAATTTTATTTTGATTAAAAGTCTTTTAATGAGTGTTTGCTTTAGAAGAAACGTCTCTCCATGATGGAACTAAAATAAAAACTCGGAGCAAGCAAATTAATAAAGGCGATTTTTCATTTTTCAGCGGACGAGCTTAATTAAAAATAAATGGATTAAATATATTTTAGCAAGATTTAATATTTCGACGGACTTTGGATCTCATTTTACTTCAGCTGAAGTAGATATAAAAAAAAGTATTATTCCCATTCTCAAACCTTTACTTCTTAGGTCAAATTCAAGAGAGAGATTTATAGTATCCATTGATATGAACGTAATTACTTTTAGGCATTAATTTGACTTCATTTCGAAACAAGAATGTTCAAGAAAAAATAATTTGATATGTGATTTGAAATGTTTCAAATATAAACTGCTACCCTCCTCTAATCTCTCGTTATATAATTCGAATGCAATATTTACATTTGTAACGTACAAAATCAAATCATACAGAGATTTCTGTTTTTAAGGACGAATACAGATAAACTGAAAGCTAGAACCTAATGAATATTATCAGCCTGATAATACTCATTAGCTATTGCACCAAGTGAACATTGTGATGCACTAAACCGATACAGTGATACAGTAAAGACAGTTCTTAAGTCGAAAAGTTTGCATCTCGAAACCCAGTTTTCCGTAATATTTTTCCGATTTTTTATGTTCAAATATCGATATTAAGATTGTATTTAAAGGTCACAATGTATCATGGAAAAAGTTCGTTATTAGAGCGGTTTGTAAGTTAGTTGACACCTTAATTGTACTGAATAGCCGTATCATGAAATATTTACTGTTAATTAAGTAAGGTGTCTTTCTAATAATTAGCTTCCAAGATAATGCATCCTTGATTTTAGAACCAGCCTTTAGCAATAAATACATTCCCGTTTGAAATGTTTATTTTGAAGTTTGAAATGTGTTTCCGTTTTCTAGCAAAATACGGCCTGAATTTCTAGCACAACAAATGGCTGATTCTTCGAGAAGTATCTGACAAATAAAAATCGCATACGAAAGACTTCATAATGCAGAAAATTCTTGATTTGATTATTATTACAACCTTTTATGCGCATTTTAATTTCGCGATGTTTTACACCCTTGTAAAAAAGACTGGCAGGACCGGAATTCGAATCTGTATCTTTCACTTTCCGGGTTATAGCACCGGTTCTGTCAGAATTTTTTCATGTCCGTTTTTCCTATGGAATTGTTCATCTTTTCGGAAAACATAAGAATAGAACGGGGGAATTTCGTAATATTTAACAAATAGTAAACATTCATTACAGAGTCGTCAGCTTTAAAGTATGATATGCTTTATTTGATTGTAATGAAAATAAATAAAGGTTTGCAATACGTGCAGACGCTAAGCATGGATACGGAGTGGGGTGAAACGGTTGGTCACATGATAAATACGCCTCGAGAAAACTTTTTTAAAATAAATTTCCGCGTAAATTCATTAACTCAATCTCATAAATTGCGAGGTAATGCCATAAACCATGGTTTCCCTATCAAAGTCCGATGAGTTCATAAAAAGCCTTACATGTGGAAGGGATGGGATGGGATGGCTGGGACGCAATATTTCGGGAGAGTAAATTTGAGGGAAAATGGCCGAAGAGCGGGGAAAATTTAGAGGGAAATTTGGAGAGAAGAAGGGAATATAAGGGAGATTTTTGGGGAATAGGGGGCGAAAGGGAAAGAAGGACTTGCGGTTGGTCGGTGGGGTTTGGAAAGAGGGTCGAGTTACTTGATTAACTGGCGTCCAGTGAGAAAGATTCCTGTGGCTGTTTCCGCTCCACTGAACGAAGGAGATGAAATAAGGGAAGAGAGGAAAAGTTTGGGAGGGAAGCGTATCCAAGGAGATGATTCAGAGAAGTAAATGAGCAAAGGCGAGGAAAAAGTAATCGAAAGTACGTTAAGGTCATTGCTGAGTTGTATGGCAGAGGAACATTCCCGAAGAGGCCTTTGCATGGAATCATGGACGGGATAAAGCGCACATTCAGCGATTAAAATGGCTTCATTTTCTTAATTATAAATATCTCCATAATAATCCATCTTAATTCTCGGGCTGTGAGATTTCGGCACTCTTATGCCTTGGATTTAGTTTAACAGTCAAGTTCCTGGACATCAAACTACACCATTCTAGAAGTTCTAATATTTTGAAGATATGAGGTATTTTAAGTACGTCAGATTGCAATTTTGCAATCGCATCTTTCTTTACTGTCTGCACACTAACTCGACATGTATATTTAAGCAAGAGAGTTTAGAAAAGAGAAGGAACTCTGCTTATCGAGCTTCCTCGACATTATCATTTCACACATTTTGCGATTTATCTTATATGCGCTGATGGAACGAAACTTTTAATGGTTTTCCTTTAGGGCATATTTCTGACCAAACTAATTTCTGACTCACCACTCATGGGAATGGAATAGAATTGCTAATCTTGCTAAAGAACACAGTTTTTCTATGTGAGAGAGCATTCTTTTTTATCGCTTTCACACATTAGCAAATTAGAATTGAAAATGATTTTCACATAATATGCGAGGATATGTTAACTTAATTCATATTGCATGCTGTTGTGCATATAAATATTTCCACTCAATGTTAGAACTCCAAGTTTTCAAAAGGAGTGTTTCGGCTTGATAAAGATGCAAAACTTAATATTAAAAGGACATTTATAGCATGAATTTATAAGGTTAATAAATTCTACAGAAATGGATTCATAAAAGTGAAGACTAATATAGTTTCATAAGCGTCATCGTGATGCACTGAGGAAGAATAGATCATACTTACTTCTGAACACTGCATTCTTGAAAGAAAGGGTGAAGGGGTAAAAAGTTTGAATTGTCATTTCCTCGAATGAATAAATGATATATTGCAAAGGTATTATTTGCACAATAGCAGAATAGCTACCGTTTTCAGAACGATACTGTCATTTGCTCTGTATCAATTAATAATCTGCGGTTATAGTTTTGTTTCGGATTGAGTAAGTTATGTATTTCTAAATATTTTAAGTGCATATCTTAGGTTGTTGTATTTACAGAATCTTAAATAAACGTGAACTCTAATACGTTGAGCTAGTAAAATTTCAGTCGTATGCCGATTGTCGAAATTAAGTCAAAAGACGCAATCTGTCAAAACGTAGTAGTATTATTGTTAAAAGTGCTTCGACAGCTGAGGTCATTTCGCACGTAGGCTCCCACAAGGAATCGAACCCGGGACCGCCTTCACCAATGTCGAACGCGTTGTCCACTTGGCTATCCGGGAGCCCAAGTCCTTACTGTCAAAACGAAAACTAAGCGCGAAAATTACGAATGCACGCTGACGTACGAAATATTTCTTAATCATTCAACATTGCTTATTAATTATTTAAGCTAAAAATAATTTAAGAAGGCACAGAAAAAGACGGAATGTTTTATAATGTCACGAATCCAAATGGGAATTATGCGAAATCAAGAATATTGAGAGATAGAATCAGGAAAATAAATACATTGGATATGTTCCTAAAGCGTGGCGCGATAAACGAAGTGAGCGAGAATGGTGGAAGAGGAAATTACAAAGGGGCGGAGGATGTGTGGGAGCGAGTTTGCGGGAGGAGATATTGAAGGGAGGAAGCGATGGGGTTAGCAGGAGCAATACTCCGAGCTTCACCTAGTTTCGTTTGAGTTCGCTTCTCACTTAAGCGGCCTATCTTGTTGCGATGGGATTTGCGTGGCCGAGATTGCGTAAATGGCGTCGGCGCAGATTTGAGCTAATGGAAGGGATGGAACCTAAATGCACCCCTTAACTAACCGAGAGGCTAACGTATTTCTGTAGATAATCCCCGCTGATTTTCGAGAACGGAACTCAAATTATCCGATAAAAATACAAAAAGGGGTCGCTTGTTGAACTTCAAACCAAGCTAACTCTTTTCAGACAGACTTTTTTCCGATGAATAACTTAAGAAGAACAGAATCTCATTTTCGTGGAACAAGGAATATTTCTCATTGACTGATTACATGTTCATATTGTTATTAGTCATGTATGTATCACCAAAGTTGGCGTTTTAATAAATATAATTTTAAGGCATCATGAAAACTATAAAATTATTCTAAGCTTTCCTTCACTTAGTATGAGTCGGTAAATACTCGAGATTTGTGAAGATTATGTTAAGGTATAGCATGGCTATTGAGAGGTGAAATACTTTCTCTCTATCTAATTAAATTGTGTTCGATACATATCATACGTCTTTCGCCAACCATTTGAACACTGCTTCATTTTCAATCTGCTCTACGTAAAAACAAAAATGGGAAACAGATAAAGTAAAGGATAAGGCGGGAAACGTTTTGCTACCACACCATTTTAGCTGCAGAAAAAAGGGACGTTTTGCTTCTATTAAAAATAATAACATTAATTTGCCTTTACTTTTAAAAGGTATTCAGCAGAGGATCATCGATTGTTTCCCTCTTTCGTAATATTTCCGTTTAATATCTAATTTACTTGAACTTTAAAATAATAAACGTTTATACTAGTGAATAAAACTAATTTGAAATTGAGAAATTTCGGTGAGAAAGTGTAAAAGTGTAATGTGGATTAATTAACGAGAGAAATATATGTAGCCAGCTAAATAAAATATTGGTACTGGTATTTGGTCATTTCATATAAATTTTAGCTTCGTTTTGTTTTTCTTTCTCCTTTTAATTAATTTCTCTGATAAAGCATCGCCAAGCAAGGTGAAAGAAAACGTGTCGCTTACGCTTGTATGGATTAAGGAACCAAACATAGTTTATCGAAGGAGATCGTATCTAGGTGAGGTCGACCTATGAAATCGGATTAGAGAACAACTGCGCAAATGATTCCTAGATAAAGTCGCTAGATGTTAATCAGTACTCAGACCCTTTTCTAAATAGCAGCCAATTCCATACGTTTGCATATTTATGAGATTTATTGCTAATTTTCCCGACGCCGAAGTTATATTTGAGATATATTACAAACCATCAATCTTAGCATTTGGCAGGAAAATGGTGGTCAGGCTAGAGCTCAAAGACGAAAGGTGATTCGTGAAGGTATCGCGAAATTCAATATTCCATCACCGGTATTAAACAAAGTATAGGAGTCTTATCTCCACCTTTCCCTGAAGATAAGTCATGCAATACATTCCTGACAAAATTTAATCTGAAAACATATTACCGTAGCTGGAGTTTTGCCTTGAATTTCTCCGCTATCGACTGATGGATATTTCCCCTTTTTTCCGGGTGATTCGGACTCCCCTCTCGATACATTCGCATTTTGATGGAAGAATTAAAAAACGCAATTAAGTTCTTTAATTGTCGTTTATTTATCCCGATCGGATCCCCAAAAAATAAATTTCGACTTAATAGGCCTAATCGACAATCGATTCGGAGCAGCAATTTATCAAAATAGCGGAAGATTAGCGACAACGTATTAATTACGACCGCCGGTCTGAATCGGAAATCTCGCCTGTAGTATGGAAAACGAATTTCCATTATCCATCGCAAACTCCCGAAAACGTCATTTCCGTTTTCCCGACAAATAAATCCTAGCGCAAGGATAAAAAAGCGTGGAAGCGAGCGATTGGCTCTCCAATCAGCATCGGCTCCGATACCACAGACGCCATACACAGTTGATGGAGGAGAGACCTCCTCAAATCCGTCTTTGTCAGTCATCTGTTATTGCGAGATAACGAGCTAACATGAGCAGCGCCAATTTCAGAGCGGAAGCTAGGTGGCCGGACTTCCAATTGAGGGAGGAAGAGGGAAAATGGAAGAGTGCGTGGAAAGAGGTGGAATATTGGGGAAGACAGGGATTGGGAGGGAACGGCGATTAGCATGCAAAGCGAGCTTCTCACGCGATGCATGGTGGGAAGTTTTCGCTCTCCTTTCTTTCGCTTCCTCTCTATTAAGGCCGCTTATTTGCTACCTCGTGTGCGCAGACCACTCGAGCCAACGAGAGTTAGACAGTTAAAACGAAGGCGCTTGAGAGGAAGAAATCCCGAATTTGAGCTGCGATGATCAGACACACCCCTTCCTAGACAGAATCTATTAAATATATCTTCACAGCTGAGGAGGGGCAAGAAGAATGACGTATTTTAGGGCTCGGGGAGAGAGACAAATCGATGATGAGAAGATTAAAACAACTTATCTGTGAACACGGAGAGATTATTTCTGATGAGTTCCATGAGAAATCAGTCTCTCTCAACCCTGTGTTGCCTCTTGTTATAATCTGCTTTTTCTCCCCTAAGTTCTGTACAGTGGTGCGTTGAGATACGAGTTCAGTTCGTCCCGTGACCGAGCTCGTAAGTCAAAATTGTCGTATCTCAAATCAATTTTTGCTAAATAACTGTAAGTACCAAAAACCACAAATTTAAAGCAACACGACAAAAATACTTCTACAGCGAGGTAAACACGTGAATTGAACGCGCAAGATTCGCAAATCTGAGCAGTGGCTTGCTACGTCAACTGACTGGCTGTGAGATCACTGAGGCTGGCTCGTATCTCATATTTAGGCTCGTAGCTCAAGGCAAAAACTGGACCTACTAGAAGTGACGGCTCATATCTCGAAACATTCGTATGTGGGGGCACTCGTATCTCAAGGTGCCACTGTATTATTAAATTCTAATTTACTTTTAACGTCGACCCACAGTCGACCTCTGGACTAGAATCAACCTCAAGCAACGTCTCTTAGATCCCCAGTAGGGCTGACATCTGTATATTAAGGAAAGCATTATTGCAACACAGAGTACAGAGAGACTGACTTCTCCCGGACCTCCATGGAAAATGTCTCTTCAACCTACTCTGATTGACTTTTTATCCATAAAATATGCTATTTTCTTGCTCCTCCTCAGCCGTAAGGATATCAACTAGAATTTACAAACGATCGAGACAGATTCGCGTGAAAATTGATTTGAGGCTACGAAAAATAATTTAAAGATAAAGATACAGAAGGTATAATCACGCCTTTGTCCAGCGGGTTGTTCAAGTACTCCAAAACTGTAAATTTCGTCGTCATATATATATCTCCATTTGAAAATCATTTTCATATCCCTTGTGCATTCTTGAATATATTGGCAGTGAATGAACAGAGGTTACATTTGATTATTCTATAAATAACTGCACTGCTACCTCGTGCTACTGCGATAATTGTATTATAAAGATGGAGCATAAGTATCTTCAGAAGAGAAAGAAAGATTTCTAATAAAAATGTTTGTAATGATTCTAAATTCTATGCTACCTGCTATGTAATTTTATGTTTTTTGTAATCCAAACACTTCAAATTTAATAACGTTCTAGATTTCCATACCAACGCAGAGTAAGGGAGTCACATAATAGGAAATGTTTTTGCTGATATAAAAAGAAGTTCAAAACCGTCATTTGGGAATCGTTTCTTATCTCTGACATAAAACTGGTTTGTTTGAACCTAGCAGCACCACTCAAATGTTAAAAAAGATTATACTATCGTTATTCTCTTTAACAAGCCCGCCTTGAAAAATGAAATTAAACCCAATTCACCGCAATAACTGACTCAGAGAAAATACTACTGATGATTTGAGTAAAAAGACCATCTATCCATTATCTTTCGGAAAACAATATAATATGTATGAGGAAAATATTCAAAACTTGAATCTTTTTGAACCCTAAAAATTGCACCAATCAGATTCAAGAAGATCTATTTTGATGTTATAATAAGTTCTACGTCTCATTTTGCTTGAAAATCATTACAGGTAAGTGGTCAAAGAATCTAACACACGAAATAAGCCATGTCCTTGGAATCAGTATTATTCGTGGAATTGTGGGAGAGTTAACCTATGCTGGCTAATTCTTAAAATGCAACACATAAATGAGATAAAACAGAAAAATTCGAGCATAATCAATTACAAGCAAGCTTACGTCGTCATCGCGACGGTAATTCGAATTTTTTATAAAAAGTTTTGATGAACCTAATATTAGGTTTTATGAGATTAAGTAGAATATTTTTCTTTCGATTTATGATAAACGAAATATTGGGTGATAAATGATGATTGTAATCTTTCGAAATTTTCGCTCGTCTAACGTCGGCTATTCTTTTAAAATAATTGACAGCATCTACCTCGACTATTCTTTTAAAATAATTGACCGCATCTACCTCGACGCAACGATAATTTTTGGCTCAATACTCTAACGGTAAAGTTTTATCACTCCTGTATTTGCGTATAAGGCCATATGAAAATCAATAAAGATCTCTCACTAAAAAGTATGGAGCGAAAAATACTCTGGATTGGTGCGGCCAGCAATAGGATATCTGGTAATGACACCTGGACACAAATTAGAGCGCCCTGTATTATCCTACAACTAATCACTTAATCAGAAAAACGTAGCCAAACCAATTAACTAGTTTTCTGATCGTTAGGCTACAATATCTTCTCATAGCTCCCCATCAAAAGCGTTGATTAGTTTTCCAAGAGAGGGATAATGCGAAGCAAGAATTTCGATTATCCATGCGCTGATCGGATAGTCTTTTCTTTATTAAATAACAAAAGTGATTGAGTAAAATGATAAAGATTGAAATGGGGTAACCAAGCAAAGTCGACGCTTTAAGATAATCTCGCAGAGGACGAAGGCAAAGCCCTTGAAATTGTTTTTGCGTGATAGCCAAATCTGATAAGGTTACCTTATCAATGGTAACTTGATATTGAATTTTGGTTTATATCGTGTTATTTGGAGTCTACCTGAGGCTTTTCATATATTTTTAAACTCAGATGATATGATTTTTCGAGTTATTCAATATAGATATATAAAGGTATTCTTTTCTAAACTCTTTATTTTTGAAATATAAATCTTCGAAACATAGGAAATATCATACGTTAGTTAACTGAAGCTTTTCGATGGAGGAAATATTTCAGGGCAATATTCTTACGATAATTAAAGAAATGGACCTCAGCCGGAGATAATTCTTCATTCATCTGATAGGAACATATAATGAGGCATTCTGTTTCGTTTCCCGGGTCAAAACCCTTATCATCAGAGAAATCAGAAGATATTTTATGCCCAATTTGATTAATGTAGATAGATTTATTATGATCTTAATTTCTCTGCGGTGAAAAATGAGCTAAATCATTTCCCTACCTCGGTTTTAGTGCGTGATAAATATTTCACGACCCGATCAATATTCTCTTTGTGTGTGTGTGTGTGTGTATGTATGTATGTATATATATATCATCATCATCAGCCATTTTCAATCCGACATCGGATGTAGGCCTCTCCAAGCGCTTTCCAATTATCTCTATTCTGAGCCTCTCGTTGCCATGTTACCCCTAAGTACTGAATGATGTCTCTGTTCCATCGGTCCCTTGGTCTTCTTCTTGGTCTCTTCACATCTCTTGGTATCCAGTTCAGAACTGCTGATGTCCATCGGTTGTCGTTTCTCCTTGCAACATGGCCTGCCCACATCCATTTCAGTGATCTTACCTTATCTATGATGTCTGTCACTC
>KZ308694.1:297737-330681 GCA_000376725.2 Ladona fulva | reverse complement strand
ATGATATATATATATATATATATATATATATATATACACACACCTTCATACACGTTTATCAACTATAATAATAAATATACACATTTACTTTAAACTCTGTCAATCAGGCCAACGTATTCATTAAATTTGTGTACTTCGTACGTATTCATACCTAATGGTTAAGTTGAATCATTCTTATCTTCGTTCTTTTAAGTCAGATCATTCAAGAAAAGAAATAATACCATTGTTAGCTTGCAAGATAAAAATAGAAAACATCGAATAATTCGGGTAATTTGCATAATTTTAGACTAGGACATGTAATTTTTGTATGTATATTCATGAGATAGTTTTCAGCAGGGTGGTTAGTTCGTCTCCAGAGGCATATTTGTGTAGTGCTAAAGGTCCATCACGTGCACAGAACAGCATCACGTAAAGAGGTTAAGTATACTACGACAGAATACTAGAAATACTACGACTACTAACGACAGAATGTTGTTGTATACTGATCGACATGACAACTGATAAAGTATACTGACGACAGAATGTGTTTATCATTTGTCTCTTAATCCTAGACCTTAAAAGGGTAATTTCACAAACATTGTGTAATCCAAATTTACACTGATTAAGAAGAAAATAAGTCTTCATTCTGCACCGTCATCTTCAAATAATTGTAATAATATGTTAATTTTTTACTGGTATCAAATTTTGTTTCGCTAAAGTAAAATAAATGCTAATAAATGACTATAATTAACAGGATTTCGTACCAATTTTTTCTAGAGAAAGATGCAAATTACCAAAAAATTCCCTTAAAGAAGAAACTACACAATACTTATTCACCTAATAGAGGATGGCGACAATGATAATATCTATATTATCCTATTTCATGTCAACAACGATTTTTTTGGATCCAAATAAATAAATACAGTCACAGACTGTACATAATTAGTTACAGCGGAATGGATAAGCACTGGTTTCATCGTTTTAACTTTAACTGGTCAACGAGAATCAAAAGAGCACCGATTTATTTTTATCCAAAACTATCTACAACTACGATTGCTTTTCCAGCATGTGCCCTTTCACGTGAGATTTTGTGAACAAGATTTCATGCAGGCGCACCCATCGCGGCTTCGTTCGATAGATCGATTCCGAACGCCACGTGCTTTCAGCGCTGTAGGTTTTGGCACGGCGCCACACACCGCGTGACACATAACACACCAACGCATACGAACTACTCAAAGGGAATCCTCGATTATTGATTGTTTGAAGAGCTACCCTCCGTAAAAAAAAAAGAATTTCGCATGGAGGAGCATTCTAAAAAGTCTGTAAAGTCTGTAAAGTGTTGTAAAGGAGTAGATTCCACGGGAAACAGCTCGTGTCACAAACTTGAATGCTAAGTTGAATGTCACTCGTCTCAATTCCCGTTTTTTGATAATCGGAAGAGATTAAATTCTAAAATATGAAATCATTGTTCAAAAGGAAGAATTTATGATATTTATGAATGATTAGCTTCTTCACTCTTTTCAAGAACCCAAATAAAAAGGCACTTTAACTGATTTTCCGCGATTATTATTTTTTTTATTTTTCAACAGACAACATAATTCAATGCCAATTACGATGAGAACAGCTGAGAAGCCCATACAGTCACGTTCAAACCAGGATTCGAACTTGATACTTCGGTGTTTCTACGCTAGCACCCTAATCCCTGCACCACTACTCTTTTCTATGATAAAAACATCGACGAAAGAGGAATAAAACCACATTTACGTTTTTCCGCTCATATATACGTAAATTTAATTTTATTCCTTCATATACTTTTAATGGATTTTCACTCAGTAATACCTGCCACTGTTTATTTTAAATATATATATCTTTTAAACGTAAACCTGAGGTGAAGTGTAACTTTTACACATTACCTCAGGGTTGTCTGTCAGCGTTGTTTTCATTCCTCTCTCATCTTGGAGAGTTACCACAAAAGTTGAGGCCAAAACAGGGGATTCTGATTTTGTTGTTTTTGAAAATTATATAAAAAAGAATCTAAAATTATGATTTTTCCTCTATGCCGTTAAACATCGAAAACTTTATAACTGCTTGTGTATCTCATCCAGATATATATCGGAATATGAGTACGATAAATTGAATTACTTAAGATTTAATTGCCGAATCAGGATTGAAAATTATAATGTTAAACTCTGCTATAGTAAAATATGAAAAAATATTTCCATGCCGGAGGGATATCAGGATACGGAATGGATTAACGAAACATCGAGGAATCGTCTTTTTTGGAGAGAACAAAGAATATGCATTGGAAATATATTTTTGATGGAGGAACCGATTCGAGGGCCAATATCAAAACGCTCTCTTGCTTTTCGTCGCCCTCACTCACTCTTCTTAACTTCCTCCCTTCGGCCGCTACGTCACAAGGGAGGAAATTTCAATAGCCGTCGTTTCCCACGCACTGAGGTTGATTCGATTAAAGGATGGAGGGAATTTAAGGGAAGGTGGGTTTGATGTGAGAAACCTTCGCCCTCTTCATCCCTTTCAGGCCGATTGGCTGCGAAAAAGTTTGGAGATTGGTTGTCATCACATCGGAACCTCATTTTCGTGTCTGGCATTTCATGCCAGTTCTCAGGAGTTTCAGGAACACAAAATTACTTCCACAGAATACATATATATGAAACACAGAATGAGTGAACCTTAGGAGAATTCTGACAAATCCAAATTGATCAACAAAGAAAACGCTGGTACGACATAATTAGTGAATGATAGAATCTCAATATAAACTAGACTCTTCGGCTTAACTTCGATAAAATTTTAAGCAGTTTCATAGTCCTTAGCCTTTGCTCGAGTTATTTGAAACGAAATTTCTTCTAAATAAATTCACAAATTCGTGAGCTTAAATTCGATGAAAATTCAATCATATTTTTACGAATATTTTCGTATGTGTATATCATTTTGAGGATTTCTTTATTTATTTTGTGAACGAGGTCATGGTTATTTAGAATGCAGAGAGGGTTTCCCTAACATTTTTCCAAGTAGTAACAGTGTACTTGAAAAAAGTCTGACGGGACCGGGAAACGAACCCGGGTCGCCCAATTGCCGGTCGGGTGCTCTGTCCGTTGAGCTATCCCGGTAGAACAGATTATCTATCACAACAGAACTATATGCATTATCTTGCGCAAAGTCACCCTTACCCGTTTTCCTGTGTTAGTAACAGTGTGTTTCAGTAGGCATTTATGTACTAGGGCAGGAATGGCGGACCTTTTAATTTATATATATGGAAAATTTATATATATTCAACATTTCAGTGTTAGTTTAACAGATACCTTTGAAGATATCTTACAGCTATCAATATGGCTCCGCTAACAAGGATTCCGTTTGCATCATTCCCGATAAATTCTATTACTAATTACTAAAATTCATCGAAGCAGTTTTAAGAAAGGTTATGCACAATCTGTTATATTCTTACGGCTCCAAACAACAGTAACCAGTGGCAACTGGTTAACTTGCTCAAACATGATTGGCTAACAAAAATAAGTGGACTTAGTTAGGATTTCCGATCACTATGAAAAGAAAGAACGGAACTTGCGCAAACAATAACGGAAATAAGGAGAATTCTTTTAATACTTCTTCGAAAACATTTCACTGAACCAATTTTAACAGTTCGAAAAAAATTAACCTAATAAAATTCAGAGGTTTATCTCCTAGTCTTTATAAAACACTACGGTTCCAACGTAGTCAGCTAATGTGAACTAATATATTATTATGTAATAGATTTGTAATAGATTATTATGTAAGTGAGAACTGATACAAAGATAGTAATTAGCTTCCACTATCTTTATTCAAGAATTACCGAACTAATATTAACTTGATACAACTTCTATTCTGCACATTGCTTTGGTAGGACTAGCTGAACGTACTATGTTCAGTGCTTGAAGTTGAATATTTTGTCGTTAAAAGCGTTATTAGATATTTTGTCGAATTTCATGTATCTCAATCTTTGAATTCATTACAAAATGTTATTCACGATGTTTTGAAATGGGGTGAAAATTAAAGATATCATTTCCTAAAATACTCGTACTTCAGTGAAATTAATTCATAATAGCATAAGTTTAAGTTCCTTATTTTGCCGAGACTTAATACTTTCTTTTTATTCATTCTTGATGCCTTCTTGAATGAAGTAAGATAATAAAATTTACGTAACGGTTTTATTGATGTAGAGATGTATCCTCTCTAATTATACACGTCCATATATAACCTCAAATTGGTCAAATTTCTCCATTACTGCGGAACTTGCGCATTCTTGTTGTTTAACAGTTACACCTTTATTACCTGATTGTAGCAAATTTTCAGAAACAATGAATTATTACTTTAGAATCATAAATATTATACAACAGTTTTCATTATATCGGTTTAATCGTTTAAGGTATCGACTTATGACATAATCTTCCACTTTAACACACCTTTTATTTACACTTACTTGAAACCATCAAGTTTCTGCTTATCTGCAACTTTCTACAATATTGGTGATTAGAATTGGTTCAAATGTGGTTTAAGACGTAGATAATGGGACTTAGCCTTCGAATAAAGATCTAGAAGTGCGTATTAAAAATATCCTGGAAAATTGAACGACTACAACAGAAAATGAAAATAGAATAGGCACAAAACATTTTAGTGTGAGATACATACAATAAACAGCAGTAAAATTCAGTTGAATCGAAGAAAATTGCTCTCCACATTATTTCTACGTATAGGAAGCGGCATTTTATGAATAGCTACAATTTATTTATTCGCACTGGACGGAAGGCGATTGAAATGTGGTTAAGACAAGTGCATTCGACATGAATATACTGTTAATCCTTTTCTGTTATTTGAAAATGCACAGTGTAAATGGAGCATGTTGAACTAATAAAATTAGATTAACTCGGGAATAAAATATAGCATGGTTAAAAAAATTACACCGCGCTAACTCTTTGAAGGAGAAAGATTCCCCTCCGTGACTTGAGTTTTGCTGCTCTGTCACAATTTTTCTGGTTGAATTCACGTGATGCGATATTTCTTCAGAGCAGAATAATTTTATTAACTTCCAAACGGTTTGAGAACATTTTTCTCCTCATTTCTCATGCACATCAACTGAATTCGATTTCGCCGCGTTAAGCGCTTTGTAAACAATTCATTCTCCCACATTCTGCATTTGAAATTCTTATATGTGCGCGAAATGAATTTGTACCGTAGAGGGCGAAATGAATGGCGTGGTAATTTGGGAGGGGACTTGAGGACTTCCGGGAGTCTGGACTAAACTTGGACATTCCTGTTGTGACTTAAGACAAACAGCGTCTCCATTAAGTCGGAACTGAGGACAAGGGCGCGTGCATAAGGGACACGGGTAATGCGATTCCGCAGTGGAGAGATGACATAGGGACGAGAGTTGCCCATCGATTTCTCCATTTTTTATCTTCTCTGCGCATATTTCCTCTTCCTTCGCAAAGCCTCCTCGAATAACTCTCGACTCTCCCCTTTTGCATTCGTTCTCTTCATGGCACCGCTTCGCATCAATTTGTTTGCCTCTCGCCTAGCAATTTCCCTCGCAATTATTTACTTGCTACACAATATGAACCTCTGCGCCACACATGCGAAAAACTGTGACAACTTGCAATAAGAATGCATCAATCTAAGTGCCAAATTAGAAGTGTGTTGAAAATCGTTCTAAATTATTATAAAATCTAAAAGGAATTCAAAGAACTATACGTGTATTTTCCAAAACATGACAATTCAAGATACATTTTCTTGTTTAGGGTTTGGGTTGGGTGAGGCCGGGATGTTTAAATTATTTCTTTATTTATTAACAATAATAGAACAATTTTTACTTGCTGACGGTTCTGCAGTCCTTGTTGGCCAATGTTAAACCTGTGCCTATTGTTCCTTGCATTTAATTCATCATTTGACTCATTCAGGGCCTTTCTGATTCAGCAAACCTGACCTCTGCTTTAGACCCCATTCACTTGGGAAGCCCTTTTGTTTTTCGAAGGCTGAACTATTTTTTATGTTCCTTTACTATTCAAGATCAAATTTTTCGAAAGATATAATTATAATATAAATTCTATGGGTGTACAGAGATGAAACGAATTGGTATAACTGTCGGAGTCAATTGACCCACCTTGTCTTGGGTCACTTGACGTCTGTTTTGACCTCCCATTACTCATTTATATATTCTTCGTTGTGAAGTATTCTGTCCAATTTCAAACGTTAACGTTGAGTTAGGCAATACATTCTGTTATACTTAACTTATGTTACTCAATTGCTATTGCTGCCGTTCACTTTCACATCCTTATCGCATCGTTTGGGCCGAATTAACTATTAAATAGAGTATACGCAAAATTGTCTCTTCTCTATATATACACGGTACACAATGCTTCAGCCTGTCCTGTTTGTCACTGACTTCATCATTTTTTCCTTGTTATTCACTATGAACTAATTATGCTTCACGGAAATTAAATGCAATTAAACCAAAAACAAAACTCTCCATATATTTGAACTGTATTGGATTATCAGTCAACAGTAGTTCTCTTTACCCGCAAATTTTCGAAAAGTCTGTTTTAAAATTATATGAGATTAAGGAAATTCGTTTACCTTAAAAGGTAGCGCATTTAAGTCTGAGCAAAGTGGTCTGAGATTCGATTCCGGAGTGAGCCCAATTTTCCCGATTATCCGTATGTAAAATTTAATACTAGAACCTAATTCATCATCATAATGATCAGCGAACCTCTTAAACGGTGGAAAAAAATAACAAAAGACGAAATAAGGGATTTCATTATACTTTTGTGCATAATGTCTTAACAATATGCACAGCTATGTATATATTTGTGTCATCAAATAAAATAGTTAAATTTAATACTTTGCAATACATTTTTATAAATAACTAGAATTTAAGGTCAAATTGATATTTTAAGCCGCATAAATTCCTCGGAATCGTTCTTTTTTTATCAATTCAACACAAATGTGATTCCTCTCCTCCGATTTATATTAATGTTGAGGTAAATTTACCTAAGTCGTCATTCTGGCCTTCGAATAAAATACAGTTGGAAATTTTCGTGAGTATCCAGTGATACTAATGCCATTTGGCTATTTTATTAGGCAGCGTGCATAGTAGATAAAATTATCATTTGCTATTCTCATGATAGTCAATGGATCTTATGAGTAATCCATCCTCACTACTCTTCCTTGTTTCTTTCTCTTTCCGTTCCTTTTCTCTTCTCCCCTTCGTTAGCTATCGTACCTTTTGATTCAGGAAGGAAGGAAGGGAGCCTTTGATCAATCAACGTCTTCATTCCTGAAAAGAGACAAACAGAGGCGGATAGATATCTAAGGAACGACCGAATCTCCATTACAGAGACGTAGAGCAGTCACTATTTTCAGCGGATTAACAATTCGATCAAATCGAAGCGAAGAGTGAATGATATTCTACAATTTCCGAAAAGGGACAGGCAAAAGGAATCGGTGATAACCACACTCGGATTCCTTCCATCTATCAGGTAAAACAATAGGGGACGGGTCGGTTATAGGAAGCTCTCGTAGAGCAGATGAAACAGTAAGTAAAATCAGAATGAAGAGGTTTGTTAATTTTGAAACCTTTTCTATGTTTCTGCTCGTCATATCTCTCCTTCGTCCAAACTTTAAGTAATAGAAAGCTTCACTCATTCGTGAAGGAAAATGAATCATTTTAAGTTCTTAGATGTATAAAGGAGAATATTTAATCCTAAGATTATTTTTAATAACAGCACTCCGTTTGGAAAAAAAATTAAATGTTGACCCTCGAACAAAAGTTTAGGCATATGTTCTAAAAATACCTCAATAAGATATAATTGCTTAATCTGACGAGTAGTCTCTAATCCAATATCACCATTACCTTTGCTAATCCGCAATCTCCCATTTATGTCGGAATTTCTGACGTAAACCGAATCAAAATCTCAAACGTGGAATTTCACCATAAAAGTTATAGCCAAGGAGAATGGCTGCTTTCAGAAATATGCAAAATCTTTCAAACCGTCTTCTGAAATACAAGGCACTTCTTTATCATTTCCCTGAATTTTAATATGACGAAGAATGAATAAGTTCATAGGAATTTTATCAACGTACAGTTTCGGAAATCGATCACGGGAAATTTTCGATCGAATACCGTGGATGTCTTCGTAAAAATCGTTCATTTCATTCTTTTTTTCACGAATAAGAATGGGACTTTAACATGAGTAATGATGTCAACTCTTGAATCTCCCATTCTCAGATTACAGCGTAAAGGTTAAGTGACTTAAATCCATTGCTCGAGATTCCGCAATAGAATCGCGTCTCAATTTCTACGACCCATTCCGTCCTTTTCGGATAACATTCGTCGAAATATTTTTAAGTTTCCCCTTTTTCCTATACCTCACGATACAATCCTGCATCACGGCGGAGAAAGAATATTATGCACGAGAGGGTAAGGAATTCTTAATGTCTGTCTGACAGTGGAGCCCTGCCAAAACAACATGACCGGAACTGCGAGGCGATTCAATCTTGGGAGAAAAAACCCAACCAATCCCTCCTCTTTTCCCTTATAAACTGCTTTCGGACGCCGCCCCCACTGCCCCACGACTCGTCGTCAATTATTCAATTACGCAGAAGGCGCTGGTGGGGCCGTGATGCATGCCGGGAAGCTTCCTCTCTATCTCTCTTTTTCCCTTTCTCTGGAAATACACGCCCCCTACTCGAACCCTTCCACGGAACCCTTTCCCTGGAACCCTTTCTCGAGACTCACTCCCCCTCCCACCGCTCGCTGCCGCCATCTCGCGTGACCCCACAGTCCCGGAAGTGCTATTTGTCACCGCTAGAGGGTGACACGGGTATGTGTGTGTGTTTTTTGTATGTGTGAGAGTCGAGCGGTGGTGAGGCTCTTGAGCACGACACCCATCCGTAATGACCCGAGGGAGGTCTTTAGGAGGATTCGGAAGAAGTTTCGGTGAGGGACAAGGAGATAAAGCGCTCCCTGGCGGCGGCGGAATGAAACTGCAGACAAGAATCGCTCGCTGTCCTTACCGAGCCGATTGAAGATGCTGAGAAAATTCGCTGCGAAAGTCATCGAATCGCCCTGAAATTGGTTTCTTACTGATGCTCAATATTCACTTTTATACTACTCGCTTCCGTCCTACATTGTCATGATCAGTATAGTGTAGGCAGCGTATTGAGAAGCCATCATAGAGTGGGGAGGCTCTATTTTGAGGATACGTATCCCGGTTGTAGACAAAGAAAGACTTCGATTAACAAAATGGGCTAGCCTAGTTTTTGGGTACATGAAATCTAGGAAATTGTCGAAAGAAGAGCTATTAGAAAAGAGTGTTTATTAGAAAATATAGTAAAATAGATAACGCTTAAAGCTTACAAGTACACGCAAAGCAGTCTGTTGTTTCGGATAATAGGCGGCTGATCAAGAGCTTACATACCAAAATCCTGATGTACGCCGATTGGAGAACTTTGGCCTAGATCATATGGAATTGTAAACTGCCGAGAGAAGGCGGCATTGAAGCATGAAAATAGGCAGCTCTCTATCAGTTAGGTATTCACCTGGATATAAGTTATTTCTTGAAGCTGCTACATCGAGTACAAAGTAAAAAAACGTCCAATTTAGTCTCTATCTTTATTGGTGAATGACATTCTCCAGACTTCTTAAATTCTTATTTGACTATCATCGAAAAACGAAGCACGAGGTTATTAATGTGTTATTCAATCAAAATTCGGGGATGTTTTTCTTCATTTTTTGTTCTTCCAATCACCTGCATAATGAATTTTCAAAATTTAATGAGAGTATCTTGATTCTTTATGGTAATTAATCTCAAAATTTCCAGGAAGGCCTTTTATAGTAAAAGAGTAAATAAAAAAAATGAAATTAATCAACGGGACTAAGTCAAATACGAAAGAATCAACCAATCTCTCTAAACGGAGTTCACGAGCACATGGTACCAGAAATTACAGGAAATTAGTTTCATTATAAAGATATTATTAATTTCTTAAATCTTGAGAAGGAGTTTTTAATTGAAACTATATTTATTATTAATTTTTACGTTTATAATTTCGAAGGAAATTCACTTATTTTACTCATTTCTGAAATTTCTTCTTAAAGGTAAACATTAACTGACTGGAGTTGACTGTTATAGATGAAGCTTGTGGTCAACGGAAAACTTCGATTTCAGTCAGGGAAGTCACTCACCGTCGTCTCTAAAGATAGCACCAGTCAAATGCACTTCAAAATTTAGATGATGCTTGATTTTTGCTCCTTAATATAGTATAGAAATATTTAATAATCTAATGGATATTCTCGAAAATACACTAAGCAGCGAGATATCATAAACGATACAAATCAATCTGAGCTGTCAGAATACCACTTAAAAAAGTAGAGAACAGGGAAAATATTACCATAATAAGATCGTTGTTTACAAAAATCCTGTCATCTTATATTTCTTTTTAGAACATTTCAACGGAGCACTTCATGTTAATTCGTAGTTCTTAAAGGGTTAAATAGCTCATTTTCAAAACTCAAGAAGCAAACATTCCCTTACGAAATTGAAACGGATTTTACCGTTTAGCTTTTGTGTCAGGAATTAATTCGAGCATCCAAAGAGCAAATGAAAAGGGATCCACTTCTATTGCCTGGAATTGAGAGTATGAATTTGAAATCTTGTTTGGACACAGGCCAGAGGAGAGAATGCATTGAAATCACAGTGTGGTTGCGAAAGAATAAGCAAGTGCTAGCGAATGGAATAAAAGGCAGAAAAAAAGAGCGTTACAAAAACCTTTATTTGGTGGAAAAACTCCGCTTCCACGGTGTGTCAAGAGTGGTTTAATGTGGCATTGGAGGCCCATGAGGGATGATTAATGTAAGGAGGAGAACGCCACAGCGAGCCAATATATCAGCGATGGAGGAATTCATGACTCGCAATAATCCATCACCTGCGCCGTAGGAAACTGTTAAATGAGGCGTTGTTAATAATTTGGGGGCGAGATTATCTTTTAATTTTCTTCGAAGTGATTTATGGCCTTTTGCCTCCAATCGTCAACGCTTAAGGCCGAAAAAAACAGTAGCGAAAGGGTAATTGTGAGGCGATGGGAAATTCGCTCGCTGATATTCTTATACATTCCACTTCCTCGAATTTCCGAGTAGGAAAATACTCGCGATTGAATAATGAAATCATTTATGCCGGTAACTGGAACATTAATGGAATATTATTGTAGAAAAGTGGAGGATAATTATTGAACTGAAATAACAGATGAAAATGTTGTATGGTTTAATAACCGATGAAAAGGTTGTAGGGTGAAATAAGAAAATGAATTTGACTTCTTTTCGAGACTTTTCAATCCAAACAATCATGTAGGACGAATCCTATGGTGGAGTAGCCATCCGGACGCCTCCGCTGCAAAGTGTTATTGATAACAGTAGTTAATATGTAAATACCTGGGCTGGGGAATACAGTTCTTTAGGGTTCGACTCCGACCCGACTCCCCAAAAACTAAATTTACGTAACACACCAAATTAAGCAAACGACCTGTATACAACACGAATATATACAAAAAATTAGGTTTATAATTTGATTAAGAATTATATTGTAAATTCTCTCCGAAGAAAAGTATAACATTATTTATATCCTCTTTCATTGATACCCCAAATCTATCAAAGGAAGTCGGAGTCGACAGCTTTTATCTTACGAAAGAAAAAAAGTCTCCACGACAAAATCATGTTGATAATTAAACGCCAAATATAATGCATGAGTTATAGTGTCATTAGAAATGGCCATTCGCATGTAGCTATTGTGAATAAAGTTGCTATAACACAGGACTATAACACAGTGTAATATTATTTTAGTGCTGTTTCGGAAATTTTTGAGATTTATAGATTTATCTAGTTCTTTTTTGAAACGTAAACGACAAATTTTAGCTTTGAAAGTATATTATATAAAAATCTTAATTTATTAATTGCTATCATAAATGTGCAATCCTTTAAACTCTTATATAAAATAGCACTTCAACAATAATTTTCATATGAAGTATGAAATATGGGAAGAAACATTAATTGATTTCAATGAATGAAATTCTTAGTTTTGAATGTAGGGAAAACACTCTCGACAGTATTTGACTATGTAAACGTCGTTCCTCTCTGAAATTGAGATATGACCCTAATTAATCACCTGAATGAGATTAAAATACGTCTTTATCATCTCGAGCGTTGCGAAAATAAGATTAATTCGTCTTATAATTAAATGCCGCACTGAGAAAGTGAAAGATAGAGAGTTTTGCATGGAAGTTAAGGGCGATGCATATTTTCCTCCTTGGAGAAGCGATGCGTAGATATACTTGCGAAATAGTAATATACGAAATAATATATATACTTGCGAAAAGAAGGAAAAGATTAACAGCCAAAATGTGATAAGAATTATAAAAAAATATTTGTATGGAAAACAAGGAGCGGTTAAAGTAAATGGATTAAAAAATCACAAATTAATGTATGTTCCTTCTATACCACGATTATCTAGCCTATTAAAGGATTACCCTCAATTTTTTTATCGACAAAGAGGAATTGCAGTTTTTAAACGAATCATCTCCATATGGAAAGCAAGCCTTTTAATTTTTATATTGGCGAAAGGGCGATGGGCTATAAATGATTTCCTTTTTCTAAATGAAAGCACTGCAGGGAAATGAGATCGCGTGTCAGTTAAGTGAGTCTCACCCCTTCTCCAGATGTCGTTGAGTTGCGAGTAACATGTACCTGTATATGCTAACATATTTGGACACACGCACAGGGTGAGTGTCGCTGCTGTACTTCACTTCGTATAAATTAGCTGAGAAAAGGAACAAAAGGAGAAAGATTGAAAATGTCAATGGATATCCATATTAATTTAAACTTCACGCAGCAGAGTAAATTTCCAACAGTTATTCTTCTTTATTTAACTTATTTCCCTGCCTACCATTTTCGCATTAAAGATCCATTTGATTCATCTCCAAGTGATATCATAGGAAAGTTTTATTAGTCATCATTCGGTAAGTTCTCTTACAGATTAGGGTCAATAAACTATATCCTGAGTCACACCTGGGTTATTAGGGATCGTCTACACCCTTTGTCTCCTCTCTTTAGTTAACTGATGTCTTAAGCAATTAGTAGACAGGACGTTCGATGGAAATTTTTCTGAGGAAGGCTTTAGAACACAGAATTTCCGCTCCTTAAAACAGCACATTCTGCAGTTAAAGAGTTTCATTTCAAAATACACGTTTAAATCGAATCTGTTCATATTATCTAAAATTTCAGTCGAGGTTAATGGTAGCCAAGCGGGGTTTTTACCGTTATAAAGTTGCAGGTAGATTTTGGAAGGGTTCGTCTCGAAATTGGGACCCTTTGCTCGAGCNGGTATGGTCACTAAGCTCGAGCAAAGGGTCCCAATTTCGAGACGAACCCTTCCAAAATCTACCTGCAACTTTATAACGGTAAAAACCCCGCTTGGCTACCATTAACCTCAGTCGATTTAAAAAGTATTGAGTTAAATTCAAACTTGCATATCAATGACTTATAACAAAACCATTCAAATAACCTTCTGAATAAAATTCATTAATTACATTTTCGAGGCTCGAATAAATTGATTTTATTCTTAACAAAAGCAATGTGGTTCGCAGTTTTATTCTTCATGCATATCTCGTAAATTATTTGCTGGCCATAAATTGCTTGTTTTTCCTAAGATATAATTATACTTACACCTATTTACGTTACGTTTATCATCAATTCTGCTACCTTAATTCGATGGTCCGTTACTTTCATCAATTCTTTCACTGGAGTGATATAAATTAAAATATTATAAGAAACTATTGAAAAAATAGGAAGTGAAAATATATATTTTCAAAGAAAGAACACTGAATAATTTCCACCACATATTTATTTCGCGACCGATTTCGTCAACGGGTTGACATTATCTGGACCTGAAGATACCAACCCGTTGACGATACCGGTCGCGAAATAAACATGTAGTGGAAATTATTCAGTGTTCTTTCTTTGAAAATGTGTGCAAAACTCCACAAAGTCACACTTGAAAATATTAATATTACAATGGAAATATATTTAGAGATAAAAGGACTGTTTTTTTACTTTTCGACATAATTATAGTAAATGATAAATAGAAATCCAGCGATTATGGAAGCAAGCATCACCACTACAACAATGAAGGATGGAGATTGCATAAGAGCCCTGTCCCATTAATCTCTATTAGTGGATTTGGAACGTCTTCTCCCAATAGAGAAGTCCCTCCGATTAAAGGGCAACAAACTCTACCCTGGAGGTTAAGTTTCTTTCGGCACCTCGGACGACATGCATCCACAAACAGAGCGCATCTCTCACCGAATCCTCTTCACGAGAATTCCAAAACCTTTCCGCGAATTCCTCAAGGATCGCATTCCGGACCACTTACTCGAGACGAAAGAGCAGCGCAGGTAAAAATCCCTCTTAAGGCGTTGGTGCGGCGCCAGCGGACCGTCCAAAAGCTCTCTCATCTTGGCCAATTTGGGCCGCGCGACTTTGGAGCGAAATCCCTCCGTGGACCCCATTTTCTCATCACGCCCCGACAGCCTTATTTTTTGCTTTAGCACCTCTTTCGAGAGGCTAAGGTGGCAACAACATTAAAAAAGAGAAAAGCGCGATCCGGACACAATGGAATTCCGTTGGAAAGGGATCCAATGGAGGAATGGAGGGAGGTGTCGTAGCGAGATAAAGGTGAGACGAGGCATGGATAGAGGTGATGCGAAGGGAGGAAGAAACCTTCTTTATTAAGGTGTGAGGGAGGCTTTAGACCGAAGAGATGCCACTTTCCTTCACTAGCACATCCTCGCACGCATCGTTGACTGTCTGCAAAAAAAAATGAGGGCCACAACTTCTTCAGTTTGGCACCAGCTTGCATTAGATATGACAGACAGGATAACTAATGATCATCTAACCGCCCAAAACTTCAAGATTATGCGACGAATTATCTCGTAGCGATTTAACTCAATTAGAACAGAAACAATGAAAACTTCAGAACGCCAATTGATTCCAGATGCATTACCGTATGGAAGTGACTTCTTATTTAATAAGTAACTCCGTAAGTTTTATTGGATGTAATCAAGTAATACTTAGCTTGTATTTAGCAGAATAATATGGACATAATTGTCGATAGATAAAATAAAATCTGAATTTGACAACAAATGAATACGTACATATATTTACTTTTAAAAAATATACAACAGCGACTTCTTTCTACTAACTATTGCCATTTTCAAGTGGAGGAATATTTGGAAGTAATAATGAAATCTGATGTGGAAGAAATCTATTTATGTGATTCGTTGCTCATGTAATTGCGAAAACATAAATTGTCTCGATTAATATAATAAAAATTAAAGACTGACACAGAAAGATAACGAAGATTAACAAAATAAATTATGTGTATAATTCCATTTAAGCCAGAGCTACTAATGAAATTATCACGTGTAAAACTATTAATGGTTATCTAAAAATGTTTTATGGCCTATGTAATCGATATCTATCGATTAATATACCTCGAATTGTGTATAATATACTAAACTCTTTACATTCAGCTGGGATTTTCATCGAATTTTTCCCGCCAATTCTTTCAATCAAGATTGAAAGAATTTCATCAAACTATGCTTAGTTCGTCCCGTATTTGCTGTGCGCACTAAAGAGGGATGAAAAACGAGATGCTGTAAAGCACGTTTGGGTCCTATCCGAATGGTGCGGGGATGGAAAAGGAACGAGGCAAAGAGGAGGAAAGAAAGGAGAAGGGCAAATGGAGTGTCGGCAAAGGAAAGCCGAAATAAAGTCCTCTGGCTAATACACCGAAAGCTCGAAGACACGGGAGGGGTGGATTAGGGTGGAGTAACTCACGGCGGAAGAATGCCTTTTGGAGGCGGCAATACTTCAACCGCAGCGGTAATCCCAGGGGAGGATTTCACGCTCTTCCGATCACATGGTGTCACACCAAATCCTCTTTTCTACTCTCTCTTCTCTTAGATTCTTCTTTGTCACTCCTTCCATTATCTCGCCTTGTGTTCCTAACGTAAACACAACCCTTTCACACTCTTCTCGAGAATCCATCAGTACGCATAAGCTTTCGCTTGGTCGCTTGGACCGTAAAACCCATTGCTTATAAGTGAGACATAAGAAGGTTCATTTCCTGCATCACTAGTTGATCATAAACCCTGGAGCCATTCCAATAGGTTATAGATAAAACAGCATCATAATTTTTGAGATTAAAGATTTGAAAAACTATTGTCGTTACATTTGCCAAATGTTTTCCCAGGAAATTCAGTTCTCGTTTCCTCTAATTCACGAATAGTTGCAGTTAACTATGGGCATCGTTGTAAATATGTTTGAAAACATTTTTTTGTGAAAACATTCAAAAGATTAAACTCAACAGACAACGGTTATCACATCTCTAACTACTTGTGCATTGTCTCAAAAAAGCACAAAAGAAACTCATATTAAACATAGAGCTCGTATGAAACATTCTTCAATTCTTTCCAGAACTCTTACAACATTAATCGGCACAGTATATTCTCTGTTATATGATTCTAATGGATGAAAGTTTAGTCGAAACACATTTCGACACTTTCAAGTATGACAAATTCGACCAGATATAATATTGGTTTTCATCGGTTACTGATTTACTTACAAACAGAAATACTCTTCTCCACAATAATATTAGTGCTAATATATTTCTTAAAAAACCTAATTCCATTGCATGGTAAGTAGCATTTTGAAAGACTGAAAGTTTGTTTATCTCGAAAGTAATATATTTCCTATCTCAAACTTTATCATCGAAAAACATGAAGAAGTAATTCCTGCAGAAGATGCCGACGCCTCGGTTTCGGTCTCATTACCCCGGTGAGAAAAACAAACTACAAACTCCTGTCTGTATTTATTAATTTTTGTAGTGTGTAACATAAACGATTTTTACAGTAATTTTTCCAGCAAATGTCTTCTTCGCGAATTGTCTAATAAAATTCCATTGATTATCTAATTGTAAGATTTTTCAGCTTCCATTCAACTCTAAAAGATGAAGATCGATATTTTGCCCTGAGAGCAGTGCAGCAGATTTTATGGAGATTATTATTAATATCCATAAATAAATCGCATCCCCGCAATCCGTCTATTCAATTATATCTCTTGATTACATGACTGCTTGAGCTATCGGCGCTAAATCTACTGATATTATTTCTCTACTATATTTTCAACAAAAATTAAGCTGCTTATCTTTGAATCCGTTTAAAATGTATTTGAATTAGAAGTTGATTACGTAACAAGTTCACAACATTGGACGTATAGAAGATACCAATGTTAGTTGCTTATTTCATAAAATATGTCGCAAAGCATTATGGATGATATCAACTGAAGGTCGAGATGTTACATTTTTTTCTAGGACTTGGGATATGAGCAAAGCTTTCACACCATAGAATTGCTCCATTTCCCGATATTGCTCCAACCAAAAATGTGCTCCACACCCACATAAATACCCAACAATCTGCCGAAGAGCAGCCGAAGGCCGAAGGGGTGTACACGCCAAGCGCTCGAGTTACCTCTTTAGAATGCACTAAGAAATTAAAGTATATATTGTCCACAAAATATGCCTTTTGGAGGCGACAACACTTCCACCGCAGCGGTAATCTTGGGGGTGGATTTCACGCTATTTTGTGGACAGTATATATTTTAATTTCTTACTGCATTTTAGAATGGAAAATACGACGATACGACGAATGGAAGATACGAAAATACGCCTTTTACATCTTGTAAATAAGAAACTTAGTATTAGAAGGACAGGGCGGCGTCCCTTTTTACGACATTGTCTCAAGATTTCCATTTTCTAAAACAATGCATCGACGAATTCATGAGCGACTAGTGCAACTGATTATGGCACATTCTTTTATTGAATTTAGGTGTAACGGCAATTTCATTAATATTACCAAACTATTATAAAGATTGCCCTGGCTTTCCGCAACTGTATTCCTCTAAATATACCTAAACACTTCTAGTTTTTTAAATAAATATGACGAATATACTGACTCCATTGTTAATAGGAATTTTATTTCTTAGAAAGGGAAAAATGACATTCTACCTTTGCATAAAGAAGAATCTTTTGAATCGCTGAACAGTTTTGACGAACATATGAAGTCGATGATTTCAAAAGGGGAAAGATTAAATCCCACCTTATTCTTTGAAAGAAAGATAAGCAGATTATGCGAAAGAAGATCTTCGAAATACCTCAGGAATATTTTCTCAGAGTAAGCGCTCTATCGTTCGGCAGAATTAACGTCTCGATGGATAAAGCTTTATTACTTTAAGCAGTTTTTACGTCTAACAGAATATAAAAATCGTCAGTTATGTCAGATGCAATCCTCTCCGATCTTGTCCCTACGGAGTTGACGTGTTTAGAATATTAAACCTCATCTCTTCTGATATGATCTCCAGCGACACATTTAATGTCAGCGCTCATCTCGACTCTTCGTATTAAGTTCCAGAAGATTTAACTTCATTTCCATCGGCGTCACATATGTTAAAACTAAACTCCATTAAGTAACTTTAGAGCGCCATCGAATGAAGCAATTTCTGGCTTCTAAAGTGGAGCAAGGGTAGGGAATATCTGATACAAATAAGAGCCATGTTAATGGGAATAAAATGCTTTGTACACTTTTAGAGTAAACTAAAAGTATAGAAAGCATTCTATTCCGATTATTATGGCCTTCCGTTACTTAACGATTTTCCATATTAAAATAACGAAACTCTTTTTGCTGATCACAACATTTCATCAAAGCATCGACAATTACTTCGGAACTATGTTTTCTACTGACTAGTTCCTTAAGCGTTAAAAAAAGTTGAAAACTCCAGCAAAAATCGGATGAGGTCAATGAGATCGTTAGTACAGAATTGCACAAAAAGCGGCCCGCGATGGGTTTTATCTCGCCTTGCGGCCCGCAATGGGCTTCGGAAATTATACTTATTCACAAAAAATGGTAGTCATTCAAGAAACGTAGTAATCAAAAAGAAGTCACAGCAAAAGAGTTTTCGCAATGACGACTTATGCTTCAATTCACATTCATCGCACCCAATTCATCTTAGAAAAGAACTAAGATTTTCATAAAATTCGTCATCTGCAGTCACTTTTTGTAATATCCACGCGGACCTTCGTTAGTGTATAGTTTGTAAAACAGAGTTAGTCTAACGCATGCTTGTTTATTGTGTAGCGCTAGTCTTCCTCTATTAATATACTCATAAGTAACATCTATTTGAGTTCAGCGATGACGAAAATTGGGAATTAAGTCAAAATAAGGGAGCGTAGGAGAGACTTAAAGATATAAGTGTTTTTAGATAACTGTCAAAATGTGGGTATATAAAAATTTTACTTTCATCTTGAAATCCTTGCCGACTTTTCATGACTATCAGTTGCTAAATTGTAGCCATGTAGCAAATCGAGAATTTTCCATTCTTTATTTTTTTTAATTAATCCTAAAAATATTGTTATCAGAAAATTCTATTATTTAATTTTTTTTAAACAAAATTGTACTATCAATAATTAGAACGGATGCTTTAACAAAACTACCGAGGGGTGAGTTGCAGTCAGTTCTCGCATGGGAAGATAAAATATTTTGTGCATTAAGTGAATAAAATGAATGCCTTAATTTGTAAAGAATTTGAGCGAAATGTTTTCAGAATGACACTTTTATGAATGTTAAAAATAGAAATGCTGTATTTATTGCGTGTATGATATTTTGAAATACCCGATACATTGGGAATGCTGACACTAAAGTATGATTATTTACGTATTTAATGTGTAATAAATTTGTTTTTCACTGTCCTTTCTGTTTTCTCTTCCAATCTCATCGATATATATTTTATAGACTACCATTTTTCTGTTCATTCGTTAGCTGTTGCATTCCATCCTGTGCACCAGTCTTGATTACTCCAAAAATAAAGTCTTACGTAGGCATATTTACCAGAATCCGTTGATTGCTTAAAAATGCAAACCCTAGAGTTCCCAACAGTAAATAAAACTTAACGATCAAAATGTTTGCGTTTCAGGTTGTGGTTAGATGTATCTTATCCCATAATGAATTCATGAATGTTTAAAGTTCGTAGCAAATCATAAATTTCACCATACTTCATAACTGGAGTTTATTAAATAATCTCTGAATAGGAATTGCGATCAAAGCCATTGGAAACCCACTTACGTGGTATTATTAACGAAAGAAGAATTTTTAAATTACCGGGCTGTATAATTCCATCTGTCAATTTTTTTCTGTGTATTGGTACGCATGTCCCTGAAATACATTGTCAAGTGCAGCCATTTTGAAAGCTTAGTCTATTGTTCGCAGTCTAAAAGGTTACACGTGTTTCACTGTGAATCATATATTTGTATGGATTACTCGATGTGGTGAAAATATTAATCTTTTACACTTGGTGTAGTGCCGCTTAAAATAGTTTAACTTTTAAAATAAGCATGGCTGTAGTGTGTGTCTTATTTTTTCATTTCAATGTAAAAAGCCTATATTTTGTTAAAATTTTCCAATCAACTCTGGCATCTCAGAAATTAGGAATTATTCTTAATTTTTATCCTCTAACCAAGCGCTCGAGTTACCTCTTTAGAATGCACTAAGAAATTAAAATATATATTGTCCACAAAATATGCCTTTTGGAGGCGACAACACTTCCACCGCAGCGGTAATCTTGGGGGTGGATTTCACGCTATTTTGTGGACAGTATATATTTTAATTTCTTACTGCATTTTAGAATGGAAAATACGACGATACGACGAATGGAAGATACGAAAATACGCCTTTTACATCTTGTAAATAAGAAACTTAGTATTAGAAGGACAGGGCGGCGTCCCTTTTTACGACATTGTCTCAAGATTTCCATTTTCTAAAACAATGCATCGACGAATTCATGAGCGACTAGTGCAACTGATTATGGCACATTCTTTTATTGAATTTAGGTGTAACGGCAATTTCATTAATATTACCAAACTATTATAAAGATTGCCCTGGCTTTCCGCAACTGTATTCCTCTAAATATACCTAAACACTTCTAGTTTTTTAAATAAATATGACGAATATACTGACTCCATTGTTAATAGGAATTTTATTTCTTAGAAAGGGAAAAATGACATTCTACCTTTGCATAAAGAAGAATCTTTTGAATCGCTGAACAGTTTTGACGAACATATGAAGTCGATGATTTCAAAAGGGGAAAGATTAAATCCCACCTTATTCTTTGAAAGAAAGATAAGCAGATTATGCGAAAGAAGATCTTCGAAATACCTCAGGAATATTTTCTCAGAGTAAGCGCTCTATCGTTCGGCAGAATTAACGTCTCGATGGATAAAGCTTTATTACTTTAAGCAGTTTTTACGTCTAACAGAATATAAAAATCGTCAGTTATGTCAGATGCAATCCTCTCCGATCTTGTCCCTACGGAGTTGACGTGTTTAGAATATTAAACCTCATCTCTTCTGATATGATCTCCAGCGACACATTTAATGTCAGCGCTCATCTCGACTCTTCGTATTAAGTTCCAGAAGATTTAACTTCATTTCCATCGGCGTCACATATGTTAAAACTAAACTCCATTAAGTAACTTTAGAGCGCCATCGAATGAAGCAATTTCTGGCTTCTAAAGTGGAGCAAGGGTAGGGAATATCTGATACAAATAAGAGCCATGTTAATGGGAATAAAATGCTTTGTACACTTTTAGAGTAAACTAAAAGTATAGAAAGCATTCTATTCCGATTATTATGGCCTTCCGTTACTTAACGATTTTCCATATTAAAATAACGAAACTCTTTTTGCTGATCACAACATTTCATCAAAGCATCGACAATTACTTCGGAACTATGTTTTCTACTNCCCAGTCTTATCAATTCTTTTCACTTCTGTAATAATTTGAGATGTCTTCCTAAAAATTCGGATGGAATATCAACTTTAAGAACTGAGGAATTTGAAGAACTGGGAAGTTTTACACGAAAAACTGTGTAGAGATAAGTAAATTAATTATAATTTCCGAAGTGTCCGAAAATAATATCGACGAAAGCAGTTTTATATTTAACTCAATTCAATCGATAACAGTATTTTAGTAACCAGTTTCAAAAAACAATGATTATGTCAATTTTCTTAATGTGGTCGATAAAATATCTGGGTTTGTACAAAATACACGGTTTCATGAGCATTATAATGCAGAAAACACCTAATTATCTTCTTCCATTGTTAGCACCTGCCATTATTCCTTTTATAATAACGATATATTGCTTCATATTGTCTTCGAATACTGATTTTAGATCAAATACCTTTCGATTTTTCCTGATTCGAGATATCTCTTCAGCCATATTTCTACCCGGATTCTACCCAACAGATTTATAATTCATACTCGAGGTTGATAGGATCTCTGAAATTCTTCTGATGTCGAACTACCTTTTTCTACACTAGCAGCGTCATCTTACGGATGTATTTAAATTACACATTCCTCCAGTGACGTTCTTCTGGTCATTGTTATCCGTCGTTTCCTCGTCTCTAGTGCTGTTAACACGTGCTGCATTACCTCTTCGTCCTCTCAGTAGTTTACATCTTTGGACGTAGCATTCAGCATCATATTATCAAAAAGCGTTTTCCCAAAGAAAAATCTCTCATTTTATGAACTGAGCAACTGCAAAGAGCCGCCTTCACATTGAGGAAATAATCTCTTGGCGTACTTATCCGCTGGAATTTGACGTTGGTTAAGCAATCTAAACAGCCTAGCGCATTTAATGACCCTAAATTTCTCCCTTATTCGTATAATATCCATTGCGCCGCGGCCATGTTGAGATTAGAATGCATAATACGCCTGTCGGATTGGAATCTGGATGGAAATCTGGTCGATTAAGCATTATTTTCCGGAATGAAATGAAAAGAGAGATAAAGTGGGGAAATTTCAGCTCATATAACCAACGTCGCAGCAAATTTGTCTCGCGTGCCACTTAAGGTACGCCTGCCGCCATCTTACTGCTTTGGGCACGCATGCCACTCCTCTTATGATGCATTACTTTATCGAATTGTTAACGAATTATTATCTCCCCCAAGATAGCCAAAAAGTAGCTACATTGTTTTTTCTATCAGCCTTTTAGTTTTACTTCCAAAAAGGAAAATGCTTAGTGTACAACCTTAATGTAATATTATTACATCTTTAACGGAAACAAAAGCTCCCAAATAAATACGTTTTAATAATTTGGACAATCGCAGACACAAACGACGAACACAAACAGCCATGCCCTGGCTTGGGAATACCCGATTAGCCGGGACTCGAACCCGGGACCTCAGTGTTTGAAAGCAAGCCGGAGTCGGTAGGTCTTACGATATCATATTTATTTTGGAATTTTTTTTGGTAAAATGGTACAGAAATTGGACTTCCTATACTGTATTTAGTCCAAAATTCTTTTGTTTAATTTTGTATGGTTATAGATAAACCTGGGCCTAGGGAAATGGAAGGAAAACTAAGCGTAGAAAAATGGGAGGAGATTCGGGAGAGATAGAAAAATAAAGGGGGAGAAGAAAGCAGAGAGATTGGGAGTGAAAGAGAAGAGAAATGAGTGAAGAAGAGTGGGAAGGGAAGAGGGGGAATTATTAACTTCTCCCGACGAAGAGAACTCTTTTCGTAATTAGCGGAAAAAAGAATTCCTGTGGTGGTTCTTCGAAGCTTCGCTCCGCTAATTTTCAATTAATCTATTGAAAGTCTTCCAAAGTATTTTTCTAACTTCTTTCCCCTCCTGGAAGTCGCCGCGAGAGATAAATTCAATTTAGAAGTTACAGTGCTTACGTGAGATTATTACTCATCGATTTATCCAATCGAAGACCCAATTCCTCCGGAAGAAATTCGGGATCTTAGTGGGGGATAAAAGTGGAGATAATTGAGTTTTTATGGACGGAGGTAGACTGATCTTCTTTTGAAGGAAGGAAAGCCTATATTTTGTTAAAATTTTCCAATCAACTCTGGCATCTCAGAAATTAGGAATTATTCTTAATTTTTATCCTCTAAAAGAAATTAAGCCTCTAATAAATAATTCAATGAAACAAGAAATCCTTAATCAGGAAATGAGAAAACAGTTTTTCTATAATCGGATGCAAAATTAAATCCTGAGAAATTTTCGCTCACTTCCTCCGGCGTAATTCAATAATTTGTATGAAAAATAGGAATATATGAGGCGATTATTCAATTTGTGAATTTGATTTCGGTCTCTATAAGCAACCTACTTCCGCTACTCACATAGTTTGAAGAATCTACATTGAGAACTTCATTGGGGGAAATACGCTTTTCAACAATCGATGGGGCGAACTTCCGACCCACGAATATGTGGGGTTCCCGGCCGAGAAAATCCAATACAATGCTTATAGTCTCCAACTTTGATTTGTGGCCTAATGGTCTGCTTGTTTACATACCTTATGAATCCTTTCCTCTTAATTCCCCTCGACCTTATAATCCCTTCTTTTATTCAAACCAAACCCTTCCCCTTGCCTCACTCCCTTTCCCCCCTCATCCCCCCTCCCCCAATGTCTCCTGCTCGGCTAAAAGTTCCATCTTCCACGCCTACTCCTCATCTTGTTTGCCTCGTGAAAAGTTTCCGGAGAAACTTACCCCGTCAACTTGAGGAAATTATTCCCCCCAGTGAGGAAGGCGTTCCTTGGGGAGGAAGGAGAGGAAGGGGCGAAGGAAGGAGGGAAGAAGGAAATGAAAGAGGTGACGGATGGAAATGAAAGGAAGGATGAAAAAACACTGATACCACCGAGATAACTGCTTTAATGGGGAGCGTCTTTTGAAGGAGAATTATTGAAGATTTATCTAAACTTCACTTGGAATCTTTATTAAAGCTAAGACTTGTGCTCTTTTAACCATTGATATTGGAAGACTTATTTTGTTCCGTACCAGTAATTCCTCATAGAGTATCGAATCAATATGTATGTGTTCCTACACGTAACTTCTTCCTCAGGTGAAGTACCTCTTAAGAACACATGTCTACCTTTACTCAACAAAGAGATATCTTCGAAAGATTAAATAACTTTCGCGCATGCGTCTAATAGGTATAAGGTGATAATAGCTATACTTATAAGAAATATCATAAATACATTGTAACATTTTTCCCACTCGGTAGTCTAAATGTTTAAATTAGTTTTTATTGGTAACATTATTTTTTCTTGCTACAGAATCGACTTTTAAAGCAGAGATAATAAAAATACAGTAAAAGTGAATTAATAAAGCTAGGCTTATAAGTATACAAAATATGTCAAATTCGGAACAAATATGGTATAATGGAGTCTCACAAAGAATTTACTTGGTGTATTGTAAAAATAAGAGTAGTGCGTTTCCAGCGCAATGTTTCTTAACTGGACAGCCGTAATACAGCAGGAATATGATGCAATTGCTTGAACCTCTCATGTATTTATAGTGCTGATATAGAAGTATTTACTGGATACAAATCGTCCTTACTTCAGCCAATTTGATATTTTAAAATATACGTCAATTTTGCTAGTAACTAGAAGTACGTAAGGAATCTGTCGTGTGTTAGAATGCCGTGACTCGCGAACAAAGGCTCTATCACTAAACAGGTATCTCAAGCTCAAGAATATCCATTCAACTGATTGAACAAGATCCGTTATTGCTACACAAGAGAAAATCAAAATCTTCATAGGCCAAAACGCAACACCGGATTTTTCCGTAAAGCTTTACCTGAGAGAGCCTGCAGACTATAAATGACACTTCCGCCAGAATAGCGCTTTCTCTTAATCTTCAATAAAAAATACGAGTATGCATTACTAAATTGAAAAATGATTGTAAGGTATTCAATATTGTACGTTTAGTTTGCAGTTGGATTACATATCTCTAAAGGACAATTTTCAGAGTTCGAATCCATTCATTTTTCAACTCCACAATTTTCCACAACATTTATCTTCCCTCTTTTCATTCTTTTCTCCGATGATTATCTTTTTTTATTTTAACCTTAATTAAATTTTCTCCACTCATTTATTTTTGTTTTGTTTTAATTCATTGATGAAGGTTTCTTATATATAAACTAAATGACGAACCTCTTTCTAACTTTTTTATTTATTCATATTAGTATCATAAGTTCTAGCTTTCATATTTTACAGTAGTTTAATGAATCCTCTATTGCACAATTATCGATGACATGATTCGTGGAACTAGGCTATCTTAGGTTAGATAAAGGCTATCGGCTACCTTTTTATCATTCGTTTTATTGTGTTGTTTTTATATATATACATATTGTTATCATGTTTATTTTATATCCCTTTTCTCTGCTGGTGTTTATATATTTATCCCTTTTCTCTGTTAGTGATTCCTTACCGTGGAAACATTTTTTTCTGTGATCATATCATATCACATTTTATTTATCTTCTTAAAACATTGTTTTTTCTATCAGCCTTTTAGTTTTACTTCCAAAAAGGAAAATGCTTAGTGTACAACCTTAATGTAATATTATNCAAAATAAAAATAAAATTACCTCAGAACTTGAGATTTATAAACGATTTTAACTTGTCGAGATTGGCTTAATTGAGACTTTTGTTCAAATTTATAAGGCTAAAATCTATTAAATGTTAAAAATACTTCAAAAACAAAACATTATTAGGATATGAGATGCATAGATTACCAGCAGCGAGCACGCAACCCATTCCTAATCATAACCATTGTTAAACATGTATATTAGCGAAATATCTGCCATATATATCCTTGAAATTGTATTTTAAGATAGAATTTCCAATCTGTGGAAAAATTTTGACTTTACTCAGAAAGTGGAGAAAAGGCGTAGGTAATTAAGGTTAGATAAAAACTAGAGATAGATTATTAACCAAACGATATTTTCTTGTGAAGTTCATACCAATATATAATTCATTTCAGCTTGAGTACATCTTGACTTCATGCCTGAAACGAAATTAATTTGAGCTACAGTTATAATTTTACACACTAAAAGTGATAACAAAACATTTTATGTTTCATATTGTTAGAAATTTCTCAGAAAGTATATATATTTGTATACGAGACAGAACTTATTCAAAAGGCAGCGGAAGATTTGGCGCTTCAGGATCTGCGACTATCCTATTGCCTGAGTAGTTTTTCGTTTGCGGAATTTTGAGGCTTTATAATACTTGTTTTCATACCACTCACATTTTCGGTATATTTATACATATAAACATTATTACGAGGACCATTCAATAAATTAGGGTGACTCTGTTATATCTTCCGCAATAACAGAATGTAATTAGCGCAGTGTATGCGTTGGCAACCCTACAACTTATCTCTCGCACACCCATTTGGTTGTGCTGGAGGAGTCGTGCTCCAAAATGGATGTAAATAAAGTGGAACAGTGGTCGTACGTTAAAATTGCAGTCAGAATATATGACTGCTCCGTCCGATATAACGTGATATCGATGCAATCGTAATGAATAACTATGAAGTCAATTAATCAAGAATATCGTTAAAATTGCTTTATTTCCAAAGAGCTTTTCCTGGCTAGAATATTCTCAGCGATCCATCGCAGTGAACGTGCATAAAAATATATATAAAATACTTAGAAGTTAAGCAATTTAATTAGAACCTGATTTTTTCCTCGTATTTTTGACACAAATTCGCTTCTAGTAGTTTCATCTCACAAAGTAGGAACAGGAGACTTGTATGTCGGGAAAGACGCTAATCAGGCGTTGAAAGATTCCAGAGTTATGACCTGTTATAAGAATTGTTTACAGTGACATTTCCTCGTGCACTCTATTTTTATCTACATAAGATAGGTATATAAACTTCTGATGGTAGTGTTTCGTGCCTTAAGTTTGGTTCCCCAGGGAAAGTAACGGCGGTTGAAAACCCAAGGATATGCAGAAGTGAAAAATATCGGTATGACAGGGACTCGAGCCAGGGTCTCCTACTTTTAGAACAGGATAGAAGGTGCACAAACCTCTGCTCAGCAATTGTGCGACAATTCTTCTTTCTTGACGGGATGCTCTGTCAGCAAGACAAGTGAAGCTCTACACAGTGGCACAAACCACTGCCAGAGATCCTCACAGAGGCATCCACTTGCAAAGCGATGTAAGAGGAAATCCCCGATAAGGAATAACGCAGGAAACAAGAACAGAAAGACTCTTTGCACGCAAACTCGGCATGGTAGTCTAGAGGTCACAGTACCTGTCTTAGGTTCGAGTCCCAGTCTTATCAATTCTTTTCACTTCTGTAATAATTTGAGATGTCTTCCTAAAAATTCGGATGGAATATCAACTTTAAGAACTGAGGAATTTGAAGAACTGGGAAGTTTTACACGAAAAACTGTGTAGAGATAAGTAAATTAATTATAATTTCCGAAGTGTCCGAAAATAATATCGACGAAAGCAGTTTTATATTTAACTCAATTCAATCGATAACAGTATTTTAGTAACCAGTTTCAAAAAACAATGATTATGTCAATTTTCTTAATGTGGTCGATAAAATATCTGGGTTTGTACAAAATACACGGTTTCATGAGCATTATAATGCAGAAAACACCTAATTATCTTCTTCCATTGTTAGCACCTGCCATTATTCCTTTTATAATAACGATATATTGCTTCATATTGTCTTCGAATACTGATTTTAGATCAAATACCTTTCGATTTTTCCTGATTCGAGATATCTCTTCAGCCATATTTCTACCCGGATTCTACCCAACAGATTTATAATTCATACTCGAGGTTGATAGGATCTCTGAAATTCTTCTGATGTCGAACTACCTTTTTCTACACTAGCAGCGTCATCTTACGGATGTATTTAAATTACACATTCCTCCAGTGACGTTCTTCTGGTCATTGTTATCCGTCGTTTCCTCGTCTCTAGTGCTGTTAACACGTGCTGCATTACCTCTTCGTCCTCTCAGTAGTTTACATCTTTGGACGTAGCATTCAGCATCATATTATCAAAAAGCGTTTTCCCAAAGAAAAATCTCTCATTTTATGAACTGAGCAACTGCAAAGAGCCGCCTTCACATTGAGGAAATAATCTCTTGGCGTACTTATCCGCTGGAATTTGACGTTGGTTAAGCAATCTAAACAGCCTAGCGCATTTAATGACCCTAAATTTCTCCCTTATTCGTATAATATCCATTGCGCCGCGGCCATGTTGAGATTAGAATGCATAATACGCCTGTCGGATTGGAATCTGGATGGAAATCTGGTCGATTAAGCATTATTTTCCGGAATGAAATGAAAAGAGAGATAAAGTGGGGAAATTTCAGCTCATATAACCAACGTCGCAGCAAATTTGTCTCGCGTGCCACTTAAGGTACGCCTGCCGCCATCTTACTGCTTTGGGCACGCATGCCACTCCTCTTATGATGCATTACTTTATCGAATTGTTAACGAATTATTATCTCCCCCAAGATAGCCAAAAAGTAGCTTTCGTAAGGAATCTTAATACCCTGACAGAGATATTTATTATATTATTTATAGCTATTCAAAATAAAAATAAAATTACCTCAGAACTTGAGATTTATAAACGATTTTAACTTGTCGAGATTGGCTTAATTGAGACTTTTGTTCAAATTTATAAGGCTAAAATCTATTAAATGTTAAAAATACTTCAAAAACAAAACATTATTAGGATATGAGATGCATAGATTACCAGCAGCGAGCACGCAACCCATTCCTAATCATAACCATTGTTAAACATGTATATTAGCGAAATATCTGCCATATATATCCTTGAAATTGTATTTTAAGATAGAATTTCCAATCTGTGGAAAAATTTTGACTTTACTCAGAAAGTGGAGAAAAGGCGTAGGTAATTAAGGTTAGATAAAAACTAGAGATAGATTATTAACCAAACGATATTTTCTTGTGAAGTTCATACCAATATATAATTCATTTCAGCTTGAGTACATCTTGACTTCATGCCTGAAACGAAATTAATTTGAGCTACAGTTATAATTTTACACACTAAAAGTGATAACAAAACATTTTATGTTTCATATTGTTAGAAATTTCTCAGAAAGTATATATATTTGTATACGAGACAGAACTTATTCAAAAGGCAGCGGAAGATTTGGCGCTTCAGGATCTGCGACTATCCTATTGCCTGAGTAGTTTTTCGTTTGCGGAATTTTGAGGCTTTATAATACTTGTTTTCATACCACTCACATTTTCGGTATATTTATACATATAAACATTATTACGAGGACCATTCAATAAATTAGGGTGACTCTGTTATATCTTCCGCAATAACAGAATGTAATTAGCGCAGTGTATGCGTTGGCAACCCTACAACTTATCTCTCGCACACCCATTTGGTTGTGCTGGAGGAGTCGTGCTCCAAAATGGATGTAAATAAAGTGGAACAGTGGTCGTATGTTAAAATTGCAGTTCTTCTGAATGGTCTTTCTTCGTGGCGGAAATGGTCATCAGTGTCATGTGGGGCTACGAAAGGCTTTGGGTAATAGTGCGTTGGCTAATCGAAGCACATTTGATGGAGGTCCTCAAACCTGAACGCGTCGCAAATTCTGCCGTTTCCTTTAGAGTTCGATAAAACATGATTTTTATTCACCGATCTGTCAATTTGGTACTAGTATCCGAAGCGCATTCCATTGAACACCCGGAGAATTTCTATTCCTGCTGCTGTGTTGACTGGTATAATAAAGTTGCCATGACTTATGACCTTCGAATTATATGAAAAAATATTATTCAAATTCACTTTTTATTAAAAAAAAGTCAATTCGATAGCCTAGGGATTAAGTACTTGGTTTCTTATTCAAAGCACGAAGTTTGAGATACCTCTTTTCATTGATAATTTAATCAGGAATAGAAACTTAATCGCCAACATCATGAAAGATTCTCTATTAGAAATTAAATGCTTAAATAAATAGCGTTTTCGATACTACTTCTTCAATTTTCCATGTTTAAAATCTCCCTGTTTTTAAGACCGCTGTCCATAGAAACAATCCTGTTTTCAGTTATGGATGTCTTTTTGGGACTGTTTGTGAAATATACAACAACTATACCATAACTTATACCGTCGATAAATACGGTAAATAATAATGTGACGCTAATGCAAATTTAGAGGAAAATGCGTTTGCTAAAAGAATATTTACGAATGAGAATCTACTTATATAAATTGCCGTAAAAATCGTTGTCACTGTTAATAAACGTCATCAACCTATCATATAGTAATCCTTAGAATATGCTAATGACATATTTATTTAATTCTTCTTTAATGTTCTCTAATTTATTATTTCTCTTAAAAACATTAAAATCGGCCTTTACCACGTGGAAGTGTTTTCCTTCATTAAATATCCGTTTTCATTTCAAAACTTCTTTTAATTGTAGGAATTTTCTCTGGCAAAATATAAATGCAAAATAACTGTACGTTAACTACTATGCTGTAATGTTTTTAATTTTACGATGCGTGCCTACCATTGAAAACCTAATGATGAAATTCCATTTTCTGATTTAGAACCTGAATAAAATCATTGCAACGCAATGCTCAATGTCATTTTTCTGGCGCTAGGTAAGTTGAATTGAGATAAGATCAAGTATTCCTCGAGAACTATACCCGGGTAACTCGGTTCTTTGCTTCCTTCCGTTTCAGAAATACCCTTTTCATTACTCAACAGGTCTAGTGAAGGAGAAGTCATAAATCTTATTATTATTTTCGCCAAATAGAAGGCGCGTACGTTTAAGATATCAATCTTCCAATTCACCTCTTCTCAGGTGCATTTAGCATGGAAATTAATAGGCTAAAATAAACGGCTTTCGAATTCAATAAATCAATGGTAGTCCCCTATTTGCGGATCACCTGGAAGGAATTTATTATATGTTCCTTGAGCCCTCGCACCCGTATCCGGAATATTTGATTGCGTGATCGTGAACATTAAAGGCGCTCGTGATTCAGCCACGTCTTATCTGTCGGACTGCCATTGTCACCCAAATTACGAGGTCCTTTATTCCCCCCTCTTTCCCCCTCCCTCCCTCTTTCCACTCCCTCCCTCTTTCCACTCCCTCCTTCTCTCCGCATTCAATCTCTCTCCTTCGTATTCTTTCCATTTCTCCATATCTCTCTCGTCTCCTCTTTCCTTTCCGTCCTCCCACTGTCTCCATGTAAAATCTCCACTCCTTTCAGCGAACACACGTTCTCGCATCTGTTCCAATGTTATTTACAACTCTCTTTCACAATCCTCTCCTTCCTCTCTCATTTCAGAATAATATTTTCCTTCGCAATTTATCGCCACATTTCCACCGTCACGACTGAATTCCTCAGATCCCGCCCGAAATTACGCTCCGTAATCTCGTTGTTTTTATTATTTCCAATTCCAGATAGAAATTACCATTCTTTGATTCCGCGTAATTGTATGATTTCTCGGAATGCAGATATATTTCGTTATTACAAATCGGTTTTTCAACGTTTCCGAAATTCATTCGATGACTCCATTAAAGATAATATTGGCGTTGGTTAAACAACCGTGAACGGCTGGTAGTTTTCGAGGCAATCACGATGCAGTAAAATTATAAACTTTTGAATGAAAGTTTATCGAACCGCCTTATCTATCGTGAGAGTGAAAAGAAACACAACTCATTTGTAATGGAAATATTGACACAGTGAGATAATTTCAGCTCTTTGGTAAATAATTTAATGTTTCCAAGGTATGAATTGTTACTATTTCCAGTGTATTAGTTGTTCATATTTTCCCATATTATTCATGCATGTAATGACAGTTATTGATACGTTTTACTTTTATATTTATTGCTAGATAATATGCTTCCATTGTGTATAATTACTTATTGAATATACTTAGCATGTAAAAAATTCTATGTTCATAACACAAGAGTAAGGCATATAACAGTTCTTTTGTTAATTATTGTAACTGTGAAAAAAAAAAAA
>KZ308694.1:205399-297707 GCA_000376725.2 Ladona fulva | reverse complement strand
ATATATATATAATATAAACAACCGAATGATGCTAATGAGAAAAAAGCCAAATGTTACCAGACCTGTTCTTTGTTTATACATTTATATTACTATATCATGCGAAGTTATGGAGCATATTTTCATTTTTAATATCCACTTTTACGATTCCACATTCTTCTCCGCCGCTCCCCAACAAAACGGCCTCTTCGCTCTTGAAAATTGCCTTCCCTTCAACTCTTGATATGAACCCGATTACCTAATTTATGCTCAACGTAATATGAATTCTCTGCCGTATTTCATGCTCTTTCATCACTTTCACCTTCCCCTGCACACGCCGCGCCAAATTCTTCATATTAACCTTATCGCACTCAACGGCTCTCTTATCTTCAACGACAAGCGTCGCTTTGGGAATAAACGAGCGTGTAATACAACCCCTCCACGGAATTCGGATATCCACAGACACGTTTCCATAGAGACGCACTGTACAATTAATTCTGTAGCCATTCCCCATTTTTATTTGACACGTTTCCTACTCGATACCCTCAAGTGGGGAGGTAAAATACAAGGGGCTAGTTGATGATTTAGTGAGTCTAATTAAAAAGGACCCTGTGCAGAATATGGGATTTGTTGAGGATTTCAGAGTTTCCCATCCTCACTATAGTTTATGTCGCAGTAAGTTGCGCGTAAGAATTCAGGAGGAAATTCTTTCCTTTCTCTATAATCTATGTATTGTTGCATAGCTCTTTCTCTCGTCTTCTCCCAAAGTTGCCACATTTTCTACTTTTACAGGTAAATACAGTGACTACTAGAAACTTAAATAAATAAAACACCTCTATCTGTAAAGCCATTTATCATCTTTATGTAGAATCAGCTATAGTAAATGTACGTTCGAGTGTAAGGAGGTATTACAGGCATTTTTCCTAAATAGGTCACATACTGTTGCTGTTTTTTTCATGTCCGTTTCTCCTCCGGTAATACACACACTGTTGCTGGAAACGGAAGTGCTTACTTGGAATTATTTTAGCTTAGGTATCTAGCAGAAGTTTTGATCAGTCTATATGTTTAGACTATTCAAACGAATAAAATCAGCAGGTCAGTCGCATTTTAAGAGATACGATGGCTTTCTTGCAGCTTTTGCATCCTGTGCACCTTGCCGCTCAGGTCAAGCGGCTTATGTGTATTTGTAAACTAGTAAAGATATTAACAACTTCTGATACATGGATAAAACAGTATCCAAGAGAAAAAATTACCTCGTTAATTATATAAACATTAGTGAATCTAGTCCTTCAATATGTTGCACAAACATTCTCTCAGGATTTTAGTCTATACGTTCTCCCCTATTTATTAAAGAATTAATAAGAGATGCAGATTAGTTTCCTTTGGAAACAGCGAACGTGTCACATTCTTTAAATTATGACTGTAGGGTAATTGAATTTATATACTTATACTTATTTATATAATTTATAGGTGGATTTAAGCTATGGGAGGCCCAAGGCGTACTGATCAGATTGAGGCCCCACTAGTAATTGTGAGAAAAATTCGATTTTTTTCATAAAAGACACAGATATACATCCCTAAGAAAACTCAGTCATATCATTACGGCAAGAATAAACAAATACGTTTTGAATTACAGTACGTAGGATTTCAATAAATTACAAAGTAGACCCGTCTATAATATATATTTTCCCCCATGAGGATGAGGCCCTCAGCTAGCGCCTAATTATTGGTCCGCCCCCGTTTAGGTATGTACACATTTCCTATTTTCCATCTGGAGTACTTAGATACTTTGAACTATTGCAACAACTTATCTTGTCAAAAGGAGTGGCAACGGAATGGATGATTTGACTTGACAATATTTTCCACTATTTACTCCAAATTGTTGGGCGTGAGTTTCTCTGACAAGATCGCCGAGACTTAAATTGAGACTTAAAAAGATTTGCATTCCAGAATTTTTTACCGGTTAACGTTCGAATTAAAATGTATTCCTCGCTACTTAAAGTGACTGCTGTATTTCTCTCCATACGACAGACAATGTTCGCTATTCGCACTCGGGATCTTATTTTCGTTTCTCTCGAACCTCTTTTTCCAACTTTTTTCCCTTTTTCCAAAACCCGCTCACCCGATTTTCTCTCCTTTTTCCACTATAATAGCACCCCATTCCCGGGACCGATTGGATAAGAACATTCTCCCAATTCCGCGTATTTCTCCGCCCACTCTCTAATCGACTCATAGTGTACGGAAAAAGAGCGCAGTTTGCCACCAATAGAAACGGATCACGTAATCGTGTTCCAATGATTTGATGTCGAGTTGATAAGAGGAAAAAGGGACGCTTGGGCGGTGGAAGGAGGTCGATCTTATTTCCGAGAAACTCTCTTTGTCCTCGACCTGTCGCTAAGAATATCTATGGGAAGGAGAGAGAAAGATATATTAAGTCATAACATTCAATCCCCAGGGAACAAGATTTCTTTGTGAGAGAGTCGGACACGATTCATCTTATCGTTTTACAAGGCAAAAATCTCCATGATTTAAAAGAGGGAAAATGGAATTTCGTATCAAATTAATACCGAGTCGAAATATTAAATTTATCCTAACTGCCTTTAGATGGCTTCCCGTCTCGAAAGAAAACATAGAGATGTAATTACGGAAGAGTATATCGCCCGAGAATTTTTTCCGGGAGAACTCGTCCGAGATGTTTTTTGCCGGCGTAACCAAATTAAAGGAGTTATTAAACACAAAGTCTGAGTCGGACAACTTTTGAATTTTTTAACGTCGTTGGAGTAGCAGACCGACATATTATTCTTCCTCTTTTAATTATCCTTTCTGAAAAAGCTAAGGGACAGGAAATTAGATTCTCTTATCAAAATTAGTTTAATTGAAAGATGAGCTTAAATTTGAATATAATACTGGCAGTTTTCCTCAGAAGGAAACTTACTATAACGATTCATCCTTTAGACTTATGCAGTTTAAGTTAGATGAAAACAGCTATGATTAACAGAAATAGCAGTTCCTTAGGAAAGATCAACGTAAAAATCTTTCAAAGGAAAAATCTAAACTTCGATTTGTTCACTCCGTCAATAATTGAGATAACAAATTTCCAGTATCTAAAAAGAGCATCGATTAAAACGGTAAACTTTGATATGTATAATATTAAATATTTCTCCGAAGATCTATAAGTATATTGAAGCTCTTAATGAGTGTTTTTATGGAATTGATGGCGAAATTGTCAGTGTAATATTTAAGGAAATTCAATACAAATAGAGAATGAATATGCTAGTCTTGTATTGGTGCCATAAAAATCCATAACATTCTGATAGATTCCAGGGAGTGATTTATGAGTATAAAAGCAGAGGCGAATAGAAATGAAAAAGATTAGAATAGACTTGTGCATGTGTCTTTTTATATAAAGTTCGACTCAACATCTGGTGCCATTTTTTTAACCCAAAATTTTCAGTTCGAAGTTAACAACAACTTTAAACGGTGAAATTATTTAAAAGATCAACATCTTTAAGTAAGCATGTACATTTCTGTGTAGTTAGAATATAAATTATTGGAAATTCAGCCAACAAATTTGTGTACCTATTTCTTTTGCGAAAAACTTTAAAATTAAGACACCCGGTACGTCTATAATTTTGACCTATTGGTGTTACTTTGCGTCTCGCAACTGCTCATGGCTGGAATAACCTTCATTTCTGTCTAATTCTGTGTCTCAAATATTTTATGTGACATCCTCTGCCTCCTGAATTTTATCATCGCGAGCATTGTTTTGATGATCGCGAATAATTCGAAATGAAACCGAAAGATGTTAGAATTGCGGCCTTTAAAGAAGGAATGCCATATTTACCGAAATAGTTGTAATTTTTTTATCTCCAGTTTAATCGGTACTTAACAAAAATTTTCCAAAATGCATAATATTCTACAAAGTTTATTTACTCTCAGAGATAATAAGGAGAGAAACAATTCCCAATTTAGGTTAGGGAATAACTCAAAAATTAATTTCCTTCACCTTTACTATTAGGCTCTTCAAAAAGGGCCAATATTGCTTTCCTTAAAGCTTCAGTTTAAACCAGTCCTCCTTTGAAATTAAATTCTATGTAAACAACTTCCATATTCCTTGATAAGAGACTATTGGTTGGCGCAGTTAAGTAGGTTCTGAAAAGACCATTCACGTGCGCATAGTCAATTTTCCATATCCCAAACTTGTCTCGTAACACGGCAGCTGAAGGGGGTAATTATTTAAGGCACAGAGGGTATTCTCGAGGAATCGATAGAAGACGTGGAAGGGAAAGGGCGACAGGTTCTCCAGCGGCGGGCCTTTTTCGGAGATTGAGGCAGAAAGATTTCATGAAAAGTAGTTATTCGATTACTCCGCTAGGTGGTGTAGCCGTCGCAGTCAAAGTGTGTTTTCCTGCGCCACCGATGTTGGCGTGCGTGCAAACCAGAAAGACGAGACCTCACGATAAGTTCCCATTTTTAATATTAACTATAACCCCTCCACCACCTATCCTCCCCTCCTTCCAATCTTTCCTTTTATATCCTTTACAATTTATCCCCCGTTAATCTGTAAAACCAAATCTTCCCTCCTTTTAACCCCACTTTCACTATTTCCCTCCTTTCACTTCTACCTTCCCCTCAGCCCCATCGTGTTCTTCATCCGAATGTCGTTCCACTCAAACACGCGATTGGGTTTGTCCCCACCCCCTCTCGCCCACCCCTCAACCCAATATCTTCGTGCCCCCCCATCGCCCCCGCTTCGCTAACCTTTCCTCACGAAATTCGAGCGCCCCCTCTTCACTTGTGCGCCTTTTTCAGTCCGTCCGAAGGGGAGAGAAGGACGGCCGGCGTCACAAGAAGGCATGATTGGTTTAAATTCGGCACTTTATAAAAGCTTTCATCGCGTCATTCTTCCTGCGGAGCGCTCTAAAATGTACGTATCGAACGGCGGCGCGAACTTGAAAATAAAAGTCTTTTTTCCGTGAAGAGTGATGAAGACACTGATGTGTGTCGTCGCCGCGGCGAATCCGTGTTTAAGGAAATATAAATTGAATTTCCAAGAGAAGCTCCGAATTGAAAGGATAATTCATTTATTAAAGATTATGGTTTCCAGTAAGGACTGTCATAGATTAACAGTTTAAGCTCCAGGCTTCTTGAGTCGTGGAATATAATAAAGAAATGAATAATATGTTATAAATGTTTCCGTTTATCTGAGAAAATGCGCTACTCATGTAGCAGTTTCTTTCTCGGCTGTATTTAAAGCTTTACTAAATATAATTTTGGAAAAACATAAGTTTGGAAGCCTAACGTTGATTTGAGCGCCATATCTCACTGAACGTTAGCTTTTTATATTGTGCTGCGCACAATTTTTACCATTTTAAATTCAGAGGTGAACGGATTATAAATTACACGATTCTGAAATATTATAGTTTCATTATAAGAACTAGGATTTGATACATTGACTATTAGAAATGACAAAAAATACGTGATCTAAATCTCAAAAATAGGAAACACGTTGACGCACCTCCTAATTTTGGATTATTTTGCATACTGTTAGACCTATTATAAATTTTTTGAATAGAGTATCACCGAGTATCGCTTCAGGGAATTGTTTCAAAATGGCATTTTAGTCGAATGAACTGTTGTTATATGTTTAGTATGAACTATTATCATAGGCAACATTTATCGTCATTCTAGCCAAATGAACCAACCCTGCCTTGAGAAAACGTTCTTTGTTTCTGTAATAGTGCCTTATAAAATAAAGATATTGCTATCGAAGTCAGTTTATTTTATTGTTATTATTGATCCTTGACTGAGATTTTAGATGAAATAAATATTTACGAACCATTTACTCTGAATAATGCGAGAAATGTCATTAAATAATCCAACGTCTTAACGTCATTATGTAATCAATCGCTATATTTTTATATTTAAGTTTTTACATTTATTTAAACTCTGTTACGCTGTCTTGTGAAACTTACCCAATGCAAATTCGTAAACGTTAACCAATGCAGTTTTGTTTTGATTGAGAAGTTGACATTAACACTGGTAGAATAAAAATTTGTATTTATTTAAATTTTTCTTTGTTTTTTTTTCAATTTTATTATTAATTCCTTTTTTATTATTGCAATATTTCTTCTTTGTTCTATATTTTCTTTTTCCTTTTATCAATCTTTTTAATAATTTTTTACTGCCTACTTATAATTACAAATCCAACATCTGTTTTTATCTGAATTACTTGCAAGAATTATGCAATTTTGTATTTTTTCCAGCTGAGTTGCTGACACTTTCTTTTAGTTATTTTCCAGTCTTCTTTTAAAATTTAGTTGCTACTGTCAGTAGGTATCTCTGGTTTCTTCACGCCCCCTTTACAGGGGTGTTTTCCTGCAGGGTTTTAATATTTTTCCTTAGAATAAGATCCAGACTTCGGTTTCTTTCCCACATAATAATTCTTTCTTTCTTGCTTTTCTTAAGTTCAACTCCCGATACCTTTTTCATTATGTCTCTAATAGGTTAGAATTGAGAAGAGACTAATAATTAAATTTCAAATGAATAATGACGAATAATTATTATCAAATAACCTTTTTGGGTTGGTGGGTGTCCCCGATATGATGTGGTCAACTCATTTCCTTGCCACACATACAGGCAGAAAAGATAATGGTCGGGGAATGGCCCGACCGTTCACGTTTGCTGCTTTATGTTAGCGCGCGCATACACCAAAACATTCGTTAGCTGAATCCTGATTTGTTAGCAAAGAGTAAGTTTGTTAGAGTCTAGTTTGTTAGAGTCCGAAAAAAAAGCGAAAAATTCTTTCGTCGGCCGAAAGATTCGTTAGAAGGGTCCCTCGTTAGCCGAGGTATCACTGTAATTTAGTTAGAGACTCTTGGTGTTCATTCCACATTTCAATATATTCCAATCCGCGCCATCGCATCTTTGGGAAGGAGCAGCCGAAATTCGGTCGAGTCCTTAGGTCGGAGCGCTATCAATTTCATCCGAGTGCGTCTAATCAATTTTGGTCGGAAGCGCAGAGGACATTAAAGGAGATGGCGATTTTTCCAAAGGCGAGGACTCTCCCGTCGAGTTTCGATTCCCGCGAAATGGGAAGACGGCGGACTTGTTATGGGAGTCAAATGACCGCATAGTGGACGGACCTCGTTAATTGAATGAGCGGAAGGAGTATCTTGAGAGAGATAATAGGATGCGGGGGTGGAATTGGATGCGCGTCCCTTTTGCGATGACGCGGACCATTTGACGGCGTTGAATTTTATCATAGGAAGATGAAAAGGGAGGACGCAATTTCGGGACTGTCCTTTGCTCCCTTAACCCTTTCGAAAATCAAACGAAACTAATGAGTTTTCCTTTGGTCCTTGGAAACGGTTCCTACGGTCCAAATTAATGTAACACGTCCAGTCCAAACATACGGCTGAATTTTCGTTCATTTTTTTTTGTCGTTGCGTTCATTAGGGGACGTTTCCGTGACATTTCAGAGGGCTCCTAAGTTATATAACAGTACATGAATGCAAGTGATGTCTCAGTTTGGAGCTTTTGTCCTCCATGGCTAATTGACTCCAAGGCACACAGAGACGCACAATTACCAGCAGAGCCTGGCTGATTGGTGAGAACATGAGGCGTAAAAATTAGTATTAATGTTTCATTGCTTTGTGTTGCATTTTTAATTTGATAAGGTTATGAATTTGTCTCGTTCTTGTATTGAGAACGTGACAATCCGAGTAAGTCTTGAAAGAGTGTGGGCAAGTTTCATTTGGTCGCCCATAATAAGGATCTAACATTTCGATTCTGAAAATATTCGGAAGTGAGTTACGTAAATAAACGCTTTTATATCTGTACAAAACCGCTAGAAATTTTGAAAGCTATAGGTTTCGAAAAAGAGAAATAATTTTCTGTTGATATTAGACCCTCGTGGTCAGCCACCTTTATATAATACACAGTATGAGCTATGGTGGTCCTTTTATAAAGGAAAGAATATTTTCATTTGTTTTCATTGTTTTCTCACAATTCTTTTTTCACAAATTGTTTTTTCACAAATAAATAATTTTACAATCTATTGCATGCGTACCATCGATTGATAATCCCAGATCTCAATGGTATTGTGCTTGTTTCAATCATGTATCTGCTTTGTAACTAAAGGATTTCAGCTTTTATTCTTTCGGTTTCTTCATAACTTTCAGTAAATATTGCTAGATCATAATTAAAAAATAATCCGAATACTTTAGGCTTTATTTAATTTATTTCCGGACCCTTTCGTTTTGACTCTGATGGAAAATTATATGAATTTTCGTTATATACGAAAATGGATTTCTCAACATTTTTCTTATACGTAATTAGTATTTGATAAGATAGCTTATCTGGGCTCGTAATTTTTAACTCATAAAGTACGTTTTTAAGGATTCGGTTATAACTAAAAGCAAGAACTTAAGTTTAAAATGTAATATTAAACATAGCTATCAAATTTATCTGCAAAAACATGATTTTTGTAGAATATATCACTATTAAGAAGGAAGAATTCTTGGCCTTTGCTGACGGAAATAATTTATTCGTATATTGATGAGCATTTTCTTTCCTTTTTTCTCTCCTTCAGAAGCACGACAAAATACACTTTGGTCACTTCTTTTGAAAGTTCTTTACTTCAGACGTAATCTGATAAAAAATAGAAGAATATTAGATCTCATGGGAATGTAAGTTTTCTTTTTCTTGTTCACTTCTAAAAAATTTAAAAAAACTAACTCTGAGGATAATTCAAAGTTGCTGCTAAAAATGGAAATATGGTTCCAAAATTTCCCATTAAGTTTTATAAAAATTGGGAAATTATATCACAACTGATTTGTCGATATTTTTCGCCTAACGATCTGTAAATGTCGTTTCGCAGGTTTCTAAACCGATAATGGAACTTAAATAACAACTATTTGGAGTGAGTTCTTTCATTCTTATGCCGTAAAAATATAAACATCCGACATACTTTTGTAGAAACTTTTTAAACTTGAATTTAACAAAATAGACGCTGGAATTCGTGAAACATGCATTTTTAACTTTTTAGGCGTAGACATTATACAAATTTATGCCGTCTCCTCCTTTGGTATTGATTCTTTATATTGTTATCCACAATTTTTCAAACATTACTTTGGTGTACACTGAACTCTCCGAATTGCATTGCTTAATGGCATTCAATTATTCATTAATTTTGTTGAAAGATTAAAAGCGGCTAATAGTGAAAAATGTATGTTCATTCAGATGAAAATGCCACACCGCGAAAGTTAGCAGGATCTTCAGTAAAAGAGCAGTTCATTAAAAGGGTTATTAATTTTTTAATCGTTTCAAGGAGCAGAAAATATTAATAAAGTACTTAATCCTGATTAACATTTTACTGATACCATCTGACTACTGAGAATTAAAAATTTCAAACGCGCGGTAGGTGCGTTCATATTGTGCAGGTTTAAATTGCAAGTGTAGACCAATGGTCTTCCTTCCTTACAACCATATAGAGCCCCCTTAGTAGCCCACAGGTTCCGCAATAACTTAATACAGAGCTTATAGAAATAAACGCCAAAGAATATTTATTGGAGTATAATGTATATTGACCTAATAATTATCGGTCCCGTCAGTTTTTTTCAAGTCCATTCTTCCTTGGGATTTTTCATGGGTGCGCACCATCTTGCGCAGTCCCCCTTACTCGTTTTCCTGTGCTAATAAATTTACCTAATGCAGCTGAACATGGTTGTGTAAATTGATGTCATCGTAAAGTAATATACAAAATACAAATAAAGATTTAAGAAATATCACTCTCCATATAATTCCAATGCAAATGAAAGACAGTATAATGAGTGGAATGGATTTGATTTTTTTCTTCGTCACTTTATTATCTTTAATCTCTTATCCCATAAATATATCATCAATCTTACAGTAACACTTTCCTACGAGAAAATGTTTCCTCTCTGTCCTTTCAAAGTTCATTTAAATATCCTAAACTGTGGATTTACAATCATTATCGGCATAGAACGCCAATTTAATCATCTGGAAAACATTCACCGCCCACCTGAAAGCAGGAAAACATTCGCCAGTGAGCGGTAGGGACCGGGTTGGCGACCACAATACAAACCAGTGAGAAAAATGACCACAAAGAATATTGTTTCAAGCCACAGAGATTAGATTTATTGACCACCGTTGCTATGTGGGTGTAATTCTCCTCTTGAAAGAAGAAAGCGCCAAAAATGAGATGATATGTAAATGAGGGTAAAAAGAGTTGAAAAAATACGACTCATCAGAGCACTGCTCACAAATTCGCTTTAATTTATCTCACATACGGTGTCACTCGCGTTCGAACCAAACATCGGTTCTTACGAATGATTCGACGTATCCATTCTCTCGTAAACAACAACCGTGAACATACGATTCCCGGAGAGAAATGACTCTTTCGGCGCTCGATACGCTAGATGTCACTAGTGGTCCGGGAAGGCGGAGTCAAAGTGGCTTCTCTAAGGGAACGCCCCCGTCGGAGGCCCCTCTCTCCCGCCCCCGCACTCCTCCCGCCTCCGCCACCCGCCGAATAGTAAACTTCCCCATCCTCGCACCCTCCGCTCCTTCCAGCATCTCTCTCCGTGGCGCTGGCGCCTCCATTCTGGCGTTCATCGCGGGAATTCACTTACTCGCCGTAGTTCACCGAATGGCCGTCAGAGGGCAACTACGTACTGTTTTCCCTTGGGGAATCGCACGCACCAAATTCGTCGCGTTTTCATTTTTTATTCTTCGTCAGACTTCTTCGTACTTCGTGGTGCCCAAGTGCAAATCCGCGATAGCTCGAATCTCAAGTATTTCTTAAAAGTTGGAATAAGCAGCTTTCGCTAATTGTTGATACATCGCAGTCTATCAAGGTTGGAACAGATTTTGTTATTATTAATCAATTTCTAATGAATTTTGCAAGAATCCTCGCGTTTTGAAGATGACTGAATTGATCTTTCGCGATTTGCGCCAGTGTTTTGGTATCTAATCAGGCATACTCTTCCTCTAATACGAAATATATCTTTCATTTCTATCTATAAGGAATTTTGCGCATCTCAAGATATCATCGACGCTCGTAGCAGCTGTACCGAAGGATTGTCGCCATATTTTTTTCATAATACGTTGCGAAATTCTATCCTTGCCCCGTATTTTAAGTTCTGTATTTATTGAGCTGTTTATATATATGATGATAAAAAGATCCCTTTGCCATTGTGAGCTGAGAAACTAACCCTATATAAAAGAGCAAAAAATAATTATCGTGGGGGTCCCGGATAACCAAGTGGGCAAGGCTTCGATGAAGGGGGTCCCGGGTTCGCATTCCGGTGGCGGCGAAATGAGCTAAACTGTCAAAGCACTTTTTAACAATACTACTACCCAATAGTTACCATGGGTTCCGTGAATTACGTTTAAAGCGAAAATTTCCATTTAAAATTCTGTAAATCGTGCTTGAAAGAAAGACCTTTCTCCTTACTGAGGCTTATTCATAGTTTGCATACAAAAATTAACACAGTTTATCATTAAAACAAGGTTATTAAGAAAGAAATTACTTTAAATTTAGCTGAGTGACGTGATACCAATGGTTGTTATCATGATAAATAATGGTCAGGTAAAATGGCTACCTTTAGCAACCCTCATTAACTGTTGAAGTTAGCGAGGTAATTATTTGCATATTTTTGTCCCTCTCTTGTCGCATAATATTACCTCTTTTCCTAATAATCGAATTATTGAGATTCAAAGCTCCGCTAGTTATGAAGTGAAATTGTAACAGGAAGAGGATTAGAGTAAAAGAATATTAATTCACGAAAAAGAGAGATGGCAATCAATTTACTTAGCAAATATCATACATTAGGATACATTGTAATACTGGCGTCAGAGCATAGGAATCGTTTCCTGGTGAATTGACTGAAAAGATATATATATATATCGTTTTGATAAAAACGATTATATAAAAAATACGGATATATATTATTACTACAGATTTTATTGCTGTGCTTTCTAATGATAATGATTCTTATCCACTGGAAATCGGCTGATTCCGTATCTCCAAGAACTTTCAGATTAAGTCATACTTACTTTTTGGTAAATCGCACGTTGGTGCCGAATTTATCCGTTTTAATGTAGCAACATAAAGTATCTTTTCCTTAAACACGAACTAAATTTGAGTTGTTTTTAACCGGAAGCGGTGATTTGCACAACAGCATTACCGAATATTTGAACGATTTCGTTCTATAATTTCTCACGTTTCCTCCAAAAAATAGAGATCCTGCGCGTAATTCAAATATTGCGAAACAGCCACAGGCTCTGGTGAATTGAGCTTCAATTCACGTCCAATTTCCGAAGCCCTAACCATTAAAAATTTTCCGAGCAGCGTTCTTTTATCTCTTTCTCCTCATCCGCAGCCCCCTCGCGGAAAAACTGCGAATTATTCTTTCATTTGTGTGTCAGCGCCACCCTCGACATCAGCATAACAATTTCAAACACGAGATAAACAAATGAAAAATTTACGCGGCCCCTTCAGCGTCCCCCGGAAAAAGGGGCGGTCCCCTAACCACCCAAAACCACCCCAAAAGGGAGGTTTTTTTAGGCGGGCGACAGATGCGAAGGACTAAATAATAACGACCCCCTCAGCGATGAAAAGAGTCTGTGATGGAGATGACGATCCCCACCTAGGAGTGGATAATGGGAGTTTGTGAAAGAAATTCGTCCCGACAACGCCGTCGCCGATGCTTGTGGACAATTTCGATAGTCGCTTTTCCTATTAGATTAGAGACCTTCTTTTGACTTTGCTGCCCGTGGTCATTCTGGAGATTAAGTCTTTCGGGGGATGTGTTTTGGAAAAGGGTACACAATGGACGGAGCCCAAGGTTTGGACTGCGAGTGAATATACCTCTTGGTGTGAGGGAAGGGGAATAGGAAATGTAGTTATCCGAGTGAGGCTACAAAAGGATTTAAATGAAACTCTTATGGAGCGAGATGAAGGGAGATAATTCTAATGGAGTGAATCTATGAAAATATGACTTGTCGGAACGACTACGAGTACATCTTCTGGGGAGATTGTGTTGCCCCTAACGTGCTTACGGACTCCAATGCGCGGCTCTTGATGATTTTCCATTTCCTCTAAATCGCTCGTCAAATTAAAATGGCACTGTGACATTAAATCGAAATGGTGAAATTAGGGGGTTTATGAAGATCGAAATATGTCGTTGGGGAATCGAATTTTGAGCGAGCGGTGAATTAAATCAGAGACGAGCAGGTCATGTGAAATACTTAAGAATACTGTCCTGAAAATTCATAATCCTATTTTTAGACTCGAAGCGTACCATCACCATATCCAAAAGTTTTTTCTTTCGTTTGGTGAGAGCTATTCTTGCCTTTGAGTCATTTTAGAAATTATACGATGTTTATGGATCTCTTCGAAGTACATTTCTTTCTAATAAACATTTTGATTTCCAAATGAATGATTTAATATATCTTTGAGATATGCAAAATTCTGTCTCCTCCTTTCCGGCAACTTGTGTTTGCTAGGAAAAAAAGAAAATTTCTCTTTGATTGATAGACAACCCATATTTTTCCAAATATATCAGCAATAGTTCTCGCGTTCCAAATGGTACCTATGCATACATAATAAAGGTAATAGAGTAATAAATATTTTATCTTAATTTGCATCAAATTGCCAATAGAGATAATAGCTGTTCTAAACGGATCCGAGAGTATTGTCCTCAGCGTTTGACACAGACCATCTAATTATCTCATGTGAGAAAACAAAAGCGATGGAAGCATATCCACGAAAACCTTTCAGTTGGCAGATTCGGTCCATTATTTGAGAATATTTTTAAATCCACAAATAATGAAACCACACTCGCATTGAGCTTGTTCATTAAAAATTAAAACATCCTTCGAAAATAGCAGTTTAAAGTCGAGAGAACCTTTTGACTTCAGACATTAAATAGCCTTCATTGAAGCGGGAAAATCGGTCCACTAAAGCGAAAGATATAGTCTTCTATGAGCAGGCGGTTGAAATTGCGTACGAAGCAGATGGAGTACAAAAGAGACACGTGGTGTCAGAAAGGCAGTCGAGTGGAAGACACTAGATCTTGAGGATCAACAATTTCTATCTTTTGGAAAGAAATTTCGAGTTTATGGATGATTGCCCGGATAGAAAGTATACAATGAGTGAGCGTTAATTGCCTATCTTCATTAAACGCGTTACACTATTTCTCATACACATTTGCAATGCACCTTCACTGAGGAGGCTTACAACCTTCGCTCGCCGAAATGAAATTTCTCTTTGAAATATTAATACTAGCATGAACACTACCGAACATTAAGATGCAAGAATGAGTTATAGGTTTAGGTCAGTTTCGGTTTTGTAAATAATACATGCGCAACAATGGGAAATGGGTCAAACGAATCCGTAATCGTTATTTGTGCCCGAAAAACAGCGAAAATCATCGTTGGATCGACGTTACACTGCAATTCAGATAAGTTATCAGTCTCTCTCATGGAACTGAGAATGAATTCGAAAGGAAATGTTGTAGACTGCAATTTTGGTAGCTGTTAATACTCGTAAACCATACTTTCTACCGTTCGCTAAACAAATATTTTCAATTAAATGTTAGCGGTGCACTGAGAGCACCATATCCGAGCACCAACTGCATTTGCACTTTCACTCACCAAAGTACTTCCTACCGCACAATTAGAAACTGAAAAGTTGGAAATAAATTCGACCGCTGCGACCTTGATAAGAACCATAAACTTAATATTTTTTGGGTTCAATTATACCCTCACCCGAAGCACCTGGCGGCTCAAATTTTGGTGGTGAATTCTATTTTTTTTATTTTTAAAGTTAACTTTTTCGGCTGTAACTACTTCTTTTATCTGAAAAATAATCACACCTTTCTCATTTCTATAATAGATCAGTTCGACTATTTCAATGCATAATAATAATAATTATTATTACTTACTATTACTAACTGCGCGTAGGATGTAAACCTGTTGGCAGTTTTTACTTATATATACTACATATTTGCACAATAATTATTCAATAGATGCATGACATACAATACTTTCAGGATTATTATATTCTTACAATCATGAATAATATTTACCTGACACCTAAGTAATGCTTACATGATATAGAATGTAAATTGCTTTTACTGGAATTTTCGGGGTTCATGACAGGCCTTCTCGACTATCGTGGTGGTCACGGGGTAAACACTGCACGGTACATCACCCTGTCAAGCAATACTTTACATCCTCCAGAAATCCCTACATTACAACAATGCTATACTACTACAATAAAACAACTCCCTTATTAATACAAAACAGTGAAACGTTTCTTTTTAAAATTTCTTCCATAGTTATGACATTCAAAGTTGAAAAGGGAAAATTTTCTCAAAAAACAGGGCTATCAACCTTTTGTATCACAACTACTGTTTTCAGTATTGCCACGAAAATTCTTGTACATTCTGAATATAACAATAATTATAGGCACGGCCTCATATTTAGCGTGTCCCAGTCCCAGTGTTCAGTACGCTCCCTCGCCCTATTATTAAGTCCAGTATTGTCCCTTGGATGTATGAAAATAGTAGGCGCATCATCCCCCGTGACTATTAGTATGATCACATGCTTGACTGTTATGATACATTTACCATTAAGGACAGATTTTAAATCTGGTGTATTCAGAAAATTCACGTTAAGATATATATTATGAGAGGAAAAAAGTAAATCTCAGGATATTTGGACCACCACTTCGGCAGGATTCGATCAATGATATCCTAGGGACTGCTTTCAAGCCGAGTTTTTACTTTCGGAGAGAGTTTGTAAAACTGGTATAAAATAACATACAACGTAGGCACTGGTCATGCATAATTCCAACAAATTTTATTTGAATTAAAGTCTCCTTTTTTAAACTTTTGAGAACCACGCAACTGATTGGGTTAATAAGCATTTCCTGATCGTTTCCTCAAGATCCATCATAACCCAGGCCTAACATGTTTAGGGTCGAAATTCCCAGAGTATCATGCGAATACCGAGGTAATGAAGACAATCAGCAAATCAATGGCGTAACACAAAATACAAAGGGAAGAATGAAAGATCGGAGAGCGGTACGAATGGAGCACTAGAGCGAGCGGCGTACGATTCAAAGCGATCTCGCAGCGTTCCGGAGGGTAAATAACCATATAAAGGAAATAATATCCGAAGAAAATGAACATATTTCGATTAAATGCGGTGTGGCCTGCTTTTAAAAGGACATGGGTCGTTTAGTGGGGAAACCGTTGAGAAGGAACAAAAAGGAACGAGTGTCTTCGATGCGGAATCATTCCGACCAAGTGAGCCTCATTGGTCCACATCAGGGAGCGTCTTCCACCAACTTGGCCACGGGACAATGGAGAGCAAACACAATCCCCTTATGAAACACATCAAATGTCTTTCTTACACATGGTGCCATCTTTTTTATAATCGCTCGATAAGAAGGATCATTGGGGAGTCAAACCGATAAACAGCTGCTGAGGCTGGCCCAAAGTATGCAATATATATATATAGCATATTACTGTTTGAAATCACCGGCATAAAATACAATAAATATATTTGATTTAAATTGAATAAATAATTTTATAGATATAAAATTAAAAAGATACATATATCTTTATAAATAGTGAAGAGGATAACTCTATCTATTTTTCGTATTTAAAGCTTTCTAAAAAGCGCAGTCTCTTTAAAAAAGGATGGAGTTCTAGAAATTGTCGTTGTTTACTCCCAGAATATTGGCAAAGTCCCCTATTATATTCAACAAGCTACGAGTCGTATCGTATTTGTCACACTCCAGCAGGAGATGAGAATTTAAGACTCCCAGAAACAAAAGCACACGAAATTTCAACAGGATCGTAATAAACAATTACGTTAATAACCCTTTATCAACTGGAAAGGCTTTATGATCTTTTTACCAACCCTTGTTCACCGAATGTATTCAAGAAACGAGCTGTATCAATAATCAATGAAATCTTTTCCGAATGATATTTTCTTACATATGAGACGATGATTCATTTGAATGTTTTTGAATTTTGTAAAGCATTCACTCACAGCGTTTAAATCCACTTCATTGAGGAATAACTATCAAATTTTGAGAGAAGAATAAAGTAAATTAGTGGAATTATAAATTTAATTTTTGAAATACCACAATACCTAGTTTCGATGCATGGCATGTTCTGGGTTAACCTGACGATGAAGTCGATCCCGGGTCATGGTTGTGTGTACCGTGGTATTCCGTAAGTGAAATTGGTAGTTTTTTCTTTTTTCTCTTATGGCGTAACACCAGTCTAAAACCATCAACGATAAATTTATTGCACATAATGAAAACTCGCGAAGACCTGTCAGTCTTTTATTTTCTCTTGATTAGTATACTATTAGTCCGATCATTTTTAAGTATATCATTCGGATATATTTAAAGTGTTTTATTAATTTTAATATGTATTTGTATTTAAAATTTATATTTAGTGCGTTCAAAACAAATAACCCAAAATTACAATATTTCAATTCTCATTATTGTAGCTGTGCAAAAGTGACCTTTCAAATAGACATTTGATCGTGTTTTACGGTGACCCTTGAATCGATTCATGGATTATAAGCGTCCCTTCTTCTCATTTCCGACACCATCGACGCAGGTCGCCTTGAAATAAACCCTCGCATTTATAGAAGAACAGATCGAAAGAAGGAGAATTTAACGCTCGCTTGCCTCTCAAAGCGGTGCGTTCCAAATTGGGAATAATGGGGAGAAGAAGAGCCCAGGGTCGGACAATCTTCGGCGGACGATGATTTCATACTCGGGCGGCGGGGGATTGTTTAGTGGGTGAAGTCGTAGGAAATTACGAGGAGAGTTTAGCGGAGAAAGACTCGGATAGAGGCATTCATGGACCGAAATTCGATTAGGACGAATCGCTCGCTCTGTCTCCAGCACTTATACACTTCCATTTTTCTCCTCTCGACACATGCGAAGCGCTCCCTTCGACGAAACGGCCACGTCAATTCACTTTTGCTTTGGAGTTTCGATGAAAAAATGCCGAATGCTTTGTTGACGGGAGGTCTTTGCGGGGGTCGCAGTGGGACACTGGGGGGCGCATTAATGGCAAGGAGGGCGATTTGGAGTCCTTCCGGATCAACGTGTCACATGACATACGGGAATTTGGGGATTGATATTGGGAAAGACGGGATCGAGGAGGAAAGGGAACTAGATCCTGTTTGGTTTGGCCAAACTTCGATTTAGCGGAGATATCTTTCGAAGATTCCGCTCGAGATTTGCTTAAATGAGGTTCGGATGAGTTGCGAGATTGTCTATGGATGGGCACTCTATCCCGAGGTCACTTCTCTAATGAACTTAGTCGGAGATATTTTGCGATGCCTTATTTACGATGGCATGACCTCTGAATTTGTATCTGAAATTTCAAATCCACATTTGCCCCAAGAGAATATCCTTCTTCATTTCGTCCCTATAACACGGTTGACATGCGTATCGATAAGGGTAGCTTTTCCTGGAATTGAATAATAGAGAAATTAATGAATTTTCTGGCTCTGTTTTAATGTCAAATATTTCAATTCTGAACGCAGAGAATTATACGATAGTTTACCTTATAACGTCTCCTCATCAAAGAATCATTAAAGCGTAAGAGCATATTCTAAACGTAGCCCCGTTTCCGTATAGGATGTTATATTCGTTAACAAGAGCTTATCTATCTTTAAAAAAAACATGAATCTCAAAAGAGTAATGAAGAGTTGCTTTATCTCTATATATACCAACGTCTGAGATTCACTTGAAATTATTTAAGATCATCATTTCGTAACATATTCTAGATCCTTAGCGCTATATTGCTCTAACATTTATTAACTTACTTGTTAAGTTACGTTTAACAAAAGAGTATGATGATGAAAACTTATGTACCTCGTTTCTTGATGTTAATTTCCCCGATCCTTTTCGTTAGCAAGCAGGAATGTATTGAAAGAAATTGTATAAGAGTGATGTAGGAATAACTTTCATCCCTGACGCTTAGATGAAAAATTCTCGTCATCTATCGAATTAGCCGAAAAGAAGAATTTTTCGATCTTTTCGAAGATACATTTGAGTTTAATCCCAATAAATTTAATCTTCTCAATGTGAATAGATATGCTAAAGATCATTTGACAAGTAATTGAAAGGAATGCTTTCCATGTACCGTGGTAAGAAGTTGTTATTCCCTTGTCATAATATGGAAAAGGGACAAGGGTATTAATGTTATCTTGAATTAAATACAATCAACGACGATTGGAAAAACTAGAAACTACACAGATTTATATTTCAATTACACGATATAAAATGCAATTAATTCAGGTAACCAAAAGTGATTTTCACTCGCGAAAAGTTTAACATTTCTCAATAAAAACCAAGATAATATTTTATTTTCTTGTAAGTGGTAGTGAAATGTTTTTGTTCTATAGTAAAGCGTTCTCTTCTGTAATCGAAAAATGTATAATTCGTTAGATTCTTTTCTATGTAATATCCGAAGTTGCTCAAACGTAAATAACAATTTTAATACCCGAATTTGAAACATACATTAACATAATAAGTATCTTTTGTTTGTTACAGTTACTATATCCTACATTACTTCCTTGCATTAACGCTCAGTGTTCTTTATATAAATTACTTGGTGGATGGCCACCCAAGGATGGTGATACTCTCTAAAAATACACCTCGAAACTGCTTTAATTGAAGTCCTCTTTGAAATTCATTTTCCAATTTGATTGCGAATGAGGATAAAGAGGTCCAAAGAGGGAGTGAGGCGATGCGATGGGAAGAGGAGCGTAGCCTCACGAGAAAGCGTCAAGTGCTGTCTTAGGTGTATGCAGCGTGTTTTCTTTTGGGGAATTTCCGTTAGGGGCGCTTGCAATATTCATGGATTCTTTCACTTTCTTTGAAAAGAGGATGAATGGCAATTGAGCGCTGTGTGCAGAGCATCTCGGGAAGATGGCGGATGGCCCAAGGGCCCTCGGATTCAGGAGACTGTTAATAAGCGAGGGCATCGGGTCACCGTGAAAGGATGTTCCAGGAGAGAGTCAAGTGGGAAGGAGAGAGGAGATAAAAATATGTTAAAATGAATAAAGCGAGGACGTGCCAGAAATGCTTGTCGTTTAGAATCGACGAATTATTCCGTCTCAAAGCTGATGGTGACTACGGAGGTCGATATACTTTTCCTATAAAAATATTCTTTCAAGTGGTTTAAACCTGCTTCTATTCCATCCAGTTTAACACTAAGGATGATGACCGGCCATTAGGTGGAGGTCTCTTGGCAGCATCAGAGTTATGACGTCACTAATAGAGTCACGCATCATCTCCTGCACAAAACATAATATTTAAATGTTATTTCCTGTAGATCGACAAGTTTCTGTCCGAGACAAGTGCTCTAGTTGGAAAATCAAATCTCGATACACATATCTGAAGTCATCAAGGATATATCAAACTCTATTCAAGAAAGGATTTCCCTCTTTTTTTGCTGCACGTCACTTCCGGCAACCCCCTAGGCTTATCAAATCTAATAATCTTTTACCCCATTGATTTGGTTATGGTTGGGGTTGATTCCAATGGAAATTGCCTCAAGAATTGGTCGTCCAGAAAGCAAATTTTTACCCATTACTAAATAGGGTGCAATTTCTTCAAAGAAACAAATTATCAACTACGAACCCTCACACTTTCTCTACAACTAAGTAAATGTCAGATGTAAGGGAAGAAAGAGCGCATGGATGCAAAGCCTTCGCAACTAAGAGGTTAAACACAGGTTTAGAGGAAAAACGGCTGAAAGGAAGAGAGGTTTGATGGAAGGGGAGAGAGAAAGCAGCGAGGAAATGGAAAAGATAAGGTGGAGATGAAATAAAAGGAAAAATAGTGAGGCGGGAAGAAATGGCGGAGGGGCAATTTGTAGGGGAAGATTGAAAAGGGAGATAGAAAAGAGTGTAAAGAAGAGAGGGGAGGAAGGGGAGATAGCTATTAAGGGAAAGGAGTTAAGAGGGTGGCCCGAGGGAGGGAAGATAAGGAAGGACAAGGATGCTCAAAAGATTCGTCACCTCTCGAAACATGATGAAGAAATAACTTATTAACGACGTGCATTCACCGTGTGATGAGGTTATTGTGTGAAAATATGTCACTTTCTGAAATCGTATGAACGAGTCAATTTAGGCGAACAAACACTTAAGTCAACTGTTGGATGTATAGCGTGAAGCATCTATGGGATCTAATTATTTTATCCATGTGCCAAAAACTAATAACTTTTAGGCATCGAAATACTTCTCTCTTTATGCTTAATATCTTCCTATTTAATATTAGACTTGTGCAATGTTGAGTTTGAATTCATGATGGATGAACTTAGGTGCGATAACGAAGAACATTTTCTATTCAACGTCGCCGACATAAAAAGAACTCCTTCCACCGCGTTTAGTTACTCACGCCTAGTCAAAATATCAATATTCGATGGTTTCCTGAGTACCAAATTTATTTATCGATTAGATATCTGTTCCTTTTTCTAACAAAAAAGTCATCAAGTTCCAATTTAAATCATTCAAAGGAATGTGTGACGGAAGTTCATACTTCCAAATTATTCTGACACTAAATGTAAATCTCCTTTTGAGTTTAAATTTATTTCATTTATTATACAAATATTTCCGCAGGCCCCATTTAGTTTAGTCTCCAATAATTATCTTATGTTGAAACGTTTTCTACGACTTGAATAGGTCCATGGACAACATATCGAAAACACTTTGTGACGGAATTTTCAGGGCTTAATCCTAATTGGCTTAATTTTAATCATAATAACTAAAAATAATCTTGGCTAAAAATTCAGTGTCCACATACGGTATACTCTATTTGCATTTTCAACGAATTTGCCATTATATATTCATTCCCTACTTAGTATGGTATTAAAAATTAATTACTCAAGTAATTTAAAATATGAGAAGGACCCATAAAAATTGCCAATCCGTTTGGTCGTACTATCACCGGCTTTCCATATGTGGCACGAATGTAAATAAATCACAGAGCGTCATAGCGGTTGGTGCTGTTCAGCTAGAATGCCAGGACATCAGTTACAATTGACGGAGAAAGTGCCATTAAAATGTGGCTAGTAAGGGCTAACTCAGTCATAGGTAGTGGAAATTAATTTTTCATTCGATTTCATATTTTTTTAGATGCAATACTATTCAAACGGCAAAAACAGTTTTTGAATATAAAGAAGGACTTTGGCAGCCGCTTCACATCTAAATCTCAGTAACTTTAGTCGAGGAAATGCGTTGTAATCAAAGACCAATCCCCATTTCAGTGGCAAAGCCAGGGGAGCTTATGGTTGTTAACTCCCTCCCCAACCTCCTTAGCCAAAATGTCTGTAAAAATATCGAAGCTTTGGGAGATAAATTGTAATTTATAGTTACACACAACACTGGTGGATCGGAGGGAATATATGTACACATATATCTGATTCTTTTGTATTACATTTTGGGCAGAAGTTTACCTGCGACAGAGATTTACGCAATTTCGAGTTTTCTGCATGGCTCCCCCACATATCCCCCCCCCCACATACTCAGAGACAAATCATGACTACGCCCCTGCCTAAACTATTCTTCATGTTGGCAGTTGAGCCTTTTGGTAGAGGTAAAGATCGGATATTCATTTTGCTAAACACTCCTTTAAGTATAATTAGCAATGGCAATGTTAGAGATTGTTATGGAGAACGCAATCGCAGATTTTTGTTGTGCAGCTTTATTTTTGTCTGCTTCTTCCTTGCCGCGTTGTTGATTACGATTTGTTGAAGAAGATTCGCTTGCATTTCAGTAGATTTTTCTTGTCTACGATAAAGGCTTAGCCTCGAATACTCATTAGGCCCTCATTTGACCTAGTCTCGAATACTGCTGCGCGGTTTGGGATCCACATGAAATATGGTCAGTTTCAGATTTAGAGATGGTCCAACGTAGAGCAGCTCGTTTCGTCACTGGTAACTTCAGGTTCGACAGTAGCGTTACGGCTATGATAAAATCCCTCGGGTGGAATTCGCTCCAAATGAGAAGATCGGATTATAGACGAAAGCTTTCCGACAAATTCATCGATTCAGAATTTTAAGATGAAGTGGAAAACATAGTTATTCCAGTAAAAAGCGAGCGTGATCTCCGAGAGGCGACTACCAAGCGTTACAAGGAAGTAATCGCTAAAACAGATTGTTACTTCTGGTCGTTCTTTCCACAGAGCATTAGATATGCAAACACGATGGATTAGGTTAGGTCTTTGATGTTGCCACACCCCCTGCCATGCGCCACTGGTGGCTTGCGGGGTATAAATCTAAATCTAAAGAGAAATGGTGTGGATTGAAAACGTAAAAGCAGAAATTTCTCCTCCGTCGATGAATGCTATACAACTCGTGATCTTATAATTTTATCTTTCTAAAAATCCTACAGATATCGTAACTCGAGGTTTCGCAATAAAATTACAGTTTTGGCGGTAAATGCAGAATATACGCAAACAATGTGGTCTTCATATTTGGTTCTACTCTCCTAAGAAAACCAGGAAACCAAAACAAAGAAAAACGGGAGTACCTTCCTCTATTGAAAGCAGTGGTAACAATGAATATGTCATATATTAGGTTACGACAGAACTGTAATGAATATCAAATTGTGTGCTGCTGTGGCTGATGAATAGAGAGGGCAGTTCTAATATCCCCAAGAGCATTTCGGCACGCCCTCTATCTCATTGGTGCAGGCGGAAATTGGAGCACTCCCTCGGCACGAATTAGAGCGACACGTGGACGGTTTCTGGATACGCGTCTACATCTATTTATATCGCTCTCGACAAGTAATCGCCGCTCTTATCCGACAGAGGGCAGTCGTTCCTCACTTTTAAATCCTACCCATCGACGGCTTCACCTACGATTCCCTCGGCTTCTCTTTTGTGGTCCACTGCTTCTGCCGATCGCCCTCTTTGCCCAATGCGAGGCGCGTGCCGGGCGTTTGCCCGCAAATCATTAGCTTATTTCTAACATCCCGTCCATTGATTTGTGGATTAACACTCCTTTTTAACGTGGGACATTCGTTACTTTTCGCAGTGGTATGGGAAATGATTTGCTCCCATACGTACCCGAATTTTGATTGAAACTTAAGCCCTTGTTAAGAAATTGGTAGGGTATGAATCTAGGTTGTTGCAGAAAACAAGTGACGGAATTAAAAGTGTTAGGGAGCAAATGCGCCAATGACACGTTGAACGGAGGAACTACTAAGTAAAGTAAAAGAAAGATGGTCCAGCGAGAGAAATTCTAGGTTAACGAAATTCCTATAACGATACTCTATATAGTCATGAAAAATCGATCGTGAAGGTTTAATGTGTATATGTTGAGATTTTAAGTAAATATTAAATTATACAACATACTTATCTCAGCAAAAATTATACTATTCGTAACTATACGGCAAGGATTTCCATGAATGGGCAAAACCTAGAGGATTTAATGTCCCAGAAATGGTAAGGAACTGTTTAGTTATGTACAGCAAAAGAATTAACTCAAAATATGATTTACTCGCCGCGGTATTTATGCCATAAAAAAGACTGGGAATGAATCTCGCGCAATTTCTAATTACGTATCGGAATCATTAGCGAATTATAGCAGAGCTTCAATTCTTACGCGAAAACTAGAAATAATGTGAATCAGTAGTATAATAATACTGGAATGACTTGAGAGAGGTTGATAAATATCGAATTTAATAACTTACAAAGTTCGGTCACATATAGAAAAAGTTAAATTCTACATCGGTGGAGGATAATCAATACACGAGGTGAAGGCTTCAACTTTACAAAGAAACTCTACTATCAGAGATCTCATATAACGGTCATTGAGGTAATACTTCCCGTAGGTTCAGTATATTTTTGAAGGATTATATAATTACAGTTCTGTTTGAAATTTGCATTTAATTCAAATAAAATTATAATGTCCTATTCTTCCGTGACATTTTCTCAGAATTCGAGGGAATGATGGAAAAAAATGGGTATCGCCTTAAGTTTATGTAACTCCTAGAAATGGTAATCCACAAAATGTCAACAGCTAATACGTATGAAAATGTGTAGAAAAAGTTGACAAAAGTGAATGATTAATCACTTTAATGGAATACTTATAACCAAATACATGAGCAAAATCAAACTACGCATGAATCTGCCCCCAAAAACGTTACATTAAATTTCGTAACTGATACTTGTACTATTTTCCAGTTGATGTGGCAATAAACATGTAAACATTACTAACCATATTAAACGACCGCGGCAACTACTTCGATCATGAATAGCCTTACCATATAGCTCTTTATTTCAACCTCAATGCGAGCTCGTTAATTCAATTTCCAGCATGAAAGATCGCGAGCTTAAACTGCGTTTTTATCTTACCCAAATCCAATTTTTTCTTTCCTTTCCCTCTCCGCAGTTTTTCTATAATCGAGCAGGGACTCGATATGAACTTCTAAGCGGACCTTCTTAAGTGCGCCGGAAGCGAATTCGAAAAGCCCTTACGCAGCACGGAAAAACCTTGTATGTTATTATTACCATGATGAAACGTTAAGGTTCTCCGAATGGCCGAATGTGAAATTGGCGGTTATTATAATTCGTGGAATACGGCGGATATAAATCTGGAGGCTAATTTAGCGACGCAGGAATTTACTGGTCCAAATTATCCCCTCCCTTCAAAGAGTCGCACGAAGTGCCAGAAATCTGATGCACGCCGCACGCGCCGGGATTATTAAGGGCGTGCGTGCTCAGTCCCCGATGTGTCGATAAGAGGTCTCTGGATTGGGACACGAAGGACACACGGCAGAATGGAAAAACGGTCTCGAAAACACGGCAAACGCCCGCGATCTGGACTTCGAGGGACAGTTCTTTGAGGTCTGGAAATGCTTTTGAGGTATTATAGCTCTCATGAAAAATCGGGTGTAATACACACGCGCTTAGATTTAGCTTGTGTTTAGATTTAGCTATTCTGACGTGAATTGACTTGAGATATGCATTGAATGGGAAAAATGGTGACTACTTCTAGCATCGAAGTAGGTTACATCTAAAGCAGAGGGTCTTAAACTAGAAAAAAATACATCATATCAATTACTTCTAAGTTTTACATTTTAAAATTGTTTAACTACAATTTTTTAATATTTTTAATTTTATGAAACAGAGGGATACTTTGGAAAATACACATTGGGAAATAGCGTTGCAGTTGCATGACATGATTCTCCGGAAACTTGCGTTGCAAATAACTGTTGACTAATTGGTTTTATTTAATTGGAGAAACATCATTATCAATGTACCTCGAACTCCAGTTATAAAGAGTCATTGTTCTAAATAAAACGGCTTTTGAATGAGGATGAACATTTGGCTTATATTCATCTAGCTCAGCGAGTTGAGTGGTAGCGTCCTGATCTATATTCAAACCTACCTGTTTGAAGGTATATTCCCATGTATAATCGTTCAGCCATGGGAATTGTGATTGGCTAAGTTGAGATAGAGATGGAAGCGAGATTGCATTTAAATTCATCAATCGATAATGAAATACATAAATATACAGCATACATGATGATGAATTGATAAATTGCGATCATAAGTTGATTTAACGAACTTTTCGAAGAGAGAACGGTATGTCAGGAAAACATCAAGCGTGTCAAAATTCCATTCCCCAGGAAAAATATTTATTATTCAGTCCTCCACTTTTTACTACATTCGGTATTGATCACTCATTTTTATTAACCTAAGCCATTTTGAAGTTTCGAACAAGCAAAGGTATCTTTGGGAGCATATTCTATTCTATGGGAGCATAAAATTTACGTATGGTCGAGCGCAAGACTGGCGGTGAACCAGAAATTGATATAACATCTGAGAGAAGATGTCACTCAACGGCATTTGTAATTCAACTTTTCAAGTCTAGTTGTCACACGTCTCTAACGATTATTTTCATACATAATTAAATATTTGTAGCATACATTTGCAGTATTTTTAGAAAATAATATCTTCCCGACAAACGTCGGAGCTTTTCATCGTGAATGATTTATATCGCCTGACGATTATTCTCTTGTTTCGTGCATAAAATTAAAAAGAAAATTATGAAAACAATAGCTTCGCTTGTTTGCGACCGCAACAGTGGTCAATCAGAACCGATGTAAAAGTAGCGTTCGTGTATAGCATCTGATAAGCGCTCTCGATCTTGATGGACCCTTTATCTTAAACACCCGTTAAAAAGCCGAGAAACTTTCTGGTTAATATCGGAATAAGTCATTATTGATACTCCATTGATTTCAATGATAGCCCTGATGAAAGGCAAACGAATGGAATGAGGAACTTCCTTTCTTTTAATTTTGATAGGGTTTCCATTTAATTGGATCTACATTAATAGCGTCCGTTTAATTTTGCGAACTTATCGGCTATATCGTAAGAAATAATCACCTCATTAACTCATATCTAAAGAACAATAACGGAAATAAAATATTTATAAGAGAGTTTTTGGGAAATTAATGAAGGATAATGCCTCAATAATAACAAATTTAAGTGTGAATCTCGTACTACTAAAAACTTTATTTCTTTGGCTCTTCGATTCACTTTCAATCTATCTTTACTTACAGGTGCTCCTCTTTTGAAGGTGTTTATTCTTAAGCGAAGGAAACAATAAATGACTGAGTTCATAATGAACGGTGGGAGCAGCCCGACGTGCACTGACGCCCTGGGCAGTCACGCTGCCCCTTCTAGCAATACGTAAAACATGTCAAATCTTTAAACGCTCCGAATTTTCAAAAGACGATTTTTTAATTAAATATAATTAAACGATAGTGTATTTTAAGATTATTCCAATATGAATAACCTATTTATTACCTAATATTAAATAAAAGAAAATAGAAAGTACTCTGACTAACGGCGAATATTAAGATTTCGATCGAACGACTCCAGAAACATGTTATTCCAAATTAATTTTACAAACGTTTTACAGGAAAATTCCTAATATGCATAAACAGCTTGAATATCTCTGCTATCAATGAAACATCAATTCTCAAGAAAACTATTTACATATCATCTGTATTGTGAGCATTCTATAAATACTTTCACAAAAGATGTCTGCATCTTATATAAACTACGAAATAACGTCATGCGCCCCACAAACTACGGCGCCCGGGGCAACCGCCCGGCTCGCCCCTGTCTCGAGACGGCCGTGATAAATGGAAACACATATTGATCTTGTTTGGTGGAAATAGTCTTTATATCATCCTCATGATTTTATGAAAAATTAATAATGGTAATAATAACTTCTTTAATTAAAGCAGGAAGATCCTAATTACATCCGTTTTAAAAATTATCATTACTTACAAACACAAACAACAATTTCCTTACCGGAAAAATATGACTAGCCGGAAGTCGAACCCGGGATTTTAAGTTGGAGCACTAGCAAGCTAACCACTTTGCCTCCGCGGCAAATTTATTAATTATTTATTACGTAAAAATATAAATAAATATGAAAGACTGGTCGGGTAACCCTCAAGCGCTGGGTACAGAAGAAACGAAGAATTTTCGAGGAAATTCGGATGTCGAATATACACGGTAATATTCTGATTATTTAAATTATATTTCTTGTTCAATACGTTTGGATAAAATTTTTTTGGAGACCTGTTTTTTTATTACATATTTAGATACGTTTTTAATTATTATGAATTCTAGGTCAAAATTTTAATTGCGTTACCTTTACCTATGAGAGAATACATCCTAACAAATACATTTCAGACCTCACGCAAGGCTTAATTATTGTTTCTACAATAACATGAAGTTTACGTATACCATCAAAGAAAAATCGCTGAAATGATTCGAGAAGGAGAGTTGCAACATGAAATGTAGAAGAACAGGAGGATGAAGTACTTGTGTAGGTCTATGCAGATGTACACGTTATGAAAAAAGGGAAGGAGAGGCAACGGAGCGGAAGAGTGAATGTAAGGAAGGGAAAGAGAGAGGAAAAAGCGTGTGCTAGAGAGAGAGCAGTATCGGGACAAATTACGGCCCCCATTAATAACAATTGCAAGGAGATTAGATCCCTCATTAGGGCGAAAAACCTTTCCCAAAGCCCTTAGCTGGCAGGGGACTAACTCCGGCCTTCAAAACCCTAAAAACACATTCCCATCACCCCCTCCGAGCCGTAGAATAAATTGAGTCGTGATGGGGTGGGAACAGAGGAGTCGGTTTGCTGATTCTGGGTGTAGGGGTGGGGAAGCGTTCCGTTTTGGGGGGAAGGATGCAGGTCGCGCAGGGACACAAGGGAGAACTGTTACAGGAGGTCGGGTGGGACGGTTGGAGAGGTGGGGAAGGGTATTTTATGTTGGTCAGCCCTTTGAAACTTGTTTGCCGGCGGCTTTACCATATTGTTCCCGTCCGACAATGTCCACGCGACACAGAGGCACCGACCGGCCCTTAAGCCCGTCTCGCCTTTCTGCCTCACCCACTGCCATCGCCATTCCCCTCTCCAATGCCTTTAGAAAAAGAAGAGGGGAAACAACCAAATGGAGTTCGGAGTTTCGAAATCCTCCAATTACATTTTGAATACGAACACCGTTCGATGAGGTCGCTGATAAACTTCCTCCCTTCGAAGATGAGGCGAAAGTGGACCAAAGAAACCGCCACCGAGGGCCCTGTGCACTTTGGACATTTCATGCCAATTCGAATCCGAGCAGATAACCGCGCGATTATTTTTAGATTAGATCGTCAACGTGTGCCAAAGCGGAGGAACGTCGTGTTTGTCGAGATGCCTTCACTCGACGGGTCACGTTCCTAAATACAAAGCTGCGCGGTCTTATAGATCCAAATGCTCAAGTAATATTATTGCCCATAGATAATGAGCAGCAAGGGTTTTCACTCAAGAAAGACTGATGTGTCTCCCCTTTCTACTGATCATAAAAATGTCAGTCTAAAAAAATGACGATTTCGTACTTTGTGCAGTGTTGCATTATAGGTACAATGGTGTCACTATTGCATTGCTTCATGTAGTCTAACTTTTAATTTACTTCCTGATTTTATGATCTCTCAGGCAATTTTATTGAAAAGTCTTAGCTTTTGAATTTCCATTGAAGTTACAATGTAAAATTTTAAATTTTTCTGTTATGGAAAAACTGTTCCCCGTGCCCTGTCCAGAATGTTAGCGATTTTTCACATGTTATCATAACTTTCATACATACTTTAGGACCCTTTATAACCGACGTTCATAGTTTTATTTTAAACCTAAGGCATTCGAATTCAGGAAAACTTTTGAATATATCTGAATCAAGTTACAAAGGCAGAACCATTTAGAAAGTAGTAACTAATTCTACTGCTGAAAAGCCGATACTACAAAGTCAAAATCAGTAAAACACCCTACAACGTTCATTTTCAAGCAGTAAAACCTTCAGTTTTGCTGTCCAAATTCAACGAAGACAGGCAAAGCCACTTTCCATACATTATGCACGTGCGAATCCTGAGAATTCGACTGATCAATACAATTCGAAGCACAAATGATAATTATATAAAAGCGAAGTAATCCATGAAATGCATTTGTTGTTTTTTAGAGAATTATCTCATGCTAAAGGAAAAACAATGCATTTCAATTTATAAATAATATCTACTTTCTTGGATGTGACAACGGGTAATATCTACATAGTTCAAAATTTTTGTCAGAATTCCCTCGCTAATTTTTTAAAACTTAAAAGCGAAGGCTAACTCCAATATGACGATTTCATTTTGCACTGTGAGTACAGTATTTCCCGGCCTATACGACACACCTTGGTTTCTCAGTTGAACGAAGCTAAGCGTATGCGCACAGGAACGTAAGCTGCTTATAAGTGAACCAAAGAAACGAGAATCGTGAAAGAGCGACAATTTACGGCAGAATGAAACAAATACGCAACATTGCTGAAAAGGTTTCCGAAGTAATAAGAAGATAAAAGCCACGAGTCCAATTGCATTATTGTTTACAAGTACCATTGTATTCCTATTCTAATCCTATTCCGTCAGAATATTGACGTCAGAAAAATTCTCCTCTTCGATTCCTTAGACACAGGCCGATTTTACATTAAATTTTCGCACGAAAAAAGTACGTCTTATGGGCCGGGAAATACGGTATATGTCACTTGTATCAGGTCTTCACCTCCTTCAGTGTCAAGTTGTTGAAGAAACTTTCCAAATAAATCTTTCTACTATGCTGTAGCATTGAAACTTCGTCGAATTTAATCCGCAAAATAGACTAAAAGAATCAAATGTCAAAATTTACCCGCTTTTAAAAATTTTATCCATAATATCCCACTTTCATATTCCGATTTTAATGAAGATCATTCATATGAATTTGACCAATGGATGTTTCTTTTTGTTTCAATATTCTGACTGCTGAGAACCTTGACATTTATAAGCTGCAGCATTGCGCTAAACCAGCTGCCTCGGTATTAATGAAGTCGAGGACAACACGCGCATAAATCAAGCGCCCTATACAGCAGAAATTATATCTTAATGAAATCTGATTTTCGCAGCCCTTTCCCCGCTTTCACCTTCGTGACCTCTTCACTCGCTTCCGCTTTAAGCTCCCAAAAATCGCGGTATGACCAATGACTCTTTCGCAAAAACACTTATCTTTTTCCTTTAAAGCAGGGTATTCCAACCTTAACGGTCGAATTAGACATTTAATCAACCGTCGATCGCCCAGCGATGATCATATGAGTTAGAAAACCTCCCTTCCGTATGAATATTCGTGTAAGCAATTCTCATTTATCTATTTTCGTGCAGATTGTTTACGTCGATAGGTATACAAAACAGAAACAAATCTTTAAATTTATCGACAAAAATTAACTTGTAAAGAGATTGATGCACTATTATGCTAAAGAAATAATGTTTTTACGTTAACGATATTCATAGGCAAATGGATTAAAACTTCGAAAATTTTCACCTATTTTCTTATAGATTAAAATTGTTTGAGACAAACAACTTATTTGTAAAACTAAGGAAATACTGTCCTGTCGGCTTAAGTATTCAGCGAGACTCCCGCGGGTCATATTTGGTGCAACTTTAGGGTAAAACGATATGGAAGCCTTAAGTACTTCTAAAATACTTCTTTTATTGTCCTAATCGAGTATTTCCCAATTATAATTTCCCTTCCAAGGGCGTCTATGGCTGTTCTAGCTGCAACTCTGTAGTTCACATCATTGCCGTCTATTCGGCTACATCTTCATAGTTTTTTGACCTCTTCATTAGCCTTACTATAACAGAGCCTTTTCCTCACCAACAGCCACTTATTGTACCGCAATTACATTAACAGGAGTGGGATTCGATCTCACTCCAAAAGGCCTGTTTTATATCCTTTCAGATGGACAGTTTTTCTTGCGTTCTTATTTCTCATCCAGCATAATTTCCTCAAAAGAAATTTTCTGTCCTGTCTGCCCAAAGATCTTATCCTTCTATTCCTCCACCATAAGAGCTTCTCTCCTTGTTTCCATCTGCTCTAGGAAGATAGAAAAACAAATTTGGAAACTGCCTGATATAGCTGACTAAGAATTGAGTGGTTCTTTTTAATGTCATTCCAGATAACCATTTTTAGTCTCTTAATGCCCTGAAATGGCAGCAATATTTTTTCTAGTAAAATCTATAAGTCTTCGAAATGATATAAGGCTGGTTGCTTATTATAAAATGAAATCTTACATTCATTATTTATTTACCCTCAACTTTTCTTTGACTTTTATACGTACATACATATAGTATGCATTAGTTTATATTTTCTCTCAAAAATTCAATCTTTTACTTTTTAAGCTTTATTTGTAGACATTTATTGCTGTCAAAGCCATATCAGATGTTATTTGCAAGATTGCCCACCACACATGAAATGAAAGGTCAAATGATAAGTACGATATTTAAATTGGAATAAAACGTAGAAAATGAATCACGAATGAGAAATAGGTATTTTAAAATGTATAATTGAATACAGTTCCGTGAGAAATAAGCTATGATCTTTTATCGAAAGAAAAGAGAAAGAAAACCGACACCATGATGACGGTCAGGCCTTTCCTAACATTTAGATATCTAGGAACGAGAACTGAGAACAAAAGAATGAAGGTAACCGACCGCAAGAATCCTACAAATGACTCCAATAATAGACGTTATGAGACTTACCCTCACATCCTACAGGAATAGAAATTTTCCAGCAAAGATCCGTAATGGTATAGATCGTCACCCCCTCGTAGAAGAGAGGGCACGACGCAATGCTTCATCATCTCGGAAGGTCGGCATTGCATTATGACGAACGCGTCCGTCATTCATCCCCTGCTTGGCTACTCAAGTGTTTAAGGGCGGAACTTCTGAGACGGAGTAAATGAGAGACTTGGGACCCATTGAAGTGACGCTCGGTGTCCCCCCGTGCATTCTTCCCGCGCACCGCCCAATCGACCGACACATGAGGAAAGCGATACAAAAACTCGGAAAGCATTGTGCTTTGCGGTGAAGGGGAGTCGCATTGTAAATGGGGGTGTGTGGGAATAGTCCGAATGCGAGGGAGGAAGCGATAGCCGAGGAGATCGGGGAGGAAAAAAAAGAATAACGACCGGCGGCTGTTTGTGTCGCCCTCAATGGAGATGTCGTCAGAAGATTTGCGGCTGCCGGACGCTAATTTCCACTCGAAACCGCTTTTTAGGGAAATTGAGACGCCACTCGATAGCGTTGCGGATTTTTGCGGTTTGCCGAAAGGGCGTCTTTGAGGGAATCCGCCTCCGCTCAGCGGGGCCTCGCCTCCAAAACATCCGTTCTGCACGCACCAGCAGTTCCCACGGAAGGACGCGGATTCAGAAGAAGATCGCCCGAACGCGGATTAGAAAATCTGCAAATTCAAAGGTCGGGGACAAAGAAGCACCGGCAATCCCACTTCCGCTCGTTTCTGTTCGTAAAAGGCTTCTGATTTCGCGTCACTGTGCCCTGATTATGGTTTGCGGAGGAGATAATCTCGCGAAGGGATTCCCATGCCCATAGAAAGTACCGTATTTTCAGGTCGCAGGACGTGCGGGAATATACTATGCATCGTAGTTTTGGCTGCGTATTTTGGAAATGTAAATAACATTTCTGTTACATTTCGATACAGTTTGAAGTGAAAGTATGGGGCGATTTTTACTAAATTATGTAAACACTGGTAGTCAGGTCATAACGGGTGGATGGGGAAAAACTAGAGCAGGTGGACAAATTCTCGTACATGGGTAGTGTTCTATCTTGGGATACGAGATGAGGGTATGAGGTTCGAAAAAGAGTGGCGTTGGCAAAAGAAGGTTTTATGAAGCGAAGGGAATTGATGACAAAGGGTCTCGATAAAGGAATCAGGAAAGGATTGGTAAAATCTTTGATATGGAGTGTTTTGCTGTATGGGTGTGAAACATGGACCTTACGAAAAAAGGACTTCAAAAGATTGGAGGCATCTGAGATGTGAGTGTGGAGTAAAATGAAAATGGTGAGCTGGGTGGATAGAAAAACAAACATAGAGGTGCTAGAAATGGTTGGGGAGGAGAGGGTTTTAATTGAAGTAATGAAGCGCCGACAGAAGAAATGGGTGGGTCAAATTTTGAGAGGAGAGGGATTGCTGAAGAACGTGATTGAAGGTAGAATGCAAGGGAAGAGACAGAGGGGAAGGCAGAGGCAAAAGATGTTAGATGAAATAAAGGGAGGAATAAGTTACCAAGTAACGAAAGAAAATGCTATGAATGGGGAATATTAGGGCACATGGACCTACCGAAAGGTAGAACACTTAAGTTAATAATAAGTAAACACTGGGTTTCCCAGTCCATTATATTACAACTGTGCCGTATCAGCTTTTGGATGGATATCAGATGCTGAAGGCAAACTATTTTCGTTTTACATTCTTAAAATTCATCATAAATGGTCGATAATTATTCTTTAATTTGGCACGAATACGTGTTAGTTATGTATACATGTTATATATTAGTGTGATAGTTGCCATTTCTTCCCTTTTTATGTAGGAATAAACTTGAAAAATTTTTTTTCATACTCTAGCAAACAATTGCAAATCGAAAAAAGTATATTCATAGAAAAAAGAGATTTGGTTTCTCTTAGAGAAGGACGGATAGCGGATAGCGGATTAGGAATCCCTTGTGTAAAGAAACATGGCGTGGTCTGGATATCATCAAGGATGTTATTAAATCCTAATATAGAAGAGTCTTCAGCTGTCATTTTTAGTTACCAAAATACAATAATTTTTACGCAATGTGTAAAAAAATGGGATGTATTGCTGGTATAAAATAATAAAGACTAAAATAAAAATTAAAAAGAAAACTCAACAAATCATGTAGACGATTTTAGTTCATCTAAAAATATTAAGTAATAATCGCGTATACCAAATGTGATTTAATATGATGTAATTATTTAATGGAAAACTAGATATATAAATTGAATGGGTATTTCTTAGTGAACAATCTCTAGATTGATAAAATTTTTCGCTTTCGGGAATCTTGTTTTTAGCGAGATTGTTAACAAATGAAAGATGTATAAATAGTCAGTGAAATATGAATTGAATATTATAATACTTGATATATCCCTAATCTACCATTAAAAAAATTATTTTCGAAATGAGTAATCGCTATTAGTTATCTAAGAAACTAGTAAAAGCCTTAGCTTAGGAATCGTGGGCGACACCTTCTGTAGAAGATATAATTTACCTTTCAAAGAAACAAGTTTAATCAATTGATAATGCTCAATCCATTTTCTAGTCCACCGTAATGCTTCTTTTCCATATTAGTATTTTAGCATAGCAGTATTTTAAAGCCTTTAAAGACTAGGGTAATCTAATTTCTTAATTTTAAATACGTCAAATTAAATATTTAGATCACAATATCACAGAAATATATGAAAGTTTGCCAACAAGTTGCGTCTCGCACAACCTTTTTCGTGAGAAATTTAAATTGCTATGCCTTTATATACTTCGAGAATTTAAAGAAGTCATGAGAATGATTAGGTTACCGAATTTTCCTAGTACTAGATTAGTATTAAAGGTAGGTTGGTAGAGACTACGTACAATTTTAACATATTTGTGCATGGATTCACCAAATAACATCTTCAGAAACTATAAAAGTATCGCTACACTAATATACACTCATTGGCACTCTTTCGTGCAAATTAAACTGACACAGGCAGGGAAGGAAAAGAAAATTTACCGCTTCGTCCGGCATTAGTGATAAATGCATTTATTCGCTCGTTCATTAATTTGATGAACGTACAAGCAAAAATGTAATGATAACAGCATTTACTTTGCCATCAATAAAACCGTTGGTAAACATTTGCGAATAGGTATCACAAAAACGGATGAATCTTGATCACTTATCACTGTCATCTAAGAAGTTTTTTCACCATTATAATATAAATCATCATATTTGTTATGTTAGCATTTCCATAGCCTGATATAAGTGCACCAATATGAAATACGATGAGGTGAAAATGCGTCTTGGTATACTTGCTAAGTCAGAGAATCTTTCGCAGAAATAAATTTATACCGAATCCCATGATTTTAAGGATAACCTCTACAATCAGTACCAATCCTTATTGGTATATTGGTCTCTTAACGATCTAAGGCAACTTGTAGTACCAAATATCACCACTCATAATTAGTGATGAACGCTCTAGTATTCAATATAATATTTCTTTGTGCGAGAATTTATTGATACCACAGTATTAAAACCGATAACTGAAACGTGTCTTTCTGAAGCAATGAAAAGAGGTCTGCCAAACAAAATCCAGTATTCCCCTTCCCACTCGATTGCGCCACACCTAGAACATAAGGCCAAATTACGACAAGACTACAGAAAGACAGAACTTAATATATCCTGAAATTCTTCTTTCGCGTTAGTTCTTTTCTCTTTGCCGCTTAAAATAATTGAATTAAGAAGGAAAAATATTTGAGTTCATAAAGTCGTACATTAGAATTTTTCAGCGATGGACAGGTTTCTTATGGCTAGAAGGATCAATGAGCTCATGGTCAGTGGCGATTCATGCCTGCGGTGTTCCGAGACAGTCTTACTCATAACTTCTACAATACTTGTGTGAGAGGGAAGTGAACAAACGAAAATCCTTCAGAAATCTCCCAGAACATATAGATCTTTTTAAAAATTCATATGCAGAGACCTTTGACTCATTGTCAGATTAAATTCCGCGTTATAAATTGGAGGCATGTTTCGGTCAAAAAAATAAAGTTAAGGAAAGCATTTGAAATTTCGGAGAGAGATACCGTCTCGGTCATCAATATTCTACTTCTTGTCCTATTCCGTGGAATTTCCCTCAAACCGTGATGGATTTCTCTTCCTCTGGAATCACCCGGTGAGTATTGTCTTTTCAAACAACGATAAAGTAGTTTAACAATAATAGAATTCTACTTAAAGTTCAATGTAGATTTCGATTCACTCTAATCCAACAGGTTATCTCCTGTTCTTTCTATACCATTGACATTCTCTGTTTGGGTTTTAATCAGCGTCGGGATCTATTCGGAGTTTCAATCCGTAAGGCAATATGATACAGCAATACCTAAGTTTTCACAAAAATATGTCAAATGTCAAAATATGTGAAATCAAATCAGAAAGTCAATTAGGAAGTTCTGTGTTTTCACACCCCCTGCCATACTCCAAATAGTGGCTCAGGGAGTAATAATGTAAATGTACGATAACCATAGTTAGATAAATAAATCCTATATAACCTCTTAACGTTGTGGTTAACAATAGCAGTTAGGAGAGAGCACGTCTAAGCAGTCTAAGTTGCACAGTATTTTGACCATAATTATACGCAAACCATGTTAGAAAAAACTGCAGTTTCGTTAGTTATAGTTGTAAGAAGAAAAGGAAGAGAAGAGGATGCAAGGAGTTTTGTTATGGACTGAAATTCCATTTCTCTAAGTAGAGTGGTTTCGTTTATTAATGGATTTCTTAAACAGGAAACGTAATTGTCTTTAAGAAACGGGAATTCAGGGTTATATAGATCGAAAAAGTTGGAAATGAGGGATTTTTACTCGCTGAATGTCACTCCCATTCGCTTCACGAAAGAAGGAGAAGAGTAGATAAGAGTGAGTCAAACATATCAACTACTATATTTAAAACTTATGGCCATTTCCATATACGTATTATCTTTATCTATAGGTATATATGCTGAGAAAGTTACCCGATGAGTGCCACTTATATGAAAAAAAGTTAAATAAAATGAATTAAGAGAATTGAAATTAAAATTTTTAAGGCTTGGGATCGCACTTTATTACTACGATTGCCTGCCACAGAGGATTGCAAATGTAGAAAAAGAAAATCGTGCAAAACTGTCGGAAAGTCTAAGGAACAATTTTCTGGCAATATCAAATTCTCTTCATGTGGTAAATGTAGCGCTGTTGATATTAAGTTAACTTCCATAACAATTTAATAACGCCTATTTCATTACCTTTGAGAGCGGCACCGTGTTATAGAAAGAGGCTGACGTGTTCATTCGATTTATAGCGACGAAAGGAATGTTGGATATTAAAGGTGAATGGAGCAGTGTAAAGGCGAGTGGGAGAGGAAAAGATGGCGGGAAAGGAGGAGATGAAACAAGAAAGAAATAAGAAAAGGAAAATGGGATAAACGGAGCGGCATGAGGTAGGAAGCCATCATCATCAATTCAATAACACTGAACTTCTTTTGACTTTTAGATATTTAACGTTGGAAATGTGAGACTCAGAGAAGGAAGAACAACAGACGCGGTATTGGAATACTTTTATATGGAAAGATAGAATGGGCTTGATCAAATAGAACTAATACGTTTATAATTATAAATAAATAGTAACTGCAGTGAGAGGAAAGAAGAGCTATCCTTCTTATATCCTCGTTCCTATATTTCATTAAAGTAGAAGAATGAATTGTAGTTGAAAATATAAACATCTTTTGAGATGTCGCGACACGTCGTAAGGAATTTATGACTGGACTATCCCCTGTTGAGAGAAACTTAAAAGATTGGAAACCAACGATAGCTGAAGAGCTTAAGAGTTACTCAAGGAGAATATTTTTCACACTGATCAAATTGAAATGAGTCAAACGGCGTATTGAGGAAAGTTGGCTCGAGGAAGAGCGCTTAATGTCATGATAAATGAAGTTTAAACGCCATCGGGATAAAAAGAAATAGAATATGCTTCAGTAGGTACCTCTAGATTACAGAGGAGATGCTTTATTAAACGAAACTGTTCATAACTAAGCAATGACATGGCCATCTGATATTTAATCTTGTAATATTGACAAGTTTTCTCTTTCTCTTTCTTTTCAAGAGGAAAGGAGTAATATTAATTTTACGGTACCTTGAAGATAAATGTTACCATGAAACTCATATTGCAATGAAAAGCCTTCGTAGAAGTCCTAAGGCTTAAGTTTCCTTAAGCTGACTATTTCATAAAAAGTGTGTGAAAATTGCATCTTTTTCACGAAGAATTGTTTGTTTGGATCTGAAATTGTTCCCACTTCATTTAGAAACCGTAAAAGTTGGATCCAACTAAAGGTGAAACCTTTTGTGGTAAACAGCATCTAAAAGTTTAATTTATAAAATTTGTAATACAGGTAAACGGTCAGAAAAATAATTGAATTAAACACTCTAAGTAGATATTATCCCTTCTCTCCTTAGCTGCCTTCTGTAATATGATAGGTAAAAGTACTTATTGTTCGTATTTCTGTATAAGGGCTAAATCTGTGACATTACTCACACAATTTTATACTATTAAACTCGTAGCAAATCATTCGATCAGAGTGTGGAAATCATTGCTTCAAAAACAGTATTCTCATGGCGTTGTACGACATAGCACAATATTTACTGTATTGTATCAGATAAATTTCAACTTACCGTATTTCCCGGCCTATAACACGCACTTTTTCCCACGAAACTTAAATCTAAAATCGGCCTGGGTCTTATGGGTCGAAGATGAGTATTTTTCTGACGTCAGAAATAGCCGAAATAGCCATGCAAGAGTAGTTGAAAACGATGTTTGTGCTTTACATTTTACTCGTCGCGGAAGCCTTTTTACCAATGTTGCACTTTTGTTTCATTCTTCCGTAAATTAAAACACTTTTACGAGTCTGGTTTCTTTGTTTCGCTTTGAAGCAGCTTAAGTTCTTGTGTGTATATTCTTTGCTTCGTCCACCTGAGAATCACGGTACCTCTTATGGATCAGAAAATGCGGTAACTTCTATCAAAAGCAATTTCTTTATCTTTGCAGCCAAATGTGTTAATACGAATAATTGGTTATTGAAATAGATTAATTAAGCTATAAGAGAGAATGGAAAAGAAGAAGGAGGAAGTTGGCAGTGACAATTAAGTTAATAAGGTGGGTGCAATAAATTCCAAATATCGTTCTCTGAGAGGAAACGGGCGAAAGGATATAGAGTAGGGGACAGAGGCGTGAGAGTATAACTGGAAGGTCATGTGAGGGAAATGCACAAAGACATGGCCTCAAACGAACATCCATCACGAAGGCCTAAATGTTGCATAACCGATTACTGCCACGGTCAAGCGCGCATGCGCGAACAGAGAGGGAAAAAGGTTGCCGTTTTATTGCCCTTCAGCCCATTCCCAATGACTTCATCTCATGCATATTAATATGGCTCCTGGAGCGTGAAATGCTCGAATATCTCCGTAAATTGATGTATGTATACACAATTATATGCACTTATATTTCCATATAAACAATGATATCGCGGGGATGTGGTTATGAGTAAGCGATCCCCCGATATAAGCGAGGGAATTATCGGTGGCCGTTGGGCACGCTCCCCACCGTGACTCACTCGCGTGCACTTCGACGCGTGTAATTGAAACGCTTTGGCGGCTACTATAGAGCCAGGGAGCGGATGAATGAAACAAAACACTCGCGTTATTCTTACTTTCTAACATGTCTTGCCTCTTTTGTTTAGGACCACAGCGGATGTCAAGAGGGAAGTCATAAATTGATTTATCATCCGAGAATGAAAGACAGAACTTTCCAAACAGGCTCAGGAACGAGTTTACGTTTTACCTTTGATTATAACCTCGCGAAATTTTTAAGAGAAGAAATTGGTCGATTGGAAGCTTTAATGAAAATATTATTAATCTTCAATTGAGCCATTTTATCCATCATCCGTGGGGACTCAAAGGCTCGCTATTACGAGTGCATATGTATACGTGTACTTATAATGGACACTATACATACTATTACTTATAGTGATTTTTTAAAACTAATTCGACAGCTTCGACAGGAACAGCTGAAAGCGGTACCTTCATGACTATCCGGAGTTTTGAAATTTTACTAAATTTCACTTTAGGGCCCAAAATTACAATGATTTGTTAGAAGAGAAGATTTATAATCTAATAAATATTATAGAAAAGATAAAGAGAAGATTATAGTCAATATTCTTCATATAATATGGTTTAGCATGCAGATTACCTATAATCTTCTTTTTACTACTAACAAACTATTATGATACCAGGCCCTAAATTAAACTATAGTTAAAGTTCAGTTTAAGTATTCATCATAATGCTTGGCCCATGAAAACGAAATACTCATTTCATACGGCATAAGGATATGGCATTTCTCAGCTGAGTTTCTAATTGGACATACTTATAACAGGAAATTGCTGTTAACATATTAAGATCCTCAATCTCAAATCACGGAAACCTGTCATCAAAAACCATGGGAATTAATTTATTTCTATGTTCTTGGCACATATCGATAAAAAGTTTTCTTCTAAAGGAAGATTCACTCAAAATCAATTCACGAGTAATTCTAAAGTTTTACCGCTGATTATCATCCATTGAATGTATATTTGATATATTCCATCTATTTGGCCTTAAAATTATCATCTTGGTCTTATTGCAACATCTTTAGTGCTGTTCTGTAACTGTAATTATTAAAAGGAGTTAATGTTCGACAGAGATAAAATTGCTATTTTATCATATTCTTATTCTCAAGAGGAAAAAAAGAGTCAGTTTCTAGTTATATCATGTTTTATGAACATTCATTCCCATTCTCCGAAACTTCTCTCAAATTTCACTCATATGGTAGATGTAAGTTTGTTTCGTTTGCACTTACATATTTCTCTCTGATCGTTAATATTTTATTTTTCATTGAAGATATATTTGATACCAGTCGAGATAAGCTGGCTATGTGATCGAAACATGTTTCATAGAAGGTATCGTCTCTTTTGTTGAATGAGTTTGACGTCATAATTTACGAAAAAAGAGTAACATCTTCGTTGTAGTCTTTTACTGGTATGATCTTGCTGATTCGGACGTGCTTGAACGGAAAATATCTCCGTCTGTCATTTGTTTCCTTTGCACCCCAGAATTAATAGCCCCGAACACTTAGAGATTTAGATTAGCCATGCATCGATCCTCTCTCATTCAATGGAGGTTCCCTAAATTATCCCTTTCCTAAGCGATTTCCCAACCCACCAAATTCTCCCCTATTTCCTACGCACCCTTAAAAAGAAAACACATCCCCCCGCTGACTTTTTCTATTTCCTCTCTTCCCCTCCAAATCCTATAGCATTCCCCTTTGGTCTCTTATCTCGGGACCCTTATCTGCTATCCACAGCCGCTTTTATGTCGTCCATTCTCCTTACCATCATTAATTTTGCCAACGCATAATTTGAGGAAACACACAATCCATTAAATTGCGTTTGCGACCCTGGAAATCGTGATCACGTGTTGGCAACTTAAAATGATTCGTGCGTGCTGACTGTATTCCTCCCGACATTGCCTACTTCCTCTCATTCCCGCCAATGCCCTCTATCCCCTATGGATATGGACAATGAAAGGTCTTTTCTTTGCTATAATAGGTAGAAAAAAGACAAGGAACGAAGTTTGGAAATCACATTAAAATCTTCGGAAAAAAATTAACGGCGGAAAAACGATTGGAAAAGTACACCGTCGTAAATTACATTTTGTCGATGATTCGGTAAATGCTCTAGTTCTGAGAGTCACCGGGTCGTTCGCCAATCATGAGAAGCTAAACATCTAAACTAATGCATGAAAAATATATTTTAAAATATGGACATATTTCACATAACTTTCTTTTTAGGTATATCATTTTTAAAACTGTTAAATTATTAAGATTGCATATGTCTTGAAGTTTGAAGAGATGCAGAAGAGTGCCGTTTTAACATTGCGGTGGTTTTAGCATGATCCTCTTCACTTTCAATTTCAGAATTGATAGAATGAATCATCAGAGGGAGAAATAACAAAGCATATCAAGCGACACTTGGTGGAACATCTCCATAATTTATTAAGAATTGTGAAACAATATTAGACTAAGAACACAAATGAAATAAAGCACATATGCGACCATATGCCAGATGATGAGGTTATTACATCGAAACCGGTCGCATATGTGGTTTTTCTAATTTGCTCACGGAATTCTTAACGAATCATCAGAGGGCTATCCAAAAATCGACTTTTAATATTAGAGGATACGCGTAGTTCCAAGCTAAGAAAGCTATTCTTATGGATGATTAATTCAATTGATAACCATCTCATGTTACTTGTAGAATTGAATCATTATTTTACAGATAGGAACCTTAGGAAGTAATAAAACCCTGTCTATTATCAGCGCTTTCAAGGAGGTTTAATGATTCCATTTTCCTTAAAATTATAATTCATTACATGAATATTTACCGGGTGATATTTTGCCAGAGTGGGCCTCTAAACATTTTCCTTTTAATTTAACTTTTATGTAAATGCATTAGCTCTTTATTTTGAGTAACGGAGGAAAGAAAATCGATAGAGCAAAAAATTTGTTTACTAACATTAGATGAGCATAAGATTAACATAAAATAAATAATCGGAACTTAATGAAAAATATCATTAAGATTCCTTTCAATTGATTTTCTACACATTCCATGTTTGTGCAAATTTTGTATTTTTTTGTTGAATACACAAAAAGTGTAACTTTTAATATAATTATCACTCTTAATTAGTTTCCATAATCAGAAGTTGAAAATTATAGTCGCCGATGACAGATTAGTTTTGTCAATAATTTCTCTCTCTCTCTCTCTCAACTTTAATGGCCATTTTGAAATAAAGCCCTTCGATGACATGCGTAATTTCAAATCAGATCATGATTATGACATTACTGCAATTAATTTGGTAATACGGTTTCCTAAAGCGTTAATCCTAAATTAAAACTCCTTCATTGTAATTACTGCTTTGGACTTCAATGGATAGGTCTCGTTTCATGTAGTCTGAACTGCAATAAGTTTCAGAAAATTTTCACTCATTTTGAATTTTCGAGTTTATGTTTTTGGCTTTTCGAGAAAAAGCATCGAGAGAAAGGGTAAATCTGGCCATGCTGATACTCTATCAAATTATTTCAACTTCTGAAAGTTTATTTGATACGACGGAGGTATTTGTACGAAAAGTTAAAGTTTAATTACGTGAAATTTAGTTTCCACACGGATTTAATGTCATTACCCGATCCGGTATTGAATAAGGTTCGCTCAGCATTAATTGAGCTTTGCTCAATATTATATTAATAGCTTTGGTCAAATCCGTGTAGTCGTTTCTCATTCAAAAGCCTTGATGAGGTTTACGCACAATAGTCAGAAAGACTAGGTTTTCTGGTTCGCATAATTATAGAGTATGTAAGTGATTATATTATATGATAGTAATCTAATATAATGAATTAGAGATATCTGATGCTAACATGACCATATAACATTCATATTGTTTATAGAGGATAAATCCTCAGTCATCCTCATCAGTATAAATGATGTTTCAAATAGTATTATTCGGCAAGTGATAACTGTCAGAAAAATAAGCCGAATCAAAAAATCCTTTATTTTATTAGTTTGATGCCTCGAACAAGTACCTAGCGTAAAATAAAGGATGGAGGCAGAAATACTAGAAGGGAGAACAAATCATCAGAGAGAAGAGAAATATTTTATCGGTAGACACGGTGTCATACTTTTAAAGGAAGATCTACATCTACATAAATATCACTCAAGCCGCCTTTCGGCGTGTGGCAGAGGGTGTAAACACCAAGCTTTCGAGTTACCTCCTTAGCTTATTGTTCACAAAAAGAATGAGTCCCTAAATAGACTTGTCTTCGCATCTATAACTCTTATTTTACGCTCATTGTCGGTTCGGCCGAAGTAGCAGAAGGGGTCCGAAGAATACCGCAAATGTACATACGTTCTCTGAATTTATTAAGCAGTCATGCAGCAGTAAAGCAGCATAAAGGAAGATCTTAAGCGAAATGAATACATCTGGTTTCTTTCCCTCGGATGTCACTAAGTTTTTTTGGCAATAACGATAACAAAATTTGGGGAAAATCTTTCTAGGAAAGCGAAACATTTACGATCGTATTCCTACGATCATTAGTAACTTGATTTGATTGAATAGAACAGTTATTTCTTGTGAGAGTTACAAAGCGAGCGGAACCATCTGACCCACGGCTGTTCTCCGGTGTAGTAAAAGAGCTTCGGGAAAAAGGTCGAAAAACTACCGACAAAGATTATAAGGTCTTCCTCAGCTCGGTGACAAATTTCCCAGTAAATACAAGGTGTCACAATGCCATTTCGGCCCAATGCGACATTCAAAACCAAAACAAACCGCGAACAGAAAAATACAGTCGCTTCCGTCTTTCCGATTCTTTCTTCCTTTTATCCGTTTCTTTGTCTGCATTCGCTCTCTCACTTCCGTCGACCCGTCCCACCCCTTAATTCCCGCCTATCCTCTGCTTCTGTAAAGGATCTCCGGGGCTGGGAATCATTTTCAAGTGCTTTTGTGGCTATCCTTTGGAGAGGCCACGGAGGACCCCCGCTGTTTTCCACCCTTCCTTCTGTTCCCCCCCAGGCCTCCCCTCCATCCCACTTCTTGTCTCCTTATCCCTCTTCACTCCCTCTCTCCCCTTCTGTCCTGCCCATACTGCGCCTCGTTTCCTCTTCTTCGCGCCTGTATCCGAAATTTTATAGTGAAGTCCATTACCCGGGAACATCTCAGATATTTCAACTCCCCATGCAGGTGATGCTTGGGCCAAAATGTCCTCATTATGATTCGAACAATAGAATCACATTATGTATTTCTCGAGGTAACTATAAGATATTTTCGTATATTTCCTTTACTGTACAGAAATGTAAATACAGATTTATATATTCCTTTGGATTTCCTGGATTTTACATGAAAGAACATTGGCATCAGAATGAGGAACGATGTGCACATGAAAGATGCTCATCTAAAAAGTATCTCGAAATTGAAAAACCGGTGGACGAATATGAAGTAAATTGTCATCGATTGATGAAGACGTTTATTCATACGCATAAATTATATTTTTTGTGATGTGGTTTTGAAAGGATTGAAAATCTTCAGAGTGTTTTACGTTCATTGGGGATTTCTGAACCGATGCTGTCTCTTTGATTAGTTACAGTGCCAGTACAATTTCCTTAATATTTTAATGATAGTGGCTATTTACAGCGAAAGAGGATGAAGTTAAGTAATTCTGATTTTCTGGTCTTGTGATTTAGTACAAGATATCATTATATATTATTATATATATATATTTGATTGTATATCACACATTTTCAGTAGGTCACGCTCTTTTCGTTCATAATAATTCAAGTTACATTCAAAGAAGCAGTTGGGGCATATCTGGAACGGTAAATCAAAAAAGAGTCATGTCATTAAAATCTTCTCCCGTCATCCTTCATATTACCTTAAAATGGCATTTCTGCTTGTGATCATTCTTCTGTTCATAACTAAATACTCGTCTAAGGTGTACTTCATTGCTTTAGTTAAAACTCGTATCGCTACCAAAATATACGGAGAAGGAAGGACTCGGAATCCGAGTCTTTATTCAGAATATTTACGATAAACACCAATATCCTGATTGTGAAATTCTTCGTTGCCTAAGAGATAACCTATGATGTAATTATAAAAAATGGGACTTCCATATTCCGCCCTTAGTGCAGCATTAAATATATACCAAATGAGTTCATAAAACGATTCATGCCGAATCCAATAAGTTACAGTTTTCGTCCAAATCATTCCTTTAAATTAGTCGAGCTGAGTTATTCAAGTTCCTATTTGAAAGCCTGATCTTAATGAAACCTAATCATCTTCATAACGTATTAAACTAATTTACTTGCGTTTCAAATACTACCAAGTTAATAATCTTTTTTCCAACCACACTATTACGCCGCCAGGTGCCACTGTTCTCCAAGGGGAAAAATAGAGCAAACATCACACGGTCAAACTAATTGTTTGGCACGAGATTAATTTATTTCTCGTAATAACGGTAATCCCGGATCGGAATCGCAATATTTAATTCTTATAAGAATATATCTCTGGGTTTGTCTCTCTTATTTAAATTTAATTATTTGTACTCATCAAATTCTCTTTGCAAAAGCTCTTCATCTCCTGAATGTTACAGGAACATAAACTTCTTGAATCATTAAAAGACTCATAAGTCCCATTGAAGTGAAAGTACATAATTATGATTACTGGTTATGTTGAAGTTCAGAGATGTAGCCAGGATTTGTCTCTGAGGGATTTCTGCCCTATAAGTAATAAAGGTGGAATCGGATTTATATTTGCACATATTCCTGCGAGTCACCAGTATATACAACAGTACATTTTAAAACTGTTATGGTCAACCTCGATTTGTTATATCCGATTTTGGCTCTGGATGGGGGGGGGGGGGTTGCACCCAAAACCACCAGTGGCTACGCTACTGTTATATTGAAGGAGTTGGGCTCCCGGACGTGTGGTCCCGAAAGTGGGCAACGCGTTCGACTTCGGTGAAAGCGGTCCCGGGTTCGATGGGGGCCTACGTGCGAAAGCAGTCGAAGCACTTTTAACAAAAACTTCTACTACTATTGAAGGAGTTTTGCGACAGTTAAGCAGTTTTACGTATATCCATACTAATATACGTATGCATAATGGTCACTATACTAATATTTCATAACCTACTCTCAAAACACTTCTTTTCAAATCCCACTCTTATAACTGGATCTATTTTTCTAGAATTTTCATGAATCGCTTCTGTTTTATCATGTTAAAGTGTCTTTATTCACCAGAGATCAATCACATAAGAAATCCCGTTTTCTCATTGGGTTGAATGAAATAAAGAGAGTAACCCTATCGGGCCGAGACCGCACGCAAAGGAGAGGTGTGGAAAATAGAAAAGGAGAGCTGGTTTCCGTTGGGATTTGGAAGGCTGTGGGAGCGCTAAATGGGAAGAGGGGCCGTGGGACTGGTTTGCAGAGGCGAGAAGTGAAATGGCTTGTGATGATCCATTATTGAAAAAGGATTATGCGGCGGGGCATTGGTCGGCGGATTGGGAGGGCAAGTATTAGGGACGGAGGACAGGATTCCACTAATGCAGTTCTTCTCAGCCTTATTTTCTCCACCATTCACCAACGTATGAACTCAAACTTCGCAACAGGCCGAAGCATTCGTTTGTTAGTTTCGATCTGAGTTCAATTTACCACGGATAAAACAACAAATGAAAATTGGAAATTTTTATCGGAAAGTCGCAGTATATTAAGAAAAATATCGTTACTCGAGCTTTTATTTAACATATTTGTGCAAGATTGGGCAGGTTTATTACTCGTAATAATTATATTTACCCAGAAATATTATTATTTTATGAGTTATGTTTGTATCTAACGTAAAATATTAATACATTAAATATATTTGTGATTTCTTTACCGTAGGATTCTATGGAAAAGAGTAATCACTTTTGAAAAAGACGTCTTTGACCTTGTTTAAGCTGTTCATTGCTCGTTGTATTATTTTTCAAACGTCCATTCATTTTAGAAGATTTTCAATTTTAATTGAATATTAAATTCCTTAATTTATTTGTGATTCCATAGGCGACATCCACAAAAGAGTAGTGAAATTTCATTTTCAGTGAAAAAAATTATTTTACAAGAAAAGTAAAATGTCGAAGCATGAATTGTTACCTGTAGTTTCGGCCATTATTGAAATGAAATGATTGACTAACACTAATCCATTATTCGGCGAGGTAAAGCCTAACTGGACTTATGGTGATATCATTATAAATTCCTTCCTAAACATCCTTGTTAGTTCTGAGATCACGACTTTCGAAGAAGAATAGGGAGAGTTTTCTTGATTATTTTAAACGAAACTAATTTATTTTACACGAAACGGACAGTTCACATCGGTCATTGTACTTTCTTACTAGTAATAGCCGCCTCTATCATACCAATTTTTCGTCATATAAAATACCATAGAATTACATAACATCCAAAAATTAGTGTGAATAATTTTGGGAGTGATGTTCACCCGCAAAAAAAACAACATTTCGAAAATAAAGAAATTAATTTAAATATTTTACTTTCATCACAGGACTACATTCATCACGAAACTGAAAGTAATCTAAGATAAACGGAATAAAATCCACCCGTCAATTATCCCGCCGTTACCATTTTAGCTTCAGCTGTCTAATTTTCCAAAACTAGCTGAAAGACATCGCCATGTTTCTATTCTTTGTCACCGTGTCCGCTGGGTGCAGACTTTGCCCATCCTTTTGGTGGCGAACCGCTTTGTCATCAGTATCTGGGAGTAGAAAAGGGCTTCGGGAGGGAGTGGTGAAACTTTTCAATGGGCGATTCTGTGGACATGGAATTAGAGGTCTCATGCACGCACGCACCTGGTCTAATGGCCGCGGAAGGATAGGTGTTGTGGCTTAAGACCTGTAAAAGACATAATGGGAACATGTTTTGCTATTCTTCGACTTGAAACCACACGATCCGCACTCGAGGCGTTCCGATTCACACTCCGAACGAACAACAGCTTTCGCTCGATTGGAGAAGGGACGAGCCAGTGTGATACGGATATGGAAAACGACTGTTTGAAAAAATCCCTCCTCTTATTCATTCATCTAGTAACACTGGAATGGAGTTATTTGAATAGAAATTCGTTTTTAATTTTACAGAAATTCGGAATTCACAGTGGGGAATTCATTCTTTCGTTTTCAGTAGTACGAGTCCAACTGTCACAACATTTTAGGCGAAAAAGTGAGCACGTTAACAAATATATATTCATTATTAAATTAAGACGTGTTAACTAATTAATACTTAATCTAATTTTATTTAAAGTAGTTCAAATGTCTTCGAAGTTGTAGGATCTCCTCGGGTATTTCCGGAGTAAGTCAGATCAACATTTTACATTCACATGGCAGTATTGAGCAGTAATTTATTTTCTAAAAGGTAAATATCTTCAAAGTTTATTCCTTCAGGCAAAGCTTGTTTACGATATTCATTCTTACGATTAATTTAATTATTTAATGAATACTTTTAAATGAAAAAAAAACGCTGTCTCAATTTTTGCGAAAATTTTAATAATTATATGTTTAAATATGTGGTAGTAATAATTTAATAGTGTATTTTTTCGGTAGATATTTTACTAGGACGTTACTATCTGGCTAGTTGTCTACTCATGACGATATTGGTAATGGTAATTAAACCTATATTTGACATTCATATGCTAAGCTTCCTGTGAAATCTTACCTAGTTACTTATGGGTATTAATATGTAGTGTTTTTATCAAATTTAATCGTTTATTATCAGTGCAAGCGGTAATTTTTTGAACAAATATTCCTTAAGATTTCAATATACATGTCGCGCAAAAGGTAGCCTTTATGTATGTACATGAACATTACACTCAAACTCATTGCATGGAACTAAGAATAATTACTTACTGCTTAAACCATGACTTGGAAACTCTCTTCAAAATTACTCTAACACTTGTCCTCTCCGTTACGCACAGGTTCCACGGCAGTTGCACAACAGCTATGCGAGGGATCTTAATCCATTCGGCCGCAAATGAACGGAGACAATTGAACATCAGAAGCGCATTTCACGGAATGGTCCAGTTAACGGTTCGCGTCATGCGACGAACCCTTTACCGAATTTCCCGTCTTCTCTTCTTCCAGACCCGCTTTCGCTCCACAAAAGCCTTTTTCCTTTGAGTCGCCGCCTTCCGAGTGCGAAGTAACGACACCAAAAGAGGAAGACCTCCCGCCGCGCTAACAGAGGGTGTCTGCAAGGCCTTGTCCCCGGATACAAACAGAGCAAATACAATAAGGATACAGAGTACGGCGGGAGACCACTTACCATTCTCATGCGACGGCGATGCGGATTGTTCGACGGTGCTACACGACCTGCAGCACCTTTTGAAAGGGGCGGCTGTGGAATCGGGGGCGGAGGAGGCGGAAAGGTGAGGATGGTTACGTGCTGCTTAATAGATGGTGCCCATGGTGTCGTTAAGTTCGAATTCCTCCGCTGGACAACTCGCACCGCTAAACGGGGATTCATGGCATGATCGAGCAGATCCTCGCAGCATCCTCAGCTTTTGGGTTAGTTTCCCGAAAACAACTTGCTCAGTTGGAAGTTGGGCCGGCTTCAGATGGTAAGCAGGTGAGGAAGCCGCCTCAGGGCGCACGCTAGAGGGGGCGGCCTAATGGTGCTGATGACTAGAATGCCGCACCTCTTTCACGCCAATTTAGTATCCTTGCAAAATTAGCTACTTATCGGGATGTATTCGAAAATAAGAGGAGCTTCAGGTATCCCAATTCAAATAGACGGATTAGGTTGTGTAGTTTTTCCCAAACTTTATTTCTCCCAATAATTGGGAAAAGCGATGGTTCCAAGGAATTCTGGGTGAGTCTTCCCGTTTTTAATTTCATTTTTTTTAATTTTATTTTTTCTATGTACTAATTTTCGTTAACAAACTCAATATGCTTAGGCGTTGTCTTGTGGAAGCCCATAATGATGGAAATGAAACTTCTCGTACGCTTCCACTTCTGCTGTGGAAGTGTTCGAGAGGTTTTATCTCCATTATTTCTTTAACAAGTTAAAATTAGCTCTTAAACCATTTGCAGACCATAACTATGATATTCTTAAATGTCAATGATTCAGGAAAGTATAATTTTCAGATCGTCACAGAGCGTTAGTGTAGTAGGGGGCGGCCCAACCTTAGGGCGGCTGAAAACCTGAGACCGGCCCTGGTTGGAAGATATTCGGGAATATGCCGTCTGGTTGTTTTTTCCTCGTTTAGGTGTGATGGCTGAGCTATCGAAGCACTTTTAACAATACTACTACTACTGCATTAACTATTGGCAATAGTAGGGTAGGTCGGGGTAAGAGTGCGCACGGGGTAAGTGTACGCAGGGCGGTAATTTTTACTTTGGGCTTGGGCTAGCTGGTACCACTGAGTGTCAGCTGATGCAAGGAGGTGTCCACGTCATTGCTACGTAGTTTGGTGTTTTTGCTGTGATTACTCAATTCACAATGAAGTAAGAGCTTATTACAGCTAATTTGATGTAATATTTAACCATTTAGGAATTAGTGTAAGCTATACCAACTAATAATTCAACAGTTTCAATCCTATTTTGTTGCAAAGGCCATTTAATACTCTACTTAAAAACAGGAACGTTTAGTCCAATTGATGCTCACAGAGAGCAGAAGCTCCTTACAAGTAAAAATCCTGCCTGTGGGGCAAGAGTTCGCATCGCCATCGGGGCAAGAGTTCGCAAATGTAACTTTTTCGTATATAATTTTTTCAAAAATGTTCTACCAAAGATAATAAGGCAAATAAAACGTCATTTGGTTGTCAACTTCCGGAAGATTATTTACTAACAGTTTTGGTTCAATTAAGTATCATTTAACCTATTTTTTAGGCTATTAAACTTTAAGTGCGTTCACTTGCCCCGACCTACTCTACCACATATATTCTTGAAAATATTTCTTGGAAAACGAGAAGAAATATCTGTGGTAGCAGAAATACTTTTGTCGAATATAATATTTTCATTAAAACAAAGAAGAGTTTAGGTGCAGAGTTGGAGAATTTTTTTCTAATCAAATATAAATAAGGCTGTATTTACATTAATATAAAGCTATTTATTCTTTTCAGTTAATTTTTTACTAGGTTTGATAACGGTATAAACGAGAAATAGCTATCAAATTAATAAATTTGGTGAAAGGAGAAATCAGGAGGGAATAAAAAGCATAGGAAGGTTCATTTAAAAGAAAGAAGCAATGGTTATGAGGAAAATTTGAAGCGATAGCCGTAGATAATAAGTAAAGTGTGAAAAAGAATTTGAAAAATAGTACTGGCGAAGTATAGAACGGGTAATTCCATTAAGGTCCAGAATAGGGATGTTACGGAGGTGATTTTATCGGCGGCGGAGTCGGATTCGGAGGTTTCATTCCGACCTCCGTCGGAGTCGGAGGTATATCGGAGACGGAGGTGACATAATTACATTAGGAAACTATAACATTAGTTTAAAACAACCTTTATTTGCAGAATGAGAAAAAGAAAATTTCGAATTCTTGCAAAAGTTAATGAAACTGAAAAAAAAACTAGCGAATGTTTGTATCTGTAGGACAAATTTACAAACTAATAGTCAAAATTTATAGTTGATAAATTATATTTTATGAACAGTAATTTGAATGCCTTTTCGCCATCCCGTCTATCTCTTAAATAGTTGTAAATCAAACCAGCTCCACTGAACAGTTGTTCGTTAGGAACGATCCGTTTCCCGAAGGTATTTATCAATGCCGAATTTCATTTACTTCGAAGTTTTAACTCTGTTAAAACTCCGGTTTGATAGTATCGGAACCGGAGTCAGAGGTGAATTTGAACCGGAGTTTCCGACCTTTCGGATTCGGAGTCGAAGCTCCGTTACACCCCTAGTCCAGAATTTAGCATGTCTCATCCAAATCTGGCTGTAAGGGACATCGGTAAGAGAATGCACTTCACAAATATAGTTTTAAAATCTTAATTGCTGTATAGGATATATATGATCTACCTTATTTGGTAAAAGATAAATCGTTAGATACCTATAGTTGACAATAAATAGCCAGCAGCTGGAGTATCAAAATGCAAAAATTAAGTTTAAAAATCCGCATTTAATAAATCACTTTTATTTGAGCAAAGCTGAAAAATAAATTTATATAAAAAATCCAGGAAATACTCCCATAATACTCCAGGAAATAAAGTTATTGAACTTCATTTTGTTCAGTGATTACAATAATTAATTATATCGAGTTGCACTCCGTAATTTCGGGTTACTTCGTAACCGACGAATTGAAAATCACGGAGTAGATCTTCCGGCTTCGCGTTCTACTGCTCTCTAAATTTGGATTCCTCGGTCTTTTCTGTTCTTGTGTTTCTCTTAGATATCGATTTCTCTTAGATGCCAATTTCTCCTCACGTTCCATATCACGTCTGAAAGTACAGAATTAACTCTGATGAAAATGCGATTCTTCTCTAAAAAAAAAGAATTTTAACGATAATCTTTCGCTTGCAACAATTTACGCCGATCATTCTAAATATTATTTATGTTTCAATGTACAATTTGTGTACAATGTACAATGAATTCTGTAAGAATAACAAGAAATTGAAGTGCATCATAGAAAATGGCTTACCTTAGATCTCTGTAACTTCTAAGAACAGTCATGATAGTCATCACAAGTACGAAATGTATCCTTCCGCAGACTATTGATAAGAATGGTAATGCATAAATTTCAAAAAAATATGGATTGTCACACATTTTCACTTTCTCTGGAGACTAACCAGTAAAGAACCCCTTTGGTGTTCGCCTCGAAGCGCATTCCAGGTCAATTGATCCGCATCACAATGTCCAATCTACAAATCATTCACATAAAAAATGTCCACAGCCATAAATACCATAGGTTTAAGTCCACAAGTCTATATGTACACTATGTAAATGCCTAATTTGCAGGTGTTCAGACTAATATGATGTCCAATATACAATATGAATATAGAAAAATACTACTTTTTGAAGTCTCGAATTGTTGCAAGAAAATGTGTGTTGTATGAATAGTGTTGCTATAGATTTTCATGTAAATAAATAAATAACGCATACAATTTTTTTCGGAATATTTTCACAACGGCTGCATATCTTGTTTGGTACAAGAGGAAGAAAATATTGGTGAGCAATGGAAAAACCTATCAGTTCCATTCTCGTAGTAAAATGGTAGGAATATTTGCTGAAGATGTTCCGAAAGAAAAATCTGCAAATCTCGTTGAGTAAATAAATAAAGACTAGGAAATTGTCATTGAGATGGATGGTTATGAAGTAAATACAGTGTTTTTAGATGGAATACTTCTGTCACAGAAACAAAAAGAAGTCAAAGAAGAAAGAGCTATTGAGCAACCCAATGAAAATCCTAATCTTACTGTGAGAAATGTCACAGCTAATATTAAAAATGAAGGTTTTAACCAACTTGCCTGAGAGAAATAATTTGGAAAAATAAGCAGGGAACTAATTCGGATTCGTCCGCAGACTCTAAGAAGTATGTGAGACCTTCACATGATTCCTCCGTATAAATGCGTCGAGAACGATCTCTGTTTTCGATTTCGGGGATGGTAATCGCAACCAGAACCGGGCCCAGCCGATCTCCCACTCAGGTGGGCCCCCGTTATTTGCCGCCCTTTAGAATTTAATACCAAACCATACATTTCCTGATTTGCAAGTAAAAATTATTTTGCAAGACTTTAAAAAGCCAGTGTTTTACGACTTCTTTCCTCAGCTTAAATGAGTAACAAAACATCAATAACAACTAATTATGCATATTCCATATCCTGAAATAGTGATTGGTCATTATGAGTTAATAGTTTACATTGCTTTTGAGTATCATTATCTTAGCAGCAACAGTCTCCGGAAGTGTCAATCAAAATTGCTAAGGTATTTGCATAATAGGAAATATTCCGACCGAATCTCTAGTAAATATATACTTCAAAACGTGGAGAGGATTTATTCTTGGTATTAGAAAATCTTTCATTGATTCCAATTCTACGATTAAATACGCTGCACAAATATTATTTTCTCGTCTTGAGTCATCTCTCATTTTCTCCTCTAAATGCTTGCAAACCGTTAACTTCACGTCATAATCTATCCTAGATAAACCGAATATATCACACAGGAATCAAAAAATAATGTTGTTGTAATAATAATAATGGTTGGCTACGCTTCTGTTGCCGCCCTTTAGATGCCGTCGCTTGGATGCGATGCACCCCTTGCTCTCATAGGCTCTGATAGCAATAGAATAGTATTTTTTCCAACATTATGAAATGTAGAACATCTATGTGCCTCACTGTCTATTTACAAGAATGGAACGTTTAAAGGAGTTCCAGCCTAGGTTTTGTAGCTTGTCACATTGAACGGAAAGGTCAAAGAAAGAACATTCCTATTAGTATTTGATTTGACAATTAGAGCAACAAAAGGGAGGTACAACCACATATGCGTAGTTTTTAAACCAGAGTTTTATCGGCTAGGTCACCTATGTTAATGATAGATTTATAAACTGCTGATTTGAGTGCTTGAGAGTACCACTGTCGAAACAGTACCAGAAGAGGATGCCAATTTTAGATTTTTCAAGATGTTTACCGAAAGGTTGTTGTTAGTTTTTATGATTTATATGGCGAAGACTTTCCAAGTGTTTTTACCGTGAATCAATTTAAGAATTGGTGTTCAAACTAACAGATGTGACAACTTTTATCGTTAAAGCGAGATAAAATTTTCTTTAAAAATTTCGATCGGTATAATTTTTATCATGCTTTTACAGTTTGAATTCGATTCTTAAATGATCCCGAATACTACGAGTGGAAAATGCCCATATAAATGCAACACAACAAACGATTAACACTTTTCATAGTCTAAAGTAATTATGATGGATGTCATTGTTTAGCATCATTAAATGCAGCCATGAATAAGGCTGGGATGAAAGTGCACGAAAGATACGATATCCTCTACTCAACTAAAAGAAAAACGAAAAATGATACATTCATCATAGTTGCAGGAATAGACTATACTACACTGTAATTTATGATTCATCAAATAAAATGGTGTTATTTATAATCCAAAGTAGTCGTTAAGTTGTAAAAACAACACAACACAGATTGATTTCTTCAATCCATTGATACCGTCCATTAATGAATATCGATTTCTCGAATGAAAATAAATATTCGTGAAAGGCGGAAATTAAAATGAATTTCCCAGTCCCCCTACGGAGTCACTGTTAGCCTTGAATTACCCAGCAAATACTCTGAATGTACTTTATTGACGTTTCTGAAACGATTTCCAACGAGTTAAATCCGCCAGTTAAAACGTGGCCCCAAGTACATCCGCAACATCCGAGCACACAGTTGTGTCGCGATATTGACAGAAAGTCCAAATACCATTTCCAACTCAAATTCGTAGGATATCGAATATTTCGTCGCACCCTCAGGGTTTTCGCATCTGCGATTCGGTCATCGTTCATCTCAGGACTCACACCTCAGTACACACGACTGCCGATCTAAACAAGACATCGGCAGCCGCAAAGCACTCTAACCGCGCACAGCAAGAAGGCGGAGAGGTCTGGAGTCAAACAGCCCCAACTTCGGAACTTCGTCGCGTGATTGAGTTGCAGGAAGGGAAGCGGGGCCCCCCGAGGTACGGGTCCCCCTGTCGACTCCATCTAGGACGGACGAACAAACAATCCCCCAAAGGGTTATGCGAGTGCAAAAACTTTGCGATTGGAGGCAGTTTGAGTGACTTGGTTGGAAAGGAGTGCGCCGGCAATTTACACAGGGAGAATTTTCTCATCAGAACCATTTGCCGTTCCTTCTTGCCCCTTAATTAAACCAGTACTCGATAATCATCTGAGTATAATTGCGGAATATCCTCTTGTGACAGTACAAGCAGGTATAGGATTATTTAAGGGAAATAGCCAATTTTAATTACAAGATGCAAGAGTAAAATGAAAGTTCGTAACTTATAGAGTTGTCTGTACACTCTTCAGCTGGTTTTATCCTGATCCCCTCCACCTAAGAAAGGGAGACCAAGCTTACTAGGCAAAATGAGGAGTGAGGTAGTTTTCCCTACTGAGCTAGAATGCTACAAGTTCACTGCTTTGTTCATTGTGCTTCACTTAAGTGTACTTGTTTAAGTACATTTCAGTGAAGCACAATGACTCTACGAGTACTTTTCGTACTATCGTGAGAAGGCATTGCAGTAAAAGAAGGACAACTTAGAGAACAGACAATCAGGGAGGGAAAGGGACGATATCCCCTAAGATAGAAGAAGAGCGTTAATAATAGCAAAGACATTAAAAGTTAATAGGGGCTCCTAGACAGCCAAGTGGGCAACGCGTTAGACTTCGGTGAAAGCGGGCCCGGGTTCGCTTCCAGTTGGGGGTCTACGTGCAAAATAACCTAACATGTCAAGAGCACTTTAAATGCCATTACTTCCATTAAAAGTTGATTCCTTCCTCTATTGTGGCACAGCCACCTAAAAAGTGTTCGATTATGGATATCGATCAATCATCATAGATAAAGATCCTAAGGTAAAATACCTTTAGAATGTTCAAGATCCATAAAAGATACCATTTCTAAATTGCAGTTATAAATAGCTAAAATAATTAAGATTGATGATAATCCTAAATAACAAAGAATTAATCAATAATTTCTAATAATTAAGGCTTCAATTGGAGCTTCATTGGTAGTACGTCAGAACCGTTCTTACAAAATAAAACTTTCGAACTCAAAAGTTAGTCTACTACTTATTTACGAGGTATCTGCAAAATGAATTCTAGTAATTAGTGTGTACAGGTACTGCACTGTAGTACTGAGGATAATTATTTGAAAGCTTAGGAAATATAGGCTGCGATGACGAATATTGTCTGAGATGTAGAAAAGAGCAGTTTGTGGAGCCGCAAAACCGTTGCTATATAAAAGGAGTGGCTAATAATAATAATAACTGCACCCAGGCTGCGATGGGTAAGAAAGTGCTCTACCGCAATCGACTTAATATGATAAAATATGGGAAAATTATTAAAAGTCGAATTTCCATGTTTACGGGCCTTATTCTGAAATTTTATCGGACCTACGAAAGTAAATTTTACTCAGTAGACTTATTGTTAGATTTATTGCAATCTTACACTCTTGAGTTAATGAAAATTAATCGAAAGCGCCACCACGATCGAACGAATTGTTGCCGTCCCCTTAGATATAGTAATAATAAAAGGTCTGTACGAACACATCCTCGGCATTTTATTCGGAAACCACGCCTTAGTGACAGTTGTAAAGCCTTAAGCGTTTAATAATGCAACATCTCAGTAGTTGCTTGGTGCCCCTTCCTACGTTTCCCTTTTTCCCTCCAAAACACTTGAAAGCCTCCTTCCCCTGCACTCACCGACGCATCACGCCAACCGCTTTCCTTCTTTGCGGCATTTTCCAAACTCCTTTTCCTCTCAAATGGTCCTTTAGATCTCTATCTCTGAAACTGGACGTAATTAATGCCATTAGGGGATGCAGTGGAGGGCGCCACCGAGAAAAGGAAGCGGGCGCCAGTCGCCGAAATGCGAAAGGGAAAATTGCCGCAAATGGAGATCCGAACTAATGGCGGACTTGTTTTTTCTTTGGAAATTAAGTCGAAGGGACGAACTGTAAGGAGACGCCGCGATGCCAGTAATCGATATCGATTGGAGAGTTGATGAACGCACGAAAACGGGACTTATTCGGGACGCATCGTTGCTCCTTGAAAATGATTAGGGAGATGTTTAAGAGGCTCGTGAAGTCTCAATAATGTGAGAAAGGAAACGTTTAATTGCGAAAAAAGTGAAAAAAAGCTCCCCTTTTCTGGGCAAAAAAGTTTTTCAACTGCGTTTCCTTCATTTCCTCTACTTAATTACATCCCCATTCATGGCAAATACGCGGATAATGTATTCTCCTCTGAAGTAGTCCGAAAGGAGTTAACGTAATTTCAGTTCGGATTTCCATTGAAATTTAAACGAAGAGATTTGAAAATTTGTATAATTACCCATGATTAGTGTAATTACGGGAAATAATTCATGTATTTAAATGTATTTGGACTGATTACGAATAATTATACGAGGCCCTGTGATGAGTTTTTAAAAATGAGGTCATTGATGCTAACGAGCTTAATACAAGGCTTCACAGAAATTCTCGTTTAGGGAAAGCATCTCCTTAAATATACACCACGAGCAAAATAATTTTATCTTCGAAGAACGCTCGCAGTAGAACCAGCATTTAGTTACCTTGATAGTCCGATTTAGAATTTCCCCTTTGTTCTAGCTTCTGTTTATTATTTTGGGTTGCATAGGGTATACGTTACTAGTAATTTTCCCAAGGATATATTGATGATTCTAATAACGAAGGGTATTGTCTACATTTAATGCAGATACGTCTTAGCGTTTCGTGATTTAACGTACATCTACTTCATGAAAATAAGTTAGGAGGCTTCTCTTTTCGATGTTATTAAATTGTAGCTGCCGAAAAAAGTAATTCTATTAAATATCTACTCATTTCCTTGCTGATAGACGTTTTAATAAAATCTTTCCAAATATATAAGGTAAAGATCTGTATGAAGGATTTCCACTTTACGAACTCCTAAAAACATTTCTACGCCACTCGCTTTCAAGGAATGTCTCATTTTATTAGTTCCGATGTCAGACATTCGGACATGTTGTTACTTTTTCGAATTTTTAGCTCCTATTTGCCTTTATCCCCTTTTACCCCTTACCCTTAATTACCTTTCCCTGTGGTCCCTTCTCTCCTGACCCAACCCCTCGTGCTTCGCTTGGCTTTCTCATCCCTCTTTTCTACATTTCCACCTTCCTCATGAGGCTTCCGTTGTGGGAAAATCTCTTCAAAAAGGCCACTGCTTCCATTACAGAAAACTAGGCTCCAATCAGAAGATTTTCGAATTTCCTCATGAATCCTCAATTAAATGCGTTTGCGTCTGCCAAAAAGAGCTATTTATTTGACTTTCTGAACATCAACAAGGGTGAAGCATCACTCATGGGATTTATAATTCCCCTCTATATTTAATTTCACCTAAAATTACTTTAATTTACAATCGTAGCTAAACGTACTATCATAACTTTTCTTCGCAGTTATTGAAAGCTCGACAGAAAGCCATTGCTTTTTATGTAGACGTTGGAAAAGGTTTGGACCTCCAACCAATGTGCATAGCTGTATGATTAATTGATTCTGCAAGAGCAGTTATCCAAGAAGTACTGCAGCATTAAAGTCTAATTGAGTTCAAATATTCTATGAAACATTTTTGCTTTAATACATAGCTATCTACTATTTATAGGAAAAATTACTTAAACACTATAAAGATTACTTGATAATTTTTAACGTGTTTTATACGCAAAGGATGACATTTTTTGTAAACGCAATTGTCACTATTTTCCCAAAACAGAAACCTTTTAAAAAAACTTATATAAGAAACTAATGTAAAAAATACAGTATATTTGAAGTCTTACAGGATTTGTTAACCGCTGCTCTGAGGCAATTTGACTCGGTCATTAATTCTTGCTAAGAGAAAGATTCTATCTGAGAGTTTTCTGGTGATTCTTAGTATTCAATATTTCGGTTTGTACATAAATATTCTTAAAATCTAAGCCTTAGATTCTAATGCATCTTAGATTTGTGATCTACAATGCATCATAGAACAGTATGTATCACAGAGGAACATTACTTTAAATGTAACCTTAAAATATACAATAATTTTAAATTTTTTTTCCGTGCCTTTTAACGTCCTTTTCGTAATCAATCATTAATGGCCCTATTTTGCATCTTCGGCGTACCGATAGTTTGCTGTAAATGTAGAACATGTTTGTCTATGTAAATACACTGCATATGTAAGTATCGTGCAAGCCGCCTTTCGGCGTGTGGCAGGGGGTGCATGTACCATGACTCTATTTCCCTAATCGATTACTTTCCCGTATCGTTCGCGGAAAAATGAGTTCCTGAATCGATTTGTTCTATCATCTATTTCCCTGATTTTATCGCAGTGTCAGTACGGCCTAAGTAGAATGGTGGACACATTACATCAGCTACATCATCTCTGAACGTGCTTTTTCTGAACTTATCCAGGAAATTAACCCTTTGTTGAAATCTTCTAAATTCTAAAGATTCCTATCTTGCGTCCTGAAACATCTGAGTGACGCTCACTGATTAATCCTAGCAATTCTTAATGAAACCTATCGCCTTTCGAAACTTTTCTAATTCCCGCAAAAGGAATTTACACGCGCAAAAAAGCGTGCTGTCCTACAAACGCTTGATTATTTTGTTCTTCCCCCAATATGCCTTACAAAACGGGCGCATCTAAGACTAAGGTAAGAGAATACGGTATGTTCGGGAAAATAAGAAAAGGTCTTACCGCAGAATCAAACTTAATTACCGATTTTGACAAATTTTTCCCTAATAACGAAGAATACATAAACAAGAATTTAAAAAACTGGGGAATTTCTTTCCTGCCGAGAATACAATGCTCTATTTCTGGATTGCATTTCCTTTGGTTTTCATGGACATCTTTAAAATCAGCATCTTCTCGTTGATTTAAAGAATGGGGCTTATTATGTCCTTATTTCACCCATTTTCAGACAGAAATCTACTTTGTTATTAAAGGATGTGATAATTGCTATTTTATCTTCTATGATGAAGCCCTCTCCCGTAACCAGTCTATTGAACGCTTCGAATTTTCATTGATCTTTGTAATTCATCCTCAATGTGCGCGCTACGCACGGCACAAGAGTCTGGAAGCTTTCACCTTTCGATCAAATAACCTACTGCGAAGGAAATATGCGATGGAAGAGCTATTTTCCATCAAAAGCGCACCGTATCCATGTGCGCAAGAAGTGGTTGCCCACGCGAGTCAACCTGAATCGATATAAACGCTCACAAAGGCGTGCGCTGAAAGAGACATCCCTGGGAATTACCATCATCGCATCAGAAAATTATAAATAAGCTCCATTTTGCCATTCGTGTATTTCGAGTGCTGCAATTACCTTTTATGATCCTGCACCCCTTTCATTGTTCGCCTTCCATTGTTCTTGGTCGTCTTTGCAATGGCGCCGTTAATGTCCCTGGATGAGACCATTAGGCAATCATTCTCTCCCTCGGCTCCCACAAAGAGACGTCGGCTGGGGAAAGAAAGTCTCAATGAGAAAAGGTTTCGTTAAAGAGGCGGGAATTCGGACGCGATTCCACGAAGTTAATGAAAAGAAACCCGAGGTATCCTATAATTTAGCATGACATTTCGCCCGAGTTGTTTTATGAGGAAGAATTTTTGGGAAACAAGCGAGAACTTGGAAGAGCCAAAACGTCGGCTCGTTCGGGGACAACATTCTTTCTGCATTTTGCGTAGAAAAACAATTTGCCTTGAGGGTTAAAAGGCACAACTCACGGTCAGTTCTAGTCGTAATTAGGGCGTCCTATATATATATGCAATGAACGATTTCGACGAAGTTGAAAGCTGCTCACGGAAATTTTTCGTATGCTTTTTTCTAGAAATTGCTCGCCGAGCAAGAAAAGAGAAGTTGCAATGGCTAAATACGCAAATAAAACACTAAACAAAACTGCAATAGGTTCTTGAATTCTCTGTCCAATTTATTTCAATTGAGCTCAGTCAGGAAAGATGAATCAACTTTTAGGGAGGACTTCTAAAATTTTTTTTCGGATTTCTAGACGTAAGGAAGAAATTGGAACACGGATGTTGATGAATTAGAGGTCTACAAATATAATACATACGGCTTAAGGAGTGTTTTCAAACTTCTAATGAATTTATAGCTATCACATTTAACATCCATTACACCGTCAGTCGTTAATGATGTGTCATACCAAACTATATATATTTGTGAGATTCGTCAGGTAAATGAGGCAAAATTAAACGTGAGTTAATTCGGTCAACTAATTGAGTTAAAATTTAATGAATCACTGTGTTACATTAAATAGACAATAATCTACAAAGTAAAACAAAAGCCACTTTTCTTGTTTAACAATTACCGTTTCGCCCGATCAAAAATGTTCCTCACTCGCCCATTTTGAATGCGGTAAAATTAATGGATTATAGCAACTTAGTTTGACGTATTAAGCAAACGGTAAGTATCTAATTATTGAAAATTTCGTAATATAAAGACAGTAGACGCAAAGTGATACCAACAAAATGCTTAAGAAACTTGCGTCGAGAGCATCGGTATTGATTTGTGTTTAAATATTTCACATTCTCAGTATGGAATGGGATTATTTTATGGGATTTTATGCCTTCCACGTTGTGGAATATATCATTAAGAACGTACCCAAGATTGATATGATAAAAATTTCAATCCAACTTCATTAGATGGAGGAAGGATAGCGATGTCCCAGATTTTAATAATCGCGGTCCGCAAGAGACGTCATTAAAAAAATAATAATGAAAACCTTTCCATTCTGGAGAAGCTTTCTCGATAAAAATAACCGCGCACAAATGCCTCCCCATTTGATGGGCAGCGAAATAACTTAAATGCGAAGCGACTTCTCCAAATGCAAAGGATGCTTTTGTATCAAAGCTCCAAGGTTATCATCTTGTGTAGGTCTTTGAGCCGTTCAACACTAATGGCGAATTACCGTCTAATTCTTCCGCTTCATGCAATCAATTAACCGCTTCTGCTTTTTCCAGTTAGAAATGCGATAGGAGGAGAGAGCCTCCATTATATCTCCCACGAAAAATAGGTCAAGCGTTAATTTTTTGAAAAATCTCCCGGTTTATTCCGCGTAAGCTATGGGGAATTAGAAGAAAAAAATTATCTCGCTCCCAAATGAAATATACGTTACGTCAGAGCTCTTTCCAGTCGCTAATTTCCCAATAATTCTGCCCATTTTCCTCTCCTAACCATCCCTTCCGAACATCCCAAAAAATCCCGGGCCTCTCCTCTTGTTTCATCCCCATTATAGACTCGCTCATTTGCCGTTTACCGCGTTTTCCACTCTTCCCGTTCGCCTTCAATTTTCCACTCGTCCGCGCGCTAACCAAAAGACGAAGAGCCCGTCAGAGAACACTCTTTCCAGATTGGAGCTAATGCTTCGGAGGAAATCAAAGCGTATCCACGGCAATTAGCGTCCTCTTCCCATTTTTCGTTTCATTTTCTTTCGGGACTTTGTGAAACGCTCTCGCAGCATTCCTTCCTTTTCAATGGAAAATCTCTCCCGAAAAAAGAACGGTTGGAACCCTTTCATAAACGGTTTTATTTTTTTCTCTCTCTCTCTTAGGGGAAGCGTCTTTCGCTTCGTGATTGGTTTTTGCGTTTCGCTTCGACTTGATTCCGCGGATTGGATTAGCCGCTGAAGAAGACTGCGTCCGAGGAATGCTATCAATTCTTGCCATCTCAAAGATGCCAATTAGCGCCGAAATGCTCTTTTCATTCGGCGAAATTCCGAAATACTTCGTTACTGAGAGTTGAAAATTATTCGAATTTCCTCGTATCCGTGGGCGAGCGAGTAAACTTATCAAAGAGGAAAATGGAATATAATCGGAGGCAATTCAAGCGTGTGCTATCCATACTCATAGTAGACTAAGAAGAACTGCTTCGCGGGCCGCAATTTTAAACTCGAATTTATCGATATTTTTTTCTCTGCTCAAGTAGGCATTAAAATGTAGATTAAAACAGGTATAAACGAGTGCAAATTTATATCAGTAACTTGAAAGTATTCAGAATTTTAGAGAGAAACAGATAACAGCCTAAAATTTGAGATAAAAAAATTTCGTTTTAAGTTATATAGGCTATGTATTTACATTCTGTTACTGAAATTCGAGATTGCAAGAGATTCGCAGTTAATGTGAATGTAAACTGAATTCTCTAAATGTGAATAATCGTGAGTGCTCTTATTTAAGTTATATATAATTGCTTCCAGATTAATCAAAAATACATTTCCCTTGGAATACAGAAAACGTCTATAAATTCATATTTACTAATTTTAGAGGTCAAACAATTAATATTTCAGATATATGCTCAATATCTTGGTTACAAGTAAAATATGCAAAGCATGGGCATCTGAACAGGAAGACAAGCCGGAACCTCTTCTCGTGCAATGGGTGGAAAGAATAATTAATCGAAATCCTCTTAGATGCATTATTACTTAGGATAACGATGATACAGATATATTTGATACTTCTCCTTATTGAAATTTTTGATCTTACTGAGGTTTTTGATCTTTGATTCCATCTGTTCTTAATCTGAAGACTAGATCCTAGGATTATAATTCAAAATCTGAATTTCTCATTATTTCCTTAAAGTCGTTGTTTGCCATAGCCTTTGGTATTGCCATTGGTAGCACAATTTTCAATAATTGGTTGGGGCGAATTTTTGGGCAGCATGGCATCGCCCATTTTTAAGTCGCCCTTTCTGAAGTCACTAACAAATGCCTGAATCAAATCCCTGAAAGCGCATCCCCAAGCAGATCCCCTGCTAAAAACTTGCACGACTATATATACCTGAATGTGGAGGAATATCGAATGCAGGCGCTTGAATTATGGGTCGCCGTAAAACGCGATCTCAATAAACACCATAAAGTTTGGGAATATTCTATAAATGGTGGGGAAGTATTCAACGATCGCGTCTCCTCATGAAAATCTCCTCCCATTTTTATGAAATCGTGTAAGCATTTGTAGGTAAAGTGTGTGATGATGGGCACCTTTTAACCGACTTCAAGTTAGCTTGGATTATGCATGATGAGAATAATTTTATCCACTTTTTGTATTAGAATTGATCAATCGATTGATCGACAAATCTTGGTAAAAACACCGTCGGAAAGTGATCTGCTTTTTCGTTTGACAATCAAGAAAAGCTTAGAAAATGCACAAAAAAACTTACAGTGCTGGTTTTTACTCTTTATGTTCATTGCAAATGAGTATAAAAATGTAAGTGGACATTTTCTTAAATAAATATTGCGACACCATAATTATATTTTATATTTGAAATTTATTATGGAACGGTTCGGTGTGGATAAAACGCGAGACGATTTAAACATAAACTTGTAAATGACGTCTTTCATTCATTATTGAAATTCGCAAATACTGATTTGCCATTTACCAATTTAACCCAAACGTACACTAATATCTCGTACGAGCGTAACTTGAAAATTCGATTGCTCGCATAATTATGACGAATTTGCCGTTTCCAGGAAATAGGTAATATATATCGAACAAAATGAAAGACATCGGTGAGGTTGCAAAGAACAATCCGAAAATATAATCGTCTTTATTTAAAAGCAAATATCCCGGCGCCAAATGATTCAAGGAATAATTCTGAAAGTTAAACGCAATAACGAGCGAGGAAAATTAATCACAGCGTTCGACGGAAACGCACGCTACATCGAACACAGACTGTTACTTTTTCCTCGGCTTAATTGAAAGCAAGCCGGATGGCAAATGGAGTTTTGCCTTTTATACGTCGGTGTTAATTGAAAAACGAGGATGGATAAAGTGGCACGAAGTTAATGAACGCTCCGAGATTCCACAAAGGTAAAAGTAATTCACAAAGTTCGATATACAACGAGAAAATGCGAGACAATTTAGAAAAATTAAACGAATCTCGTTCACAAAGATCCCCCTCCCTTTACGCCTGCCATCGCCTCGAAACATTCGAAATTTAATGTCCGAATTGTTTCTAGGACCGGCTGCGAAGCATACGTCCGAATAATGAATTTGAGAACTAACTCAATTTCCAAGGATCGCGCCGACCTTAAAAAGGAAGAGGCGAAGGAGGGATGAAAACGAAAATGGAGGGCTGAAGAAAAGGATAAAGGTGGAAGGAGTTATTTTCCTCCGAAGAGGTAATCAACTCTCGGCAGACAAAACGAACCAGATCAACTTTTGTGATGTGACTTAAAAGTTTAAATTGGACCAGGGAAAACAATGAGGAGCGAGTTATTCCACTTGAAATGATTCTTTGAAAGGATGAGTAGTAATGAAGCAATGATGCTGAGGGGTTTTGGGGGGGCATGAGGAAGTTGTGGAGAGGGGAAGAATTCCTTTTCTCCTTGGGAGAGTTTGTAAGCGGAGGAGGAAAGAGAGAGGGGGATAATTAGAGCAGCTGTAACGAAGGGTTTATCAATTGTGAGAATATAGTCAAGGTGACGATGAGCATCTGAGCGACTGGAATTTCAATTTACATGTGAGTAAATGTTCTCGTGATTAATTTATACCCTCGCAGTTTAGAGGGAGTTATTTATGGGTTCTTGAAATATGGGCTCGGAGCACTCCTTAAATATTCGATTATTACGTTAAATGCTCTCCGTAAACTTCCTCCATTTTCGAGTGACTGCTTCTATTCTATTGGCGTTCGGAACGTGACTCTGAAACAACGCCGTCGTTTATTGTTCTCTGCATTTCTTTCTAGTCTTTTCTAGTCCACCCTCCCTGTGCTCCCCTCCGAGAATCCAAATCAACTCTCTTCTACCTAAAACTCTCTGCAGCATTGCTCCGTCCATATGTTTATTTTCGACAATTTTCGGGTTTTTCCTCATTCATTATCTCATGAAATATTTTTCTCGGGCGATCATTACAGGCTACAGTTTTTGGTAGAAAACTAATAATTCGTCTGTGATTAGTGTTACGCTTACTTGTTACCTTCAAAGCTTCTTTTTCCTCTTCGTGTGTAGTTAGAAAAATATGTATTTACACCACCATTGTACTATAGGTGCTCAAGATTTACAGGACAACAAGTTTGACGGGAAGTATTAGAATGGCATGATTATAAAGTTTACAAAAAGTACTTGCGATAAGGAACTATTTCCAAAAAAAAAAGAAAAAAAAAACTTTGAAGTTAAACTGTCCAAGTCTTGAAAACATTTGTTCATTGCATAAAACCGGTTGGTATACAGGAATATTTCTGAAAATATATTATCGCTGTGTGTACGGTAATATATAGTATGCTAAAAATGTATCATATGAATCCATACATCTCAAATTATATCCATATGAAACGCACCATTTGGCTTAGAGAAGAATATTAGAAGTATATACAGTCAATTATGGTTAAGGGCTGATATCACGTACTATTTCATTTAATGTTATAATTTAATCTTCTATATTTGGAATTCAAACACTCCATCATATATTCCGTGACTAGATCCCATTCATAATTTCATGGAAATCTTGGAAATGAAAAAGTCGGTTTCGGGAAACTCATTTTGGGGCTTTTAAAAGAAAGATAAGGTTTCGAGTTTGGCAAATTTCACTCTCCCGAATAACCTCTGATTATCTCGAATTATCCTAAAATGTCTCCAGAAATTTGTTCCGATAATTTAGCTGACTATGGATATTGCTAATTTGTGGTATTTTAGTTAATATCTGTGGCTTTAAAAAAAATTCCTGAATAATACGTCTCAGTGTAAAGGTAGCTTGGGATTAATAGTGGAAGAATAAATTAAAGAATTCGATATACGCAGAAACGGAAGTTTCAAAAATAAACTCGTTTAGCATGCAATATAGTCTTACCAGAAATAGAAATAAAGGTAATGATTCGCGTTTTTTTTTTCACGCATTATCCTAAAAAAGTAATTAGTGGATTTAACCATAGCCTGGAAGGAGAGGCGCTTGAAGCCAAAGTTACAGAATATAGCAGCCAAACCGTTCACTTTCCTATAACTCAGATTCACAATGCGATACATAAAATGACTTTCGAGAGAAAAATACAACCAACCAAGGTCCCGGAACTGATGATCCCTGATAGAAAATCTCGAAGTATTATCTTCACAAAATTAACGGACGAAGTCCTCAAGGATTGAGGAAATACCTCTAACAAACCATTAAACAATTACTCTTTTACGGAGCAATTCTGCAATGATATATCTACATGTGGAGGATCATGTTCTACCTTCAATCACATTCTTTAGCAATTCCTCTCCTGATATAATTAACCAATTTTGGCTATATTTGGTGGAATATATCCATGATTAGTTCGGAATTAGTTTCTTTGAAATAATGCCTCCCCTCTCAAGATTTCACCCACCTATTTCCTCTGTCTAAGATTAATTACTTCAATTAAAACCCTCTCTTTCCCAAACATCTCTAGCACCTCCATGTTTGCAGTCTATCCATAAATAAGTATTTGAATAAATCCATCTTACCGACATTAAATATGATAAGATTATCCGCAAAGCAATAAAACCCCCGACAAGGATGTATGTACAGTTCAAACCCAACTGAGAAGTACCACAGAAGTGAGGGAAGTTTTGCGTAAGAAAAGAAAGTAGTTAAAATCAGGAAGAATTTGACCGTATAAGAAGAGATATTGAATGATTTTCCTGTGTAGAAAAGATTATGGAAGGAGAGTGCGAATGGAATAATGGCGTAGAAGTAGCCAATCGGAAGGAGCAGAGATTTATTGGGTGGGAGAGAATCGATAGCCATTTAATGCCACGAGCGGATATAAGGCGTACCAAAAAGAAGATTCTTATTTCGGAAAGAGATTATGGAATCAAGATCCAGTCCTTTGTGTTCACCATTTTAGCCATGAATTACGTTTTATTTTCTCGAAGAAATGCTCCAACATCGCCCAACAAGTGGACGTTATCTTTATTTCTAAAAGTTAACCATGAGACATTTTGTATGTTAATTCGATTAAGAACGTAGTATTGATATATTTAAAAGGAGATTTATTGATATTTCTTCTCTTCCGTCCAACCCATCGTCATATTTTGTTCAATTTTTAATTTTAAAGTAATATTGGAGGAGAAATGTGAGAAGAACAATGTGGAAATGAAGAAACAGAGATTCTTAGGAAAAAATATCTATTAATAGGAAGATCCGTCGATTCATAGGACTACTTCTTCATTAATAGGAAAATAAAAAACACCCAGTAAGAAGGGGGGCGTGAGAAACCAGCGCAAGCCTATCGGTTAGTAATAGCTGAAAGATGCGAAAGAAAATTACAATAAAAAATATACATGATAGATGCACAGTCAATAAGTATAATGTTAGCGAATTAATGAATTCTACAATCAACAAAAATGTTTATGAAAGTGTACTGTAGTAAAAACTTATGGAGTAGACAGATTGATTATGTTTCAGTAATGGCATCAGCGACAAAGGAGATATGTCTATATTGTGTTCGAGAATTAGCGTAATTTAGCAACATTAATCAACTACAAACTTTCCTATGCTTATAATTTCTGTGCCTCACGAGTAAAATAAGAGTCGCTTATGATGGTTATATTTATGTTACTCTGCCAATTAAGAAACAGCTTCGCGTACGAGTTTTAGGAAATGGAAATCCATACAATATTTGGATTACAGTAAGGGATCACCTTTTGGCAAACGTTCGTGATATTAGAATCATGGATATAAGAACTCATTGAACTTTTGCCATCGTGGAAAAGGAAGATATCGGTTTTTGAAAATATATTTTGTTTTCTTGAATAAAATTGAGGATAAATCTATAAATAATGGAGCTATTCCTAGGGAATGAACTTGTTTTGATTCAATACAAAAATCCAGACGTTTGTCATTCCATGAATTTGACGCCTGATGCATCAAGTTCTCGGTGATACCGCCAATATTCAACGAAGCGGTTGACTTCCAGTGACTAGTTATGTTTACGTCGATAAAGAAAGCGACGAATCACTTTTCTATTCTAAGAAGTATCTAAAAATATGGAATACTTCCATGATATCCCCATGCACGTCTCAAAACATAGCGGTAAGGTAAACGATTCCATCGCGCTTTTTGAAGTGTTTCGATAGCCTCTTCTATAATTTCCTCTATTTGCAGTAGCAGAGACGCGATTGAAAACATTGCAGTATTTCGAGATTACAAAAGGAATACGTGACGCCATAAAGCGTTTTCTAGGAAATTGGCGAGCGAAATATGAGAAATAATGAACGGGGTTTTATTTAGTAGAAAAGTCGTCTGATGACTGCTGAGAGGGATAAAAAAGGAAGTCGATAAATGAATGGAAAGAGGGGATTACATGAAAAAAGGAGAAGAGGAATTGGGAGAAGCGGAGGATTATCCGTGGAAGTGAGTGGAGAGGAGCGGGAAGAAGGGGCAGACGCTGGGAGTGTGAGGGGCCAGTGGAATTTGACTGGGCGAGAAAGTAAACGCAAAATTGGATATATTTGGAATAAAGGAATCGAGGAAAAAGAAAGATTGAAAAGATGGAAAACAAGTAAATAACAAGAAGGAAGCCCGCCAAGAAGACTGCCCTTTCGCTGCAGTTGATGGCGGTACCAGGTTTGATTCCCAGCAAAGAACTGAATCTCACGGAAGATAGGAGTTAAAATGGCAACTGCCCTAAATATTTGCCAAATTGACTTTCGAAGAAATCACGGGCCTGAAATCGAAGAAAAGAAAATCAGGAGTTACTGAACGAGCAGGAAATGTCTAAAGAGAAAGAAAAAAAGTGATGAGCGTATAATAACACGATAATTGGTACATAATATACAAAGAACATAGCTGGAAACAAGATGAGTATGACGTTAGTGCTTGAATTAGGAATAGAATTAAATTAGCCATCGTGGAGGCATAAGTCGGAGGGAGAAAGAAAGGCGAAAAGAATTGAGGAGAAAGCGGATAGGAGTCAGAAGAGGAGTGTGGAAGGATGACGAAAAATGAGTGAAAACAAAAAGTCGCTGGAAGATTAGAGGCGGATGTATTCGTTCGTGTATCTGTAACCCTTTTTTGTTCCTTCGATAAATAAATGCAAGGATTAGAATATAAATAAATTCATTGTGCCGTTCTCGAATACTTATGTAGCGTATTTTTGACTTCATATCCTAATTTCGAATTTGCTGGATATTTTCTCCCATTAGCTTTTTCCGTCCCATTTTATCGTCTACTATCTCCACTTTTTTTATTCCTTTATCACATTAATTCTCTCTCATTTCTTTCTTATGCACCCATAATCTTTCTTCATTACCTCTTCATTGACCTCTTTTTTTCTGTTCGCCATTCTTAATAACTAACGACTATTCTGCGCTAAATAGAAAAAAATAGTAGAAAATATCAGGCTCTATTTATCCTTTAAAACAATTATGTTAAATCCATTAAAAAAATAGCCAAGAGACGAAACTAAAAGATTATTATAGTTTAGTGCGGGAAATTCAGAAGAGCTAGTCTGGACAAGTTGACCATTAACCCTGCCCATATTTCATCTTATGGTTGGATACATTCAGGGAAAGCACGTTCAGAGATGATGCAGTCGGTATAATGCATTCACAATGCTACATAGGCCGTTCCGATACTGCGAGAAAGATCAAGGAAATGGATGCTAGAACCAATCGATTCAGGAACTGATGATTTCCGCGAACGATACGCAAATGTAATCGATTAGGGATACAGAGTCCTAGTGCATGCACCCCCTGTCACACGCCGAAAGGCGGCTTGCAAGGTACTTACATAGACATAGAAATATGGTGTCGTAGATGGCCGGAAGGGTTGCGTTTGTCCTTCGCCATGAAAGCGGTCGAAGGAGCCAAAATGTTGACCTTAGGGAAAATTTGAGACCTCTCTAAATTAATCGGAAGAGATTCGATTGCTGGCAAGAAAAACTAAGATAAGACACAACAGTAGTCGATGTGCTGACCACTTTAAATGCCTCTTGCTTTGACCTTTTCCATAAATGTGCTATTGTGCTGCGGTTTTAATTTTTGTTTTCGATTTATCATTTCATTTATTGATTTTCTGGTGCCCTTGCAAACATATATTAATTCGTCAATTACAGAAGAGGCGTGAAAAATAGCAATAGGCGAACCTATGCTACCATTCTCTAAGCAGAAAAATCCGATTAGCATGGACTCGAACCTGGGACTTTGGGGCTGGAGCGTTTGGCCGCAACCACCGCGACCGGTGGCGCAGTGGTTTGCATCATGTTCATCTTCTATTTCCACATTTTCTCACCCACTATTTAGAATATTACCATCGTAGAATTTTAGAAGTAGAAGAATTTCAATAATTTGCCCCTTCAATTTCATAGTACATTTTTATGACCTATTTGCCCTATCTTCTTTGCCGTCCCTTCCATTTCCCTTCCTCATCCTCCACTCTTCTTCCAACCACGCTATATTCTCTCTTTCCATTTTTTCATCATCTTCTTTTCCTTCCTTCTCCACCTCAACTTATCAGCTTCCTCTCACTTTTATTTCGCTCCATCCTCTGTCCCCATCCAATCCTCCACCATTTTATCCCCTCTTTCTAACTCTTTCTTCTCTTTCTATCTCTTCGACTGCTGATGAGCGCCAAAACCGTTTTAATCGCCTTTGCCGTACACTCCGAGCCTCTCTTTCGCTTCGATCCTCGTCTTTCGGACTGAAAATTAAAAGAGCTTTGAAATCGAAAAGCGGACGAGTGTTCCGTGATTGGTGGATATAATTAATGCAGAGATGCCATATCCTTTTACACAAAGGAAGCTTTATATCTGCCCTAGGGAAACTTGATATTTCCACGATGCGTACGGATCTCTTTATCGTGGTAATTACTTGGAAACGGAAGTTAATGCCGCAATCGGAATGCGAGTTGTTCCCAAGAAATGGAAAGAATCGATGAATCGGACGTTAATACTGATTCTGTCGAGAGCATTTGAACGTTTTTCCTTATCTTCTGGTCTATGCCTTTGAACTACGGGAATAGAGTGAAATAAAGGCAGCGAGTATTGAAAGGACGGCGATCCAACGTTCGTAAAACGAATAATAATCCCGAGTAAAGTGAATGAAGAAACTCAATTACAAAGCCAAATATCGAATGCTTCCCATCCTCTGAGTTAAATTTTATCATTTCCTCCGATTCATCTGGTCATAAGATTCTCATTAGTTTGCAAAACGATTCAAATACATTTCCAGCTAAGTGACTATGGAATGCTGGAATTTGCCTTTGAAATGACGAATAATGGAGGTATATCTCGTAAATGAAACATGCAAAATAAGAGACGCTACTTCATCATCATTGTTTCACATGTTTTTCGATTTGAAGTTTTTCTTTGCATTGGCATTTATTATCACTATCGTATCTTAAGAATGTATAATCGATCAACATTCTTCTTCTCAAGGAAGTTGCTTTGCTAACTCTGAAAAATCATTAGATATGGAGGAACCTTAAAAATTTGCTTCTTTGGCTCAAACTAAACATCCTCGATAACAGATGTACATTTAAATTTACCCTGCGAGCCGCCAGCGGTATGTAGCAGTGAGGGTTTAAGGGCTGCTTGATAATCGTGTGCTTTCTCGTGACATTGAACTGTTTCAAATTAGTTTGTGAAGGTTATCTCTTTCTCTAGATGCCATTTTTTATTGAGCGAAAACGTTTCTTATCTTCAAATCAATTAGTTCAATAGGATTTTTTCGTATTATTTTGATATTATTGTTAGAGACTTAAAATAAACTCATTGGGTTAAATCATATCTACAATAGCGCTCACACTCCGAGGTCCCGGGTTCAAGTTCCGGTTAATCAGATATTTCTCGTTAGGATATGGCTTTCTGTGTTCGTCAATATTAATTATTATAAAATGGATTCAGTACGGTTTTCCTTTTTCTATCGAAGAAAATATTTTCATCATTGATTTTAAAAGTAAATAAGTTGAAATAATAACATATAGCAAGCCTCTATTTCGACTCTGGTAGTTTCTTAATGTTAAACTCAATTTAGTCAATTAAATATTTCAAGAGGCTTTCGTTTAGCCAGAATAAAGCTTCCTAATCTTAATTTTGAGGTTAGAAGCCTGTATTCATTTCCGAAAGTCGGTACTTGTTATCTAGCCTTTGCATTGAAAAACGTCATGGAAATGATTTTTACGAGAGTAATAGAGCTTTTATCAAAGCCTGTTTTAATTGATATGCAAATATAATGTCCCGATAAATTGACAACGTCCCACCGAGTAACTTAGCACCGTGATTTCATCCTTGAGTATTCTGTTACTGAGCATGATTAATACTCTTTTGGTTTTCTGAAAGATCATAACAAAGATGAGTGATTCCGCAATGGAAAAAGAAGCAGTGGGATCGATAAAAAGAAAATAATAATTCTGGAAAAATGATCCAAAACGATGCGGAAGAAAGATGGCTCATACATTTGTGGATATATCTCAAAAGATTGACATGGAATCTGATGCGTGTAATTGTCTAAGCACCAAATTCACGCTCGGATAAAACGACGATCGCTACTATAATTATTAGGAAGACAATGCAGATAAGTGCAGTACTTGGTGGCTGTGAATCCACAAATGCAATATAATTAATACATGTATATAACTATTACACCAATACAATTAAGATCCATATAAGATATACAAAGTATTAACACGAAGAACACACATTAAAGAATTAACTTGAAGAAGAAAATGAGTGATAAGAAGTTAATAAAGAAATATTCTTAATTCTATTTTTCATTTCCCTACAATTATTTAAAATATGCTTTTCGCGGAAAAGGTATTCCCATTCTCGAGGTTTCATTGTATATTTATTGCCTTTCTTCATACAAAAAGAAATTTTCTACGACAAATTGTTATACACCATGGCAACATCATGTCAACACTCATTATAATTGAAATATGCTTAATTTTTAACACACCTTGACATGATCCTTGACATCTAAATATATAATATAGAAATATAAAGATGAGCTCCTTTACTTGCATAAGAGATTTATTTACTTTCCAGCTGCCGAGAAACAGACTTTCACGAAGATTTCTTTTTCTTTGATATCCCGAGTCCTTATTGGAACCGAAGAATCCGAAATGACCCCCGAAACTTTTAATTGCTCTCGAAAACTGTTGCTCTGCTAATTAATTTTGTCGAAATAATTTGCTCCTATTTTAAGTTGAATTTCAAACGGTAATGCGCTGACGAACGTAAATTAATTAAACTATTTTATGCGCTCTTCAAAGTGTCACTTGTAGTTATGATTATCGACTTGTGAGACGCCTGCAGTAAAATAACAAATACATTACGAGTTATCGTAATCTTCAAACAATTTTGTTATCATGTATATCTCCGTAGCTGTAACACTTTTGCCATCAGGGTTGAGTTATCAATAACTCATCTGATTGTATGCCCCACAGTGCAAGAATTTTGACTTGTAGAAAATTTGTAGATTTGTAGATTTCCACGTGACGTAAAATAAACTATTTTAGATTTTTTCTGCGAATGGCCTCACTAAAAATTCCGAAAAATAAATAAAATTCTCCCTTCCTAACAAAATTCTCAGTGGAGTTCTTCCAAAAACACAGTTACCCACAAATCTTACCACCTCGAATGCAACCTGTAAAATAGGCAGTGAGTTTCATGGGAGCGAGCCTTGAGAAATGAGAGAGAAGAGAGGAAAAACATGGAGGAGATGCTCTCGCTCTGCTTGTAGCGTTTGAATATCTTTGTGTTATTAATGGCCCTGCGAGGGAATCGAGACAAACTTTGTCGAGCTCAGGAATGAACGTTTCATTCACTGAATCCCATATACTTGCCGCTCATTCAAGATGAGGCCTGATTAAGGTCCAATAACATCGCTCTCTTACCTTTTCTTTTCATTCATTTAGTCTAGACTGCGCTTTACGTATGAATGTATTAGTATGTTAGACGAAACGTTGATTGCTTCTTAATCCAGTTAACGGAGTAGGTTTTATTTTATACCTCTACTGATAAATTATAAAAGAATATTAAAGTAGGAAAGCTATCTCAATGAAAAATGTAAGATAAAATATTGAGAAAAGTGGTTGTATATATGAAGAAATGTGGAATTGTTAATTAAGTTCATTTCCGAAAAATTTCCATTCAATATTTGAAACTGAAAGCAACGAGGGAATCGTATTGTACAACGTACGCGATAATTCTAACGGTATTAATGAAAATAAGACTGAAGGCATCACAAATAACAAGGAAATTGGAAAAATGTGTATCACGACGAAGCTGAAGACCCATCCTAGAAACTTTACGTGCTAAATTGTCTCATTGATAACTTTGTAGTGCTTCAAACAGCGCTTAGTGTACTAAATGAGTAGCATTAAACTCAGAGTTTATCAGTTGATGTATCAAACAGTAGTGAAGTATGTACTCCGAGAATACCTATGTTGAGAGAGAGTTCCAAATAAAGCTTGGTAACGTAACTTTCTATATGCGCCGAAATTTGCGAGAAATATTGTGATAATTATTCCAAACTATATGCATTATAATTTGGAAAACTACGTAATGATTAGCACTCGATTTGTTAGTTGGGACTGCATATGGAGTCCATTGAAGCTTTATTTTGCAAACGTTCCGTGGATAGAAGAGTTTGCGGCTCTAAGCTACGCACCTGGGCAGATGATTAAAGATTGTTCACGCACTACCAAATATTTTTTTGGAATACTTCTCTATTTTACGATAAAAATAAAATACAAATTCTTTTTCAAGAGTATCATGTTCAGAATGGCTCCCGGCGCCTTTGAAGCCTTTCGCTGCATGAGGATTTTGCGAAAAGAACGGAATCAAATTCATAACCCTACCTTTTTTCGCCAAAATTCTTCACAAAAGAGTAATGTAAGCGCCTATAGAACTGCTCACCCCTACGGAAACGATAAACTGTAGGTAATCTGGAAGCGACCGTTTGAAATTCTTCCAGTCGTGAGTAAAACCAACCGACGAACCTCTATTCCGCAGAATCTTTCCCTTCTGATCCGAAAATCCCTCCAGCAGTGATTTGGTGAGGGCCCTTAACCATTTGGGCCCCAGCACCAATAAAATAAGCGGCTCAACCTCTTTCAACTCCTCCGCTTTCCTAATGAGATATCTCACTCTCCCGTACGTCACAATCGCCGCGCAATTCCCTCCACGAGCTTTCTAAACTGTGAAAAAAACCTCCCACGGAAAAGAAACGATTCAGTAACAAAAAAGAAGGCAACTCCCATCCGTCTCATCCGCCATCTTGAGCTGCAAATGTCCGATCCTTTAAGGATAATGAGAACTCAGGAACTGCCCCTTAGAAAATACCTTATCCTTCCAACCCCTCATCCTTTCGATTTTTTAAAAAAGGTTGCGTCGAAAAAACTATAAATATTGTTCGATAAGTCCCGCGGTAAAAAAACACTTCAGGATTTGAAAAAGACTTTTTTTTACGCTCTCATTCGTTGGAAACAGATTGTATTTCTTGCTGAGAAGATGTTTCTACCTGCGTTAAATTTTAAGAGGGACGAGTTCAAAGGATCGCTCGAGATGAAAAGAGCTAAATTGAGGCTGAGGAGGTGAGAGACGTGCAGGCAACCACTTGCCCTTTCCTCCTATTTCATGCAACCATCCCTCGCCTCACTTATCCCTTCCCCAATCCTTTTCTCCGGGAACAGAATAGTAGAGTAGCATTCAATTTTTCAGTGGAAATAAGTGGTTAAGGACCACGGAGGTCCCTTAAGGAGAAGCGCGGATTAGCAAAGAGACAGTATCGACCCTTGGTGAATCTCAGAGCAATATCTTCATATCTCGGAAGGATACTAATATGAAGATACTTGATAGTAATTCATGCTTGCGTGATGAAATAGGTCTATTTGCATTTCAAGTACTAACTATTAAAGTACTTTACTTTTCTTAATAGTTCTTCAATTACTTAAGTTAAGAACTTTATAGAAATCTAAGGATGTTTTTGGATGATTGGGTCAGTAATATAAAAAGATATGTTAAATGAAGAGTTCTCTATCGAACGTTTTGGTTGTTATTTATCAGTGGTGCGAAAGTTAGCAACTTGAACTTTATAAAGTTATCCCTCCATAGTTAAATACTTTTAAAAAATAATGACATCACGGTAAACCGTGTAAAATCAATAGGAGAACATAAAAGTAGTTGATTTATTTGAATACCTCGCGGTCACTTCCACGGATAACTAAAATATGAGCGAGTATAACCGAAAAATCTGAGATAAAAACTAATGAAAGATTAATGTTTGTAGCGATAGGTACAATGCAAAAGTTAACAGAGACGCTGCTTGACCCTAGTTAGGCCCAGTCAAGATTATATGGAAAAAATATGGAATCCTACGAATAAAACAATTGTCATCGAACACAAGGAGGTGTAGCGAAAAGCGATATGTTTTGTTGAAAATTGCTATGATGCAGCAAGCTTTACGAAAATATTCTCCGATCAGGTTAAGAAACATTTGAAATAAGGAGATAAGAGCCTATGTTTCCATTACTAAATACGTAAGACGTAATGCGACTTCCTTGCTATTCATTTCATCTTGCAATGAACGCTAAACAAGTAAGAGAGATGAACGCGTAAGACAGAGAGAGACGCTCACACGAGAGAGGAATATCTTTACGAAACTTTCCAAGAAAGAACTACTGTCGGATTAAAATAGTAAAGACCTGGACTTGGCCGCGTTCCCCTTTGATGATCTGCCATTATTATGGGACATGTTATACATCGTTCGAAAGAGAATTCATTTGCCTTTAAAATGATGTACATTAAGAGTCAATATCGACCTCTTACTATATCTGAGTCGACGTAGTTGAAATTTTTACTACGCGCTACTTAAATGATTTAGAAAGAACAAGCGAGGGCGATTTTTCCTACATGCATTGGGGGAGGATATATGAGGCGGCCTATAATGATGACGTCGCTCCGGCGAAACGTCATCGCCGTCTCCTTGGAAAGAGAAAGCGCGCCAAGTATTTAAACCGTCCTGAATGTGCCTTGGCCGCCATAGAGAGTGCAGCTCTTCTCTTTTTTTAGTAGTTCGTTCTCGGAAAGAATTAAGTTTCGTAAAGATATTCTTCTCTCGTGTGAGCTTCTCTCTCTCTCTCTTACGCGTTCATATCTCTTACTTATTTAGCGTTTATTGCAAGATGAAATGAATTGTCTATACTATTTTCAATCTGACAGTAGATATAAGGCGACCACTTCTCACCGCTTGGTGTTTATACTCTTACCAATTACTTGTAGGCGACTGGCAGCGTATTAATGTTGGTTTAGATGTAGATGCATCAAGCTGAAAATATTTCTGTAAATTAATTTAGCAGTGGAGTCGCTAGGGAAGGGAGTTTGGGTGTTCAAAACCCCAAAATGCCAAAATGCGTTAAGGATGAAGGTAATTGGAGGTCAAATGTATTTGTTTAAACTTTCACAGTTATAAACGCCTCCGGTGACTCGCAGGGAAGATATTTAAACATAAAACTAATTCTATCTATATTTAGGAAATAAGGTTAACTGCCCCAGGAATTCAGGCAATTTGCGTATACTCCATGACTCCCCTTTCTCTTCCCAGAGACAAATCCTTGCTACGCTCCTGAACTGAGGGGTAACCCCAATGGTATATTATATAGCTCTTGTATAGTTCTGATGAAAAGAACACTTCTCACCTTTCTGTGTCTGGGTAAATCACTGAAGTGTGATGATCACATGAATAAAATTGCCACGAAAACTCCAAGGTATGCAATGAAGGAGACTATTGTCGGCTCACAGCCAATCAAATGGCAAAATATAACCTAAACGGGAGATATCCGTACGCTGACGACGATATTGATGACTGTTCAACCAACCAGTTCAGGAATTGTAGATGGTTATTTACTGCACGCATACCTTTGTTAGCTACGGGTTAACGCACGGAAATCCAAAAGGAGTAAAATATGATGGCGGAAATGTTTCCTAAGGAAAGAGGAAAAAGCAGAAGCAAATCATGAGGTTTCTTTTCTTCCTGGTTCTGGGTTTCTGATTGGCCACCGAAGAGCTGTTCTTGAGTCCATAATTACTATCCCTCGTAATATGAATGTACGAACGTTGAGTTTATAGGCCAACCGACACGACGTCATAGAAGAATAAATGACATAAAGGGTTTTTTTTAACTAATGCTTAGTTTACTTTTGTTACAGATAAACATGTATGTTTACTCCATTTATTTGAGCTTCTTTGATCTCCTATGTAGTAGAATGTTTTGACGTTTCCTTCCTGGCAGAAGAGGCAGTGTCTGTGAAATTCAACATTGCATCTTTGTGACATCATAAAGAATATCGAATTCTAGGTTTGCATCCGAAGAGTATGTAGGTGAATTACCTCTTTGCTGGACTATTTGCATATTTGGTTAAAGCATGGTCGAGTTCCCTCGGTACATTCATTGCGGAATTTCACGTCGCCATGAAACAAACTGTAGCTCGTGTCTGATTTCTGTGAATTACTCCGAAGTTACGCAAAAATTGCGAATTCAAATCGCTGTTTTTTCCACTTTACCCAGAGTGGGATTTACTTTTTACAGCTGCGTGTTACGGAAAGTTATTTCCCTGTTATTTTGCTTTTGCAATGCTTCGCAGAATCCCTAGTGTCGAACAATATTTCCACGTGGAATGCTCTCTGCAGCTCTCCCTGAAAAGTACTTCAGTTGGAAGGTCTTTCGCAAAAGTCCATTTAATTTCTGCAGCTCCCATCGTTTTCAGAGAAATATGATTTTTCCTACTGTAACATTCTGATGGGAATGAATATTAAAATGGAGAAATATGAATAAATTCGTTAAAAGAACTGTTTCAATTGGAGCACCTTAGTAAGGAGTTCACCCACTTAAGTCAAAGTATAGTTTTACTTAATCGAATGCTTCGGCTAATTATTTCATTATATATTAAAATAAATGAGTTAAATTAACTAGAAATACTATAGTAACCATTAAATGCTGTATTTCTTTGTATTGCCGAATTACATAAACATATTCGAGCTGAAAATGGCAAATTATTTATAGATTACTGTGGAATATCGTGTATTCCTTATAAATGCAGGTTCAAATAATTGCACCAATAGCTGTGTGGTCCTTATCCATAAAATGCAAGGAAAAGATCTTCCTCGCATACTTGAGGGTAACTCATTCTGTTTAATCGTTAATATCACCATGTGTTCGAATCTCCATATGCAAAATTGCTGACGAAGATCCTTCCGCATTCCAGGAAAGTCTGCATTTCTCATTAGAGGAGGGCGTTTCGTGACTAACTCCTTTGAAATAAACAACATTACTAGGGAGAAATGTATTTTACTCAAACGCTAAAGAATTTAAGTCACGTAAACACACTTCTGTTGGAAGCGCCGCTAAACAGGCGACAAAGCGAAAATAAAAGCGGCTTAATACCTCCTTATTGTGATGGGAAAGCTCTCTAGAATTTCTGGAAAATTACAACTTACTGTGACCATTGAAAATACTTATGCGGAGATCAATATTTCAGTTCAGAATTAGGAAGGAGTTGAAGAAAATGCATAAATAACAATAATTTTAGGAGTTACATATAAAACTATTTTATTCCCAATCTGAATAGTACTTTTTACTTAGTAGTCATTTCACGAATTCACGCCTCCCAACATCGATTTAATTATTTTTGGTCCTTGATATTAACCAATGGAATTATTATACACTCTATAATAAGGAATTGAAGATCCAAACCAACTTGAACATTTCGTTCTTTCTCGTTGATTTACCTTGTCGTTAAAGTTAATGACGTTAACTTAATTTTCCCTCATTACTTCTCGTTGGGAGAATTGAGATAAGATTGTTGACTAACTGTATCTGGATCATTAGTACCTGTTTTCATCTGCTGTTGATAATGTCCTTGATTGCTTTCTGAGAAATGACTCCGATTCCCATTCATCTTTCCATCAACACAGTTCAGAAGGACTGCGCCTTATTCTCTCACAGATTATCGTGTTTTGTTGCTCTCGGCCCATTAACTTAACAAAATAGGTCATTCGTACTTTCTCGAGGAAAAATATTCTCCAGCAATTAATACTGTTTACGTCAATAGACCTGTGCAGCCAAAGTAAGTTATTGGAAAACTAACTAGTATATCTTGTGTAAGATTAAATAAAATAATTTAAATTAAAACAGTCTTAGTAATTGAGTTTCTTTTATTGCGTTCTTGCTTTCAAAAGGAGTTTTGATAGGTAAAATTTCGAGGATATACATCTATACTATTTAGTAACTTCAGGCTATTTCAATTTTCTCATCGGGATAGAAATAGCTTGTTTTGAGAGTTAAGGGGTATTACATCCTCTGAAAACTCTCCAAAATTTAGGGTTTGGTGTTTCAAAACAGTGAAAAAAATCTTATTGGCTTCACATATCGTCAGGGTAAGGAAACGAATATTCGTGAATTAAACGTGAACTCATCTATTCAATCATTCAAGGGAAGAAAATTCCTTGATTTTCGTTGCACTTCTTCTTCGGATAGTTAGAAAAAGATCGGCAAGGGTAAAATCCGGGTTCGAGCTCTGGTTACACCAACATTTTCTATTTCAATTCTTTCTCGTTCATAATACATGTTCTAAATTCGTCCATTTATTTATTTTCTGTGATTTGAAATCACAGATACGGTGATAAATTGTCATGTTTAACCTCTTAACAAGGAAGATCCTCTTAAGAATATGATAATTTCCTTGTTCTTAGGATTTTCAAGACGTTAAAGCCTAGTTCATATTCTACTTTTCAATCAAATTTATTTTTCCTTCTCCCCTTTCTACTAATAACACGAAATAAGATAAAACTACTCAAAGTTACGACAATTTTATTTTAACTATTCGAATGTATATTCATTTCTCGAAACCAATTATCAACGTATATTGGTCGAGGAGTTATTATTTTGAAAGCATTTCTCACGAAGATAATCCTTATCTGCGAGTTATTATCAGAAGTATCCACGTTGTGATTCGTTCCATATCACCGTAAATTATTTCCTCGTATTTTTCAAATGGATGCCAGGAAAATATAATAAAAATGTTTGCTTAAATAAACTGTTCTTGCGCGGAAAGTCGTAACTTCGTGGAACTGTGCTAAGGATGAATTGAGTAAATATTTGCTTGCTTATGAAAACTACCCAATTTCACGGGAAGTATTAGTTACAAAGTATTTCCTGAAGAATATTAGTAAATCATTGTAACTAGCATTATTCTTTCAACAATTTAAAATATTTTCGTAAAAAGAATTTTGGCAGTTTTTGGGCGTATCGGAACAAAAGAACCTCTTCCCCGAGAAAACATTTGGTTAGCATGTTCCTGTAACGAATTTCCTGTTTCAAGATGTTTTCATACAAGTATTGTGTCGTTATTCGCTTGACTGAACCTTGAAAACGTTCCGCAGGTACCATTTTGAAGGGGAACTGAAATGGAATGAAGTGGAGGGATATGTAAAGATTGCATGGATTGATAATAGGGAAGGTAGCGCTCGAATAACGGAGAATGTTCCCTTTGAGGGATGCGTTAGAGATTTTAGAAGTACTTTCTTCTCTCATAAAAATCTTTCACGTGCCAGTGATTACTGAATTGGCGACATCGTATGTAGGAGGCTAGTCTAGCAAGAAATTAGACAGAGGAAGGCTTTAGTTGCAATGGCGCATTTATTTTAAAATTAACTCTACAGAGTTTTAAGTCAGTGAGAAAAATCAGCAAATCGTATTTAGTTACTCGAAAAAGTTATTTATCTTAGTAGCTTTTCTGCAGAAATCTTTCTTACTTCTCGAATAGGTTGGATTGACCAATAGTTCAATGGATTGCAGTTGAAGCAAGAACTATCTTTCAGAAGAGAGAGGGAAAGTATAAAGTTATGAAACGCGCAAAGAAAAACGCAGAATATTTTCCTGGAAAGGTCTTCAGAGAGAGGAACTTGCACCTTAGTAAACACCGGATGTTCGAGCCATTTCTTTATCTTGTTATATATGTTATTTGAATAACTGGAGGTTTGAATTTTTTAATACGAACAAAGGAAGAAAAACAGTGAAAAATTCAATTATAGATTTATATGTATAGAAGTCCATATAGAAGATATATGTATTTTTTTCGGAATGAAATGTTGATACATTGAAACGCCGTTGGACTAGAAATGTAGTTTTTACGGAAAAGTTTCTTAACTTATTTATATATAATGCCCGAATAAAGTAGCCCTCTCCGCCTTCTCCAAGTATTCAATCTAATTGACATTAGGGATTGAGATTGTTACGGATATCAGTGTTAATACATACTTGCCACTCCATCGGTAGCTTGGAAGGTAAATATTTTCATCTAATGAAGGAAAACGAGTGAAAACAGCTAATTCGACAATACAATTACTGTATTTTTATGATAATTATAATAACATTTCTTTATAGTACACTGAATTCATCAAAAGTTTCTTCCAAGAACTCAACATCCGAAAATTGTCTTAGAAGTTTAGGTGATAAGTCATTTACTTCTACTGGTTTCGTATCTAAATTACTAGTAGACCGTCATTCGCTCCTGTATTTATTCCTATAAATCAATCTTTATGCTGTAGAATGAAGAGAGACGTACTATTTCCACAATAATTTCCTCAATGAAAAACACGACCAGGTTTCAGCGATTAATAATTTCATGGATAATTCACTAAAGAAATCGCAGTGAAAAAAGTTCAACACATATCTAAATTATGGATTTCCTCAAGAACTCACCTACTTCATCTACATCTACATCAATACCCTACAAACCGCCTTCAGGCGTGTGGCAGGGGGTGTAAACACCGGATGTTCGAGCCATTTCTTTATCTTGTTATTATCACGTATCGTTCGCGGAAAGAATGAGTCCTAAAAACGACTAGTCCTAGCATCTATTTCCCTTATTTTACGCACATTGTCGGTTCGGCCAAAATAGCAGGGGGTCGCATAATATTCATTACGTCTTCCGCAAACGCACTGTCTCGAAATGTATCAAGTAATCGCAGCCTGGCTTCCAATCTCTTTTCTTTCAAGGATTTCCAACCTACTTCCGAGAGAATTTTCGTAACACTAGCTTTTTTATCGTAGCATTTCTTCACAAAACGTATTGCCTTGCGCTGCACTTTCTCGAGTTCGCGGGTGTATGTTTCATCCGCCGGATCACATAAACTTGCCGCATATTCAAGATGGGGTCTGACCAAGGTGAAATAGTATCGCTCTCTAACCTTTTCATCGTATCTACCTACAATCCTCTTTATGAAGCCGCGCTTTTTGGTTGCTTTACCATACATTTTTCGGATGTGAATGCTCCAGTTTAAGTTATTCGCAAGAGTGATCCCAAGATATTCAACTGACTCTACTACCTTTAAATTTATTCCGTAAATTTTGTACGGGTAGTTCGGACAATTTTTTTTTCTTTCGAAGAAATTAACGACGGAGCATTTACTAACATTCAGTTCTAATTGCCATTTTTCGCACCACCTATGAATGTGGGCTAAGTCGTTTGATAGGATATCACGATCCTCCGCCTTTCATATTTCTCTATATATTACCGCTTTCACAATGGTTTGATGATTTAAATCTTTCCCCAACTCTTAGATCCTTTCTCCTCTCCTTCTAGTTCTTCTTCATCCTCTCGCCTTCAATCTTCGGCCATCGTCCTCATATTCTCATGGTCTTGTTCAGTAAAACCTCTTTGAAATACAGGGAGGTATCTGTTCATCGTGTATCTGCATTTCCTTCTATCGGGGAAATGTGATCCCATAGTTCTTGTTTTTCTCAGATATTCTTTCAAAATCTTCCGTTCTCCTTTTGGTTGTCTTTTATCTTCTCGCATTTATTTCTCCATCATTAAATGTAATAATATCAGATTCAGTGAAACTTACTGGAAATCTGTAGCTACAGTTACCTTATAAATAAATATATTATAAATAAAACATAATTAATATAAAGATAAATTCATTTTACCGCCTGCGGAAATGGAATCCTAGCATTTTAAGCCCAAGATTCAGGATTCGAGTCCAAGATAATCGAAATTTTCTGGTTAGTGAATGGTTGTATTTGCTCGTCAATTATAATAACTAGTCATAAAAATTAATTCAATTGGAATCATCTTCCTGTTCCCATTAAATAAATTATTATTATTACATAACTAAAATTTTTAAAAGCATCGCTTTGTGATATGGTCAAAGCATTTAAAAACGGATTACTGGAAATACTAATATAATTAATAGATGTAATACAATCATATTGGTATTATTCGCTTGATGTGAAATTATTTCCGACTAGGTATAAAAAATCCTTTATAATCGTAAATTTTGCTATGGCAATGGCGTTTGTATCATGGAAGCGTTGCTATGGAAACTGAAAACGAGAAAACCAAATTTGACGCAATCACGTTTCCAACCACTTAAGCCACGCTTTGCTTTTGCCCAATTCCGTAATAATGTAACGAACTTGGAGAATATTTATAATTCCTCTTCCATTGTCTTCCAGGCCAGTTAAGTTTGTCGCATGAGCCTTCCCATTTCCCTCTTCAGTTCAGCGCTTCTGCAATCGCCCGAATTCCCGAGAGGAGAGTAATGCACATAAGGAAAGAGTGTGGAAGAGGGCGTCGGAATAAGCCCCATAATCAGCTCGGGAACGTCGTCTTCAGCCCACCTCAAGGGATTTGCACCGCGAGCAGTGTTTGCCGAGAAGGGTGCGGCTGATTGGTGCAGATCGGAAAAGGTGAGTGCGAGGAATTAGCTGCCATTGGCGGTCGTTCATTGCTCCCATTACGTCGATTCCTTGTCTTAGTGCGCCGCTCTGATCTTATTATCGCTTCTCGGACTCCTCCTCCGGCGTCCCCAAGTGTCTCTCGTGAGGATGAAGGCGTCGATCCGGCGCTCCTGCTGCTCCTTTGTTTCCGCACATTTTCGAGACTCCGCGAGACGGATTTGATCGTTGCCACTTCCCGCATTCGTTTACGGTGTCACATAATCTTTTCGGAAATGTTAATGCTCCTCGATTGATGTAGGATGGAGGTAATTCGACTTGAATTCCCTCCGCCGATACAATTTTCCTTTATCGAATGATTCGATAATAGTTATCGAATAGTAATACAGCGTCAGGTTTCTCAATAGGTCGCCCGATGTTGTTCGAGAAAGGGAAACAATGAATACATTCTGTTTAGTTCTGGGTTTTAGACATTAAGAAATGTAATAAAAATTGGTCGTTCGCTGCCTTGCTGTTAACTATCGATCACAAATTTGAAATAATTACAAATATGCCACCTGACAAGGTTAAAAAAATAAGTAATGATGTTAAGTTATTAATCAGAGAGATATCTATTTGGAACGAGGAAAAGGGCTAAAGGTGACTCGATGCATAAAGGCGCGCACCTTGAAAAATTCAATACTCTGGCAAGATAGCAATGGCTAGAGCAACCGGCTGGCTATTGGGAGATCCGAGTTCGAATGTAGGTCCTGCCAAGACTTTATTTGTCCGTTTCCCTCTGAAAATTATATGAAACAGATTCCAAATAATATAAATTTTAAGTCACTCAAGACTGATACTCATTTCTTTGGGAAAAACGTACACACACCATTAAATTAAACTTAAAAAAAAGCTGATGGATTCCAACTTAAAAAGAAGTACATTTACCATATTTGTTATAATAAAGTTGCAGCGGAGATAGAAAATGTCGTAGATGAGGGGAAAGTACTAATTTAAGAGAAGCATAAGAATCAGAAATACGTACTCATGAAATCATTAAAATCTTCGCCCACTTCCTCATATAAATGCACTTGTAGCGTATAAAAGGTGGATAAAACATCACAAGTTTGGTTAATATAAATAGCACTTATATCTACTTACAGACTCTCCCGAATAACTCACCAGTCCTTTAAATAATTTCCACCAGGTAGTAAAATAAGCATCGCTCATTATCATCCAAGCTACTTTTACTTTGACATCATAAATAATTGCCTCATGTATCTTGGCCATCCTCTGTAATTCTTCTTATCTATTTTTCTTCTATTACTATTTGCACTATATTACTTTGTCGCAATACATATCCAAAAAGTTTGTCTCTTCTTCTCAGAGTTTCCATTACCCTTCCTTCCTATCCTGCTATTCGTAGGAGCTCTTCATTGGGGACTCTTTCAGCGCATTTGATCATTCTTCGATAACACCACGTCTCCTTCGCTCCCAGTACCCTTCTCTACGCAGACATTATTGCCCAAGTTTCATAGCCATACAAGAGCAAATACATGTTTTAATGATCNATCGCAGCCTAGCTTCCAATCTCTTTTCTTTCAAGGATTCCCAACCTACTTCCGAGAGAATTTTCGTAACACTAGCTTTTTTATCGTAGCATTTCTTCACAAAACGTATTGCCTTGCGCTGCACTTTCTCGAGTTCGCGGGTGTATGTTTCATCCGCCGGATCACATAAACTTGCCGCATATTCAAGATGGGGTCTGACCAAGGTGAAATAGCATCGCTCTCTAACCTTTTCATCGTATCTACCTACAATCCTCTTTATGAATCCGCGCTTTTTGGTTGCTTTACCATACATTTTTCGGATGTGAATGCTCCAGTTTAAGTTATTCGCAAGAGTGATCCCAAGATATTCAACTGACTCTACTACCTTTAAATTTATTCCGTAAATTTTGTACGGGTAGTTCGGACAATTTTTTTTTCTTTCGAAGAAATTAACGACGGAGCATTTACTAACATTCAGTTCTAATTGCCATTTTTCGCACCACCTATGAATGTGGGCTAAGTCGTTTGATAGGATATCACGATCCTCCGCCTTTCATATTTATCTATATATTACCGCTTTCACAATGGTTTGATGATTTAAATCTTTCCCCAACTCTTAGATCCTTTCTCCTCTCCTTCTAGTTCTTCTTCATCCTCTCGCCTTCAATCTTCGGCCATCGTCCTCATATTCTCATGGTCTTGTTCAGTAAAACCTCTTTGAAATACAGGGAGGTATCTGTTCATCGTGTATCTGCATTTCCTTCTATCGGGGAAATGTGATCCCATAGTTCTTGTTTTTCTCAGATATTCTTTCAAAATCTTCCGTTCTCCTTTTGGTTGTCTTTTATCTTCTCGCATTTATTTCTCCATCATTAAATGTAATAATATCAGATTCAGTGAAACTTACTGGAAATCTGTAGCTACAGTTACCTTATAAATAAATATATTATAAATAAAACATAATTAATATAAAGATAAATTCATTTTACCGCCTGCGGAAATGGAATCCTAGCATTTTAAGCCCAAGATTCAGGATTCGAGTCCAAGATAATCGAAATTTTCTGGTTAGTGAATGGTTGTATTTGCTCGTCAATTATAATAACTAGTCATAAAAATTAATTCAATTGGAATCATCTTCCTGTTCCCATTAAATAAATTATTATTATTACATAACTAAAATTTTTAAAAGCATCGCTTTGTGATATGGTCAAAGCATTTAAAAACGGATTACTGGAAATACTAATATAATTAATAGATGTAATACAATCATATTGGTATTATTCGCTTGATGTGAAATTATTTCCGACTAGGTATAAAAAATCCTTTATAATCGTAAATTTTGCTATGGCAATGGCGTTTGTATCATGGAAGCGTTGCTATGGAAACTGAAAACGAGAAAACCAAATTTGACGCAATCACGTTTCCAACCACTTAAGCCACGCTTTGCTTTTGCCCAATTCCGTAATAATGTAACGAACTTGGAGAATATTTATAATTCCTCTTCCATTGTCTTCCAGGCCAGTTAAGTTTGTCGCATGAGCCTTCCCATTTCCCTCTTCAGTTCAGCGCTTCTGCAATCGCCCGAATTCCCGAGAGGAGAGTAATGCACATAAGGAAAGAGTGTGGAAGAGGGCGTCGGAATAAGCCCCATAATCAGCTCGGGAACGTCGTCTTCAGCCCACCTCAAGGGATTTGCACCGCGAGCAGTGTTTGCCGAGAAGGGTGCGGCTGATTGGTGCAGATCGGAAAAGGTGAGTGCGAGGAATTAGCTGCCATTGGCGGTCGTTCATTGCTCCCATTACGTCGATTCCTTGTCTTAGTGCGCCGCTCTGATCTTATTATCGCTTCTCGGACTCCTCCTCCGGCGTCCCCAAGTGTCTCTCGTGAGGATGAAGGCGTCGATCCGGCGCTCCTGCTGCTCCTTTGTTTCCGCACATTTTCGAGACTCCGCGAGACGGATTTGATCGTTGCCACTTCCCGCATTCGTTTACGGTGTCACATAATCTTTTCGGAAATGTTAATGCTCCTCGATTGATGTAGGATGGAGGTAATTCGACTTGAATTCCCTCCGCCGATACAATTTTCCTTTATCGAATGATTCGATAATAGTTATCGAATAGTAATACAGCGTCAGGTTTCTCAATAGGTCGCCCGATGTTGTTCGAGAAAGGGAAACAATGAATACATTCTGTTTAGTTCTGGGTTTTAGACATTAAGAAATGTAATAAAAATTGGTCGTTCGCTGCCTTGCTGTTAACTATCGATCACAAATTTGAAATAATTACAAATATGCCACCTGACAAGGTTAAAAAAATAAGTAATGATGTTAAGTTATTAATCAGAGAGATATCTATTTGGAACGAGGAAAAGGGCTAAAGGTGACTCGATGCATAAAGGCGCGCACCTTGAAAAATTCAATACTCTGGCAAGATAGCAATGGCTAGAGCAACCGGCTGGCTATTGGGAGATCCGAGTTCGAATGTAGGTCCTGCCAAGACTTTATTTGTCCGTTTCCCTCTGAAAATTATATGAAACAGATTCCAAATAATATAAATTTTAAGTCACTCAAGACTGATACTCATTTCTTTGGGAAAAACGTACACACACCATTAAATTA
>KZ308694.1:110224-200800 GCA_000376725.2 Ladona fulva | reverse complement strand
TAATACTTTTTTCAACGTAAAGAATTGTTGTCACTTTCTTATAATTTTTCGCTATTTAGGAGATTGTATAAGAGTACATCGTTACACAAAAATGGGAACTTAATTTTGTCCCTCCGTCAAGTGAACCTTCAGTGTGTGCGGTGAAGTCCGTAAACCATAGTTCAATAAATACACCGTTCTTCGTAACTTCCACAATCTTTTGTGGAAGTTACTTCTTATCTAACCAATATTTATTTCACGACGTCAGGCCAACTCATATTGATTATATTCTGTAAACCATTTTGATATGCGTTTCGTAGACCTCATGTAGGGTACGGATCAATTCAGAGTAAAGTGCTTATTATTTTCCACAATAATTTCTTAAACGCTATTGGTTTCGACCATAATGGTCATCCTCGGATACAAACGGAAGAGTACATGAGGATTACCATAACGGCCGTGTTATATTAAAGAATTGTGAAAAATACGAATCACTCTCTCTGATTTGTTTTAGATGGCGTTTTACAAAGTTAGAAAAGAGCACCTGGAGTTTATAGGGTATAGATGCAATATAAAGGAATCTGAAGGAATGTGTTCTTAGATTTGAGAAGGACCGACGTATGCTACGAAGTGCTACAGTAAATCCGTAAGCGACTGCAGAGGACTTCTTGGCATACAATGGAAATCCTTAAAAGGAAAAAGATTAAAAGTTAGAGCTTGCTCAATATATTCAGAGATAATACCTTCTCAGGAGGAACAGATTTAAGCTGTCAGAGGTTCGAAGCACAAATATTAGACCAAGGCTCCCATAATCGGGAAAAAATCAGGAATCATCTGGATAAAATTTCATTATTTATAAAGATTAGGAAAGCGCAAACCATGGGGAAATTAACTGTTCCACTACGGAAAGAATAAAAAAATGATGAATTATCAATGGATATGTGTATCGATTAAAATTAATCAAGATTTTACATTGTAAATAGACATAAATTATCTAATCTAATATGTAAACATATTATGCAGAACTACAGAACATGTATTAAGATGAATCATGTATTCTTGAAGTAGAAAACGAGACGTGATGGTATCGTAAGTCTATGAAAAGTTAAAAATATTTTACTGAGAGTTTAAAGAGCAGTTTTACTGACTGCGCACTAAACTCTCGGTAACTGCTATTTGTGTGAGGTCGTCAGCTAGCGCCTGGAACCTCCAGTTATTAATTAGCCCCTATGAGCAGGTAAGGCGTTAAAGAAGGTAATGCTGACATTCTTCTTCATCGGATGACCAAAAAATGCAAAAATAATCAATAAAATAGATGTTAGTGATGTTAAATTGTTTGTTATTTTAGCAAACGGGACGCGGAAGTAAACGACTGGGATAACAGACGGAATACACCTACTATGCCATATGGGGTCATGCACTTTACAGTTGTAAACGTTTACTTCATCGATCGATGATGAAATGAACGATCATGGACCTTCTCTCACTATAATCTATAGAATTTCAGAATTGTTTTAAATCGACGTAATTATGTTTTTAAGTACTTTATTCAACATTTAAGAGGCGAAATTTTATTGCTTAAAAACGAAATTTACACCAGTAACTTCAGCAGAAACGAAAAAGCATATTTTACCTCTTCTCTAAAAATCATCTCATGTTCTTATTTGAATTTAATTGTTTATATTTCTAAGAACTGAGAAAAGATCTTAAAAAATAAGTGAAACAACGATAGTACGCTTCACGCTTCAGGTGAATGCGGTCTTCTCTCGAAATTGTTAGCTATGAAACATACGAATGATGAGATATGGAAGAAATGGGATTCCATGAAGCAAGCCCTCGTCAATATGGCTCATGTATGAACCCCATAAGTGGAATTTTACGTTCCTTAAATTTGAATAAGAATATTCATTGCTCATCGATTGGTATAAGTGGAACGCTTTTTGCAGCGCATGCATACGAAAGAGCAGGATTATAAGTTTATACCAGACGCTTCTTTGATGTTCGTCGATAAATGATAGAGCAACTCGGAAGAATTTCCAAAGGCCTTATTCCATTGGGAAAGCGAAATACACGAGGCAAAAACCTCGCTCAAATCACACACATTCGCTTCCATTTGAAACGACGGAAAACACGAAATTGAAACGGCTGTTATTGAAAAACTTTGAAAGAGATATCAAAAATCGATCGAACCGAATCCTAAAAATCCCGACCTTTCCACTTTTCCGCCTCATATTCATTAGAGCATCCCTAATACGCCACACACGCCACTTGAATCTACGACTAAGACTTTTTCATTTGATTCCGCTCTCCCCATTCCACACATCGCTCCCATATGACTTCTCCATCCGCTCTATAGACTCCTCCAAAACCCATCCATAAACGCTTTTTATCGTCACTTCTCCCCCTCACAAATATTCCCATCCTTCCAACGCTTTCCTAGAATTCACTCCTAATCTATATCTTTCATCGTTCTCTTCATCTTCTTCTCGTTCTAAATCCGACTTTTTTTTATTTCGTCGAATTTCGTTCCTTTTCATCCTCTTTCGTTTTGTCGGTTTTTTCCTTAAAAAATATTCATCGCCAAAGTTTCCGCTGAAATCGTTCTCGAATATTGATCAACCATTTTTATGACTAAAATATTATGTATAACATATGTTTATTTCTTTATTCCACCTCCCCCTTTTGCTCTTCTTTCGTTAGTTTTCGATGGGTTTTTTCTTACAACTCCATACTATTTGCATCCAGGCTCACTCAACCAATTCAGTGAATGTATTGAGATTTATATCAACCTCCATTTCCAATCCTCAAAGTAAGATCTCTCCCAGCTGAGCTTACATAATTCCTTATCTCCACTTAGTATTTTCTTGATCATTCGCTAATGATTTCCCTTTATCTTCATCTCTGATTTCCAAAGTACTTATGCTTTTTTTTTTAATTTCCATATTTCTAAACATTCATGATGGATTTTATGTAAGGATGATATTTTATCCTACTCACCAAATTTCAGAGACCCACAAATTATAAAAATTAAACTTCCTAGGAAATTATCGACGTATTTTTCTCTCAATAATACATTTACACTCTTTTTGATGCTTAGAATAGATTCTTAATTATTGGTTTACAGGAATACATCTATTTATTATTCCTAATTACTTATTTATTATTCCCTCCACAACTTCGACTATAGCTGAAATTTAAATGCTACTCCGCCGCTTCACTCTCAGAAACGTTGTTTATATATCAATCTCTCTTACCCTTAACACCCCCAGTCTTCTCGCTGTATTTTCCCACTCCTTCCATTGTCTCCTCTATACACTTCTTTTCATCGCCTTCCTTTTCCCTCTCTTTTTCTCTTCCCTTTTCCCCCTCTTCTTAATCTCTCCTCTCCAATCCCCTCTCACTCCCCCTCCCCTTCCCCATCCCGAAATCGCTGTTCCCCCTCCCCTCTCTCTCATCATTCAAATCCATCATCGTGCCGTCAAAAGGCCACTCTTTCTGATCCCCACCAGAGAGGGGGAGGAACAAAAGGAATGATTGCACCTCAACTGAAGGAAAATACCTCCCCTCAGACCCTCAACCCTTCCCCGGAATAATGGAGATTGGGGATCCCTCGAACAAAGATCTCGTTTTTGCGGTGGTCCAGAGGAGTCCTCCAAAGTGGACCGCTCAGCCGTCTTCGCCGATATTAAATATCCGAATATCTCCTCTTCCCCCAATTCTCTCCGCCGATGACGCCGCCCGCTCTCCAGCCTTTTTCGGGAGCAATGAATTAAGCCACCGCGAACACACGTTGCCTTCGCTACTCACTCGCTTTTTACGCCCTCCTTCCGATCGCCGTACATCACTTCTGCAGGTTATATCCTCTCCTCTCGGTGGCTGTATTCCCGTATCAGCAATCACTTTCTATGGCAATAATTTCTTCGCAGTTCGTTTATCACCCGCGGGATAGAATGAAATGGAGACTTTCGAGCACCCAACATTTGACGCTGAGCTCAGTTGAAATATTATACTAGGAAATCTGACTTAGCGTCGTCATGAAAGGAACATTAGTGCCAAATGCGTAAATAGAAAAAAGAGCGTCGAAACACACATGAAAAGGCCCAAGGTTACCCAGGTGTTGAGATCTAGTGCTGAGAAAATGTCGAGGCAGTGATTGTAGAACAAAAAAATGTTACTCATTACGGAATTTTATTTAAGAATTAAGTACCCGAGTGTTTATCCTGAAAACCCATGAGAGTTACCTATTCGAAACACAATTTTATTTTCCTCCTGCTATCTATTGGTATAAAGAGAAGTCACCTCACTGACGAAACTTTCCTCACAAACTGTCTTTGTAAGAAGAATTCGGTAGAAAAATGCAAATTAAGTCACAAAGAATTATAAATTGTATCGAATTAAAATAATTATAAAACTCTTGGTGGGACGCAAGACAAGTGCCCTGTGAGCTGAAAACTATTGTTCCATTCCGTCGTAATCATTTCCCTGAGAAAATTTAACCGGAATTTTATCGGAATCATGAAAAGTTGGCTGATACCAACAGAGAAATCTTCGACATGCAGCGATAGCGTCGTCTAAAAAATATGGAAGTGAACACAATAGGGATGAAGAGTTCAGAGAAGGAAAAAACAGGAGGAATCTACTGATTAATAAAGTAGAAAGTTCGTATATTTCTTTGTTTGTGTGTGTTTGTATGTTCACTTATAGCTCAAGAACCAAAGGTTGCACTACTTTTAAACTTTAAAGATTGTTAAATGAATATTCTGCACATATAATAGATTATTTTTATTTACTTGACTATCACCAGTTCGACCCTGGAGGAGTAAAAGGGTTTCCATAAAAAAGCACATGAGGTACACTTTTATAGCTTGTATTCTACTGCAAAATGGAATAAGAAAGAATAAGAAGTACGTTCGAGACAGGCACCAGAAGGAGGGAAATCGAATAAAAGTTTTTATTTTGGCTTATAATTGTGAATTTTATGGCCCAAAATTAAATTGAATGAACCCCTTGGTTTCTCATCGTATTTTTCAGTAAAACATACCTCGCATGGAGATTATGATGAATACAGTTCTAAATAACTCAAAATTAGCACATTGCTTTAATGTTTCATAGCACTAAATACTTTTCCTTTGATCATAATTCTCTATTTGATATACTTTAGTGATCCATGAATAAATCGAAAACTGGATGCCGATGAATAATACCATGATGTTATAGGTGAATGAATGCATTTATTCCGTCACATACTTAGCCATATGACTTAATTGATGCAATGCAGTTTCTTTAATAATCGGTACAGAACTAAAATGCAGTAATTTCCGCATTCCTCCATTTTCTGAGCGAGTGTTACTTTCATTGAAAGCATTCAAGATTTTAACACGACAGAATGCTCACAAATGAGCTCATTGCTCATAATGCCCATCCTCACACTGAAAGACTTTTCTTTCTATGATAATCATTTCCAAATTAATTAAATCGAGTAAGAGAAGTAAATATCAGTTCAACATTGACGGAGTTCCTTGGTCACGCCTTAATTTTCTAGTGGTAGTAATTCAATTCAATTAATCATTACTACATTTCTTTATTAACGAATACCCAAGAATAATACAAATCCAATTTGGTTTCCGCTAACAGACTTGGCGAAAAGACTCGCTAGAAAACGGTATATTGTGACGAGTATATTATTGATGATTAAACAAGCGATGCATTTAAGAAATAAATTATCTTGAAATTGTGGAAGGCTTAATTGTGTGGAAATCCATAACAGGAATAAGTAGACGTAGAAAATTAGTAGTAGAAATTCACACATTTCTGTGTGGAAATAGTAAGAGTTTTATTTTTACTTTTTCTTAAATTGTTTTATTTTGCTTACGCTGTAGTGTAGAAGATGTCCCTTTTTCATCGAACCATAAGCTAAGCATTGATTCGGTAAGAAGTAGGCATTGGTGAGCACTCAACTCATATTTTACGAACGGTAAGTAATGCTGTTATAAAGAAGTAATTAGAAACTCGTTTATATCCTAGATAAAAATCAAAAAAATCTTTCCAAAAATCCTTAATAATTTCGGTCAAGCAATGACAATTCCCTACGAGCATTCTTTTCTATTCATATTAGTCGACTTTACAGGAAAGTAAAGCTCAAATCCGGCATATGTCGCCCACAGGCATGAAAATATTTCATGAATCAGTCGAAACTGGCAGACTGAGGCGTACCAGTTTCCTCTTCATATCTGTCCATCGACTTATACATAATTCCAGGATGGAAATGCGTCACAACAAATGCTGAATTTTCAATTATTTGATTTCGGTGATGTGTGTCCTTCGCGCCCTTTTTATATCACGGAGCGATTCGTAGTACACAGTTACTGAGAAGCAGCGAATGGGAATTTCATTGGAAAGCTCCGACTTTCATTTCCCGTCTATCCTCAATCCCTGAGTTCTCAGTTATTTCTCATAAAGCTGAATTACGCAAATGTTATCATATTTCTGCTCTTAGAGGTGGTAATTTCTGCTAATTTTGTGGTGGAAGAAAATTGTCAAGATTTAACAATCATTCAGATCACAATGCAAGGAAATAATCTCGAAACTAAATTAATTACGAGACGATTTTCATTAGTTTTGAGTCGATAAGTGGAAAATCATTTTTAAATGAGGTAAATATCTTTCGGAGTCGAACCGTGGACTCTAGATTGAAATCATTATTTAAGCCCCGATTTAATTCAGGAAGTCATAAAACTCTTCAAATTTAGTGTCCCGAATGAGAAATCAGAATATTAGCAGTCAGTCAGCATTGAAAACGTTTCGGCTTCTTATTTTTACTTACAAAAGAAAACGGTTTCAATTTTCGAGGAGTTATACGGATGAACTTAAATATGAAAACTGAAATACTTACTTGCATATCCCCTCTCTAAGAACAGTTGAAATAAACTATGTATCGTATCTGCGCTCAACTAAAAATTGCGATCCTTCGAAATCGGCTAATAATAGTCTTCCAAAGGATATGTCGAAATAGAAAAGTATAAAACATTTTCAGTCAGAATTCTTAAAAATTATAAGTGGAGGAATCATTTTGAATGTATTTGTCTTCTCGATAGTTGATATTCGTCTATAGGAAGACTAAGATGAAAGAGCGATGTGCTGTTCCAAAGAAGATACCGTTTCAATTCAAGTTCCTATTCCACTGAATATGTATCTATTACCTTTCTCCAGTCATAATATTTTTTAATATCACATATATAAAATGCAAATGTCTGTACGTTCGTCCGTCTATCCGTCCCCCTATTCATCTCTGAAACGGCTTTACTTACAGATCTGAAACAACCTGCATTGTGTTTCTACGACGCTGAAACCTCCAGGAAAACTATTTTCATCTCTGTTAAGGCCCGGGTTCGAACCCAGGAGCTCATAATACGTTTCCATAAGAGATGTAAATTACTTTTTATGACCTGCAGAGGTTGATTCTTTTACAAAATCAAATTAGAAACAGTGGTCCTATGAAATTGAGACAAGTGTCACAAGAAAGGAAAATAATCATAGAATTTAATTTTAGTTGTGAAACATTCATATAAATTCGAAATTGAGAGAACTTTGACAAAATAGACGTAACATTCGTAAATTTTTTCGGAAATAAACAAACCATCCCTTTGACGACCAAGGCAATTGTTGAACATTGATTTCATGAGTTTTCTCATATAAGTGCACGGGGGTAATCAGAGAGTACTATACTTTACCATAAGAAATGTACGTAAAATAGGTTTTCGTTACATGCAGAGGTTGTTTCTTTTACAAAATTAAATTAGAAACAATGGTCCTACGAAATCAAGAGAAGTGTCAAAAGAAAGGAAAATGATCATATATTCTTATTTTAGTCGTGAAATATTAATTTAGATCCGAACTTTCGAGGATTTTGATAAAACACACGGACATTTTGTAAAATATTTGGGAAATAAACAACCCATCCCTTTGACGACTAAGGCCATTGTTGAATGTTGATTTCATGAATTATCCCATATAAGTGCACGGGGATAATCAGTTCTTATAATTTTTATAAGAAATTTACGTAAAGTAGGCTTTCATGACTTGAAAACAGTAGAATAAATATTATAAATAATGGTAAGAAATATATTGAGTTATTGTGATCTTACGGCAGAATTTTTTTTGTGCTTAGGAGGACCAGATATATACGATAATAGATATATTTTTAAAATAAATGAAGTCCTGTCATGCTTGACGGGGGCGTTTACTAGTAATAATGATATTTTAAATAAAATTTCTCCGATTCTTGTTATTTACATCCAGATAAGGATAATATAAATGATAGGACACTTAGACACGGCAGCTATTTTTGTTCTTTCTATTAAAGATGTTTGCGAAATTCCAGGAAGTCACAATTGGCCATATTATTATTAATAAAATTCAGTTCTGTATCTAGTTTGAAAAAAATTGATTAAAAAATGTTAGCACTTATATCAAGTGCTTTTTCAATATCCATTCCTAATTCGGCACGAATTATGCTACGAACGGCATTATAAACATTACGCATGAAATATCTCAGCTTTCTCAAATTTCATCTTGCCGACCATAGCATTTCAATATCATTCTTTATTCAATATATACTCCAAATTGTTTATTCAGCAGAAAGTATTTTGGTGGTAGAGGCGTAACTCAGCCGAGCTGTACATATGCTGTGTATTAGTTATATCAGAATCGTAGGCATCATTTATACAAAATGAGAAAAAATAAAACTGGAATGTTGCGAAACGTATTAAAGAAGCCAATGCTTCCTACTCATCCTGGCTTCCTACGCATACGGGCATCGGTTCAGCGTTCTCTAGCAATAATATTAAGGGTGTATTCCGTCAATCTAACCGGCTAAAATTCGGTACATTTCTCTTGGGTAAAATAAGAATTCTTCATAGCGAGTTTCTTCCTGCGTAAGTCGAATTTAGGTTAACGATGAAATGCAAATGACATCGCTCAAATACACGAACAGAGAATAAAACAGAATTATCCGAAATCGTGTATGGAGATAAGAGTTTTAAATTTACACTTTTCTCAGTGATTTTTCGCCAATAATATTCAGTTATATTTTAATATGACAAATCCTTTAGAGGTACTGTTCGACTTTAAAAAGAGTTATTTCCTGAGAACTAAAGATGGCACTTCGTAGTTTCCACACTAAACTACGAAGTGCCTTCTTTAATTCTCATTATGGCTTTCCACAGTTTTATGAGAGTTTTTCCCTTTAAGTTTTATGAGCAGTTTTTCCGTGTTTGTTAGCATTTCATTGAGATCATGTACTGGAGATCATTTCACAGCTCGGTGTCAATTAACATCACTACTATTAATTGCATCTTTAATATTGGGGAGACCGGGGCACGTTTACGCGGATTTTTTTCTACAATTTTTCAAATTTTTTTGGTTTACTCTAATAATATTTAATTTTTTAAACTTTATCGAACAGCTATTAGGCAATAATTTTTCATAAATATGTTTAACAATTATTCATATATAACTGTGAAAATTAAACTAATTCATGCCCATGTCGGGTGCGTAAACGTACCCCGGGTACGGGGCACATTTACGCATCCACTGGGGCACGTTTACTCACTAGTGAACAGTTGGGAGTAAACTACATTACTAATAAATAACACTTGGATGTACGTATTATAAGTTCTCACCATCTAAAATAGAAGATAAAAATTAGAAATGAAACCAATAAGTTATCTTTAGTAAAATATTTTACACAACACCTGATAATGAAACTAAATTAGGAAGTGTGTAACATTATTACGCTGCATATAGCTTTATTCCATATAATATTTAAAACTAAATAGCAAAACTACCAGCAATTAGTTTAACGAAATGAAAATATACAGCCGGGGCACATTTATGCACTTCGTAAATGTGCCCCGAAGATGATGCGTAAACGTGCCCCATCGCCATATTTGAAATAATTTTAACACTAGCATTTATAATCCTAGAGCTTTCAGTTCATTTTAACATACGCTTAAATAAAGATAACACACTGTTTATAAATATATATATAACTACCTTTAAAAATAACAGGTTAACTCACTACGAGCTTCGAAAGCCATAAATCAAAATTTACTTAGTTGTGTGACAGCGTGTGGTAGGTAGCACCACCATACTGTCGTTACTGGTGGCGCTCTAACTGTAACAAATTTTGTGAAAACTGCCTTGCGTAAACGTGCCCCGTGCGTAAACGTGCCCCGGTCTCCCCTACCTATATAATATATACAATAATTATTTTCAAAAGCATCACCGATCTCGGTGGCGGAGAACTTAGCGCTGCAACCCAAGGTTTAGGATTCGAGTCCCTGTGAATTCGTGAATAATAATTCTTGAAATAGATATAATTGGAGCCTTCCTGTTTTATCGGAAAAATAAATAAATAAAACAAGAGATGTGATTGGGGACAAAAACAGAAATAGACTTATGAAGAAATACTAAAAGGAGTGAAAGAGAAAAGATGCCAGCCAGAATTATAACTCTCAATTATTGAGTTATAGAATGAGTTATGAGAGCTTAGAGAATTGTTTAGGTCGCTTTTACTCATTCTTTTCATGTCGAATTCATATCTTCCACGACAATTTCGCATTGGCTCATAACCTAACGCTTCCTCGTTCCATTCAGCTACTTTATCCTTCATTAGCTCATTTACTTCGACCCAAAAATTCTTCGGCCAACTTATTAGAGCGTAGTTTTCCTTTTCGCTCCACGTTTTATTCCGTCGAACGTATTAGCGCATTAAAGAAGTGCCTCCCTGAAAAACGTGTAGACATCACTCGCCTATTCAACGCCAGCTTTTAAGGAAATAATTATTAAAGTCCTCGGCTGGAAAGTCCTTGTGTCCCCCCCTTCATTCCCATAATCCCTCTCTCTCGAATCCACGCTCGAGTCCTCCCTTCGGACTCTCATTTTTTCCTCGAAACACTTCCAACGTTAATTCGAAGCTGCCCTCTCCATTATCGGGGATTTGGGCGTAATTGTGCCCTCCATCCGACGTCTTCAACACACGACAGCCGTGTTTAACAATGGCCTTGTTTTTTATCCCCATTTAACTTCTCCCTCAGAGTTCCTTTTATTTGGAACGTCTCTCAAAGTTATCAGTCGAGGAGAAATAAAAGTCTCTTTCTACGCGCATTTAAAAATCAAAAGGCGAAAGGGATTAGTTGTTTTGAGGGGTATCGTTACGTTAATGAGAGCAAAGGACCCAATGGGAAATTTTTAGGATGCGATGGAAGAAGAGTGTGTCCCTCCTGCAATACAAGAAATTTATATTGCTTTATGTCTCTCGCGAAGAGGGAACTGTGTCCATAATCGGAAAGACTATCTCAATAAACGTTTTTAGGAAGGGATATAGAAATAAAAATTTCACTCGTTAAAAATTATACTGCCCTTTATCCTTGAAACCTGCTCTATAACTACGGCAAAGATATCATAATCTATTCCATTAATCGGAGACGTTTTCTTTCCTATGTAACTCTTATAGATTATTTATCGAAGCTCTGACCATCAGACTGCTTCAAATTGACTATAATTATACTACTGCTATCTTTAGTTAATTTGATATCAATATATTATAGAAGGGTCATGAAAGCCGCTGGGTATTTTCTCTATTGCTCATATTTATAAATCTATCGCATGATTTAGAAATTGAGATAGATTAATCGACATGAGAAAGAATGGAAGAAATACTGTTGTGCATGCAGCTTTTGATTTCCTTTAAATTAACTATGTAGTTGTGTCTTCCAACATATCAGATAAAAATTCTACGTGTCGATTTGACTACATAGAAGGCGCATCACAAGCCCACAAGATAACATACAATATTTAAACTGCCCGTTTCAAAATGAGTGTCTTAAGAATCGCTCCGAATAAATTATTAAACCGATTTGCCGTGAATGAGGTTCATTAGCACATCTATGCATACATGCTCCAGTTAAAAAGGCTGCTAGAAATGGATATCATTAGGTTGTAATTTCTTTTTATTTCAAGCGATGCGAGAATGCGATTTCTATTCAGTCTGAAGGTTGCCTGATATCCCTTGATTCAAATTCCTTCCATGTAGTAGAGCAGTATTTCCTTGCTAAGTTGTGATGGAATGAATTGCCTGAGTCAGTTAAACTTTTTTGGAATATGGAACATTTCAATTGACATTGCAGGGAATGCCTCTATTTAATGCATGTAATTACGGGATGCTATTGAATAAAAGTAGCCTAACTGTACAAAATATAAGTAAAATGACTGCTGCTGAGTTGTATTGAAATGGCTTTTCAGATTTTACATAGATGTAGAAGGACTGCAACATAATTATGAAATAAAAATGGGTTTTAAAATTTCGCTATAGAGTGTGTAATGCATCTGCACCAATCGTTGCGAAATAATGTAAAAGATAGATTGGATTACATTGCTAGAAAATTCTTGAAATATTGGCTACGTGATACCAACTTCGTATTTTAGTTCAAATACCATTCACAAATAAGATAAATGCAATTGATTTTTTTTAAATCCAGAATGCAGAATATGACCTACAATTAAAATATTAAATTAACGTTACATATGGATGTTATAATGCCAAAGTTTCTTTTATCTTCGGGAATTACGACCAAGGTTAAATGAAGTGATGATATTTTGAAATATTTGAGTAAGAAACAATGAAAATCTCCTTCCTTTGGGAGGAAAACATCCTTGTTTCTCTAATCATACTAAACTAGATTTACTACATGAATATATTTGAAAAACTTCCAATAACTAAAAGTTGCGTGTCGTATCTTGCTGATAAGTAGAAAATGGTACTTTACTGGATAAAAAATATTAAGAATCATATTTTTACTTCCCTTCTTACTAATATTTTGGTCTGCGAATGTAAACTTTTAGCCATTCTGGTAATGGAGAATTAAAGTAGTTCAGCTACTTACATTCCACGAGCACTACTCAAGGCGTAGTTTGCACACATACTTAATCTTCCTAACTCCTGAATATCTTATAAAATGTCAAGCCATTTGAGATTTTTGAGGATATTGAGGCAAAGAAACGCCCGATCCTGCTTTTGAAACGAAACATCTTACTTAATGTTATCACGGCCGTTTTTGACCCGATTGAGAAAATAGTTTCTCCGGCATCGCGCGCCAAGTCTGAAACGTGCATGATCCAAATCGGAGGAAAATGGATGAGGACGTCGCAAATTACGGATCTTGGGAGTCATTTGGGAGGCGGTGGCAGCGAAGAGAAGCTCAATCCGATTCGCCTTGATGCGCAAGTGCAGCGCTCGTCTCAAATACAATCAAACGAGAACAAAAAAGGCGGTGATGGAAATCCATTTAAAGATCTCCCTCGGCACCTAATTCCTCAACAGCCCACTCGAGAAGGACGGCATTCATCCGCCTCTTTCCGTAACCCCTCGAGGAGGCTGCGCTGGACCCCCCTCTTCTATAGTGCGCCGAATGAATTCGCCCCGACTGCTAGCGGATGCGATAATTACGCCTGAAATGCGACTACGATCGCTCCTTCTCTCACTTCCACTCTGCCTGCAAAGTGTCTCCTCCCTCCCTTTCACCCTCCCTTTCACTCATTCCCTCCTTTCACCCTCCCTCCCGCGGTCGCCTCGAGAGGGAAATTGAAACAAAGAACGTGAACAATGACGACTCTGTTGGGATAATAGGAGCGAGAACTGAGTGCAGGGGAGGAAATAGGGACGGGGGGATAAATGGGAGATTTTTTAAGAAGAGAATGGCGGGAGTTCGCTGGGGAGGTAAAAAGGGAGATGAAGAGGGTGAGAGAGAGTTTTGAAGTGATAGTGGAAGTGAAGCGGGAGAGAAAGATTGGCCGAAATGTTTCGCTTCCTCTAGCCGGAGCGCCGTCTCCGCAGAGCGGTCACTCAGTCTTTCGTTTTCTCGGAAACTGGAAACGTCCGAACTGAGGCTGATTCAATTTCCGCGCAAATTAGCCATCGTTGCCAATGGCAGCAGCGAAAACGTTTTGTTAAATCATTTCTCATTCCTCACTTTTATCAGTATTTCCATTTGTTGATCAGTGATGAATCTTTTATGTCCTGAGTTGATAATTCCCTTGAGACGAGTAATATAATATTACTCATATAATACGCTGCTTCTCTTTCTATGATGCAAAAATTATTTAAAAGAGCTAAACTATTTATGAAATAAATTAATCGTTTCGGTGCTGCAAACATTTTTAAGAATTGAATCTCTCCGATTGTACCTTTTGAGCATAAAGTAAGGGTGAAAGACAGTTTTTCGTATTAAAATGTACTTCTTGGAAAAAATACCGAGAGAAACGGAAATGAAAAAAAGACATGACCGGAACTCGAACCAGGATATAACTACGAGTGGATGCTTTCACTAATTAAGCTATCTATTCATTTGATTCACATATTTTAAGGGTACTTATGTAGATGTAGATCCAAAACATTCAGACCTGCCGTTTTTAAAAACATTGGTGGTAAAGTATGCCTGAACGCTCTGGGTAGATAGCTGAAGCAATTAAAGCATCCGCCCAGATTCAGATTCGAATTCCGGTTCCGTCACTTTTTTCATGTCCGTCTTTCCTGTGATTTTTTTGGCAGAATTTCGCCTTTGGCCTGCGTTACGCCACCCTTGCAGACTTTAATCATTCAATAAACGTATAATCATAACGTCTACTCGTCTAAACTCATGGACAAGGACATTATTGTTACCCTATACGATGACTAAAGTTAAATTCATTTATTGCTATAGATATATATATTGCTATATAGATATATAAATATATATATCAACTTTACTCTGTATACTGTAACAACTTGACTATGCTTATTGATGTATCACATGTATAACTATATCTGTATTTGCTCTATTTCTTCCTTCATTTCTCTCTTTCTATTGTATCTTTTTAGCTGTTACTATCGGTAGGTTTGCGCAAGTTTTTCACCCCCCCTTCTTTGCGGGTGTTTTCCTGCAGTGGATATATTTTTTTCCTATGATTCACATAGGTTTTTTATATCCGCACATATATTTATTTTTCTTATTTATTCAAATTCAAAAATGTATTTATTATGACAATGGGTTAGATGGAAGAGGAGACTTTTAGTCTCAATCTCGCCCAAATAAAGGCATTTATTATTATTATTATTATCCGTCACAACACTTATCTCTACGTTAATTTCAGATTTTCTTAAATAAATTAGCCTTCGATGTAAGATGGAGGAACGGAGAATCTAGAGAGAATTTGTCAGAGGACGAATGAGGTAACATTAAACACTCTGCATCGAATAAGATGGATGTAAAAAGTTAATTTGTGACTTGAGGGAACGCATGTATGTGTAATGGTTTAATTTCATTGGCATCTAATAGCAAAAATGTTCATAAATTATCATTAACAACTGTTATAAATCATTGAAATTAAAGTTACCAACGGCGAATGTAATTTGGTGATGCGATGACAATTCCTCAATAGGACGAATCTATGCTTTTTATATGGACTACAACTGTAATTGACTGTTTTTCTTTTACTCTTCGATTAGTTCCTGGAAACGATAACAATATTTTCTCCTAAGAAGCTCTTTTTCAGAGCTTTGTTACACTCTGTGTACCATATGAAAGAAACATTTTCTCGTTCCTTTTTACAGTCAGTATTTGAAGAGAGTGTTCCTTGAAGCTATAAAAACTCTCGCTGGCGGACAAATATTTAGAAATTTTCGTTATTTCCTACTTGAAACCTTTCCTCCTAAGGGTGTGTTCACAATCGTGAGTGAATTCGTGATTAAAAATTTTACCTCTTTTAATGCCGATTATTACCAATACTTTGTTTCTTTAATTGCTAACAGATAGAAAAAATTTCAGAGAGCAGTTTGAAATAAACTTTCTAGGAACTTCCCTCGAATATTTGATTTTTAAGTTCAATCATCTGTATTGAAAATTTACTCAAAAAGTTAGTTTTAAGTCTCTGGAAGTGGTACAAAATATTCCACTCGAATTCTAACATATTCCACAAATATGTTCTCCACGAGAGAAACAATTCACTGAACAACAATTAAGTGTGATATATTTTATTTGTGGTTTAATCGATTGTTTCTGAAGAATTGTAGAGCGTTCTTGTGTTAATAAGGTTGTTAGACTTAATTCCATTTACTTTACACATTCGAGATGAAAGGTCTAATCTTAACTACTAAATATGGAATTAAGTGTATGTTTCAGGAAATACGACTTCAAATAAATTGGTAAATATATGCACACATTTCCTTATTCATCAACAAACTGTAATGTCGCAGATTGACTTGAGGTTACGCATAATTGCCAACTTCAATTAACATCACTGCTAAACTCATTTAAATACTACATCCTGGGAATTGCTAACAAGTGGAAATCTTTTTGATGATTCTAGTGTTTTTTAAGTTGTTAAAACTTGGATGAAGAGATTTTCGGAGAAATATGAACTCGTAGCTCCTGAAGCAAAAGGTTTATACGTTTCCCCCAAATTGAAAAGTTTCCATAGAACATTATAATCTCCATCGCAAGGTTAAGTCTCGTTTCTCCTCTTCCGTCTATTAATAAAGATAGCATTCCCTTCTCTGGGCAAACATCTTACGCGCCTCACAATAGATCAAATAAAACCTAATCATCTCGGCGTGCGGATTATTTTGCAAGGAGCGAGTTTGCGGAGGATCCCAACTCCATTCTTCTGCGAGAACCAGACCGCATTACCGAGTCAAGCAAACTTCCTTCGTTTAAACAAAAACTCCTTTTTATAAGGGAACACGCGAGCGAGCTTATGCGATCCTTTTGAAAGCCTATCCTCAGCAGACTGCTAAACTCTTTTGACGAATTACGCAGGCGTCCAGTTGATTCGCGACGCCTCCGCCGAACGTCGCTGCGAGCGGAAAATGAGCCCTCATGTCTCCCCATTATTCCTTGGAACAATGAGGTGGTTTGGATGGCGGCTGAAGGATTTTCGAGGCTTGGGTGTGTCGGCGTAAGAAGGGCCCAAATGGGATTATAATGGAATGGTTTGCTGAAGGGCGATCGAATGGGGTGTTAAAAAAAGTGAGACACGCTCTTGCAAGTGATTCGGTGGTACGCAGTGCTTGACACGGAGTTCGCGGTTTCACTTGCTCGACAAAACCGCTCGCTTTGTGTATGTCGAGTGCCCCGTTCGAATCTCTCCTTCCGAATGTCCTCCCCTCCAACTCTCCTCCGCCGCAGAGGCCTTTTAATTGATTGCACAGCTCCGAGTTCGTAATTAATGCATTTCTACTCCAACGGAATGCAGAAATGAAGAAAAACTTAGGGAACGATGTGGATTCTCTTGAAACGGAGGAAATGCGCCCCTAAAAATGCTATTACGGTTTTAAGATCTAGTGGAATATAGATGAACGTTTATTTCGCGTTTCCTATTACATTTCAGCGTTTTTTTTTGTTTCAGGATAAACTGGATGATCGTTTGAGTGAGGAAAATAATCCTGAATGAAATGCTCCGTAATTTTTCTGCATCGAGCTTTCCATATTTCTCTCCGAACTTGAAGAGCTGTTGTGTTTTTCTCGATATTTTGATGCAAGGAGAAACCATGATTGATATTGGAATTCTTCCATCGATGCGCATCAATATAAACTTCCTCCGGAAACCATAGAGGACAGGGCTTTTCGCATCAACTCTCCTGCTTCTCATGTAGAACATAATTAACAACACAAATTATTTAACTGAGTAAAGCTATATTTCTTCGAGTTATGGTATTAGAATCAGCAGTTTTAAACGTGGTTCGGCAGTTAAGGTCAATTCGCCTATGGGCCCCACCATCAAGAATCGAACCCGGCGCTGCTTTCACCGAAGTCGAACTTGTTACCCGTATGGCTATCCAGAGTCCCTTCGAGTTATGTTATTATTTTTTATTTAAAGTCATATTTCTTAACGAAATCGGTTTCAAAATCTTTGAACCAAAAACAACTCGAACAGAAACAACTTTACTGTCACCAGTATTCATACCCAGGACATCAGAAGAGCATTAACTTAATCCAGTGGTCGCCAACCTCTCGGACCTCAAGAACCACGAAGTTAACAAATTTAAAGCTCGCGGGTCCGCACAGGTTGGCAACCGTTGATTAATTCCTCACTCTCACCTTCCATAGTTGATAGCTCAGAATACGACACTCTTACCTAATACTAATTACGTTACGTGGTCAATTAATCTGGCGAAACAAATTTGGAATCGTCTATACAATGTGAATTTGTTTTTATTACAGTCAGCTCTTTCTCTCTCTCTTACAGTCAGTAGAAAAGTTTCAGTTTTCTGCAAATAAAAACAGAACGAACGCTGCCACATCCAATATCTACTGAGTTTAACAGACTATTCTTTCTGTTTTAGGTAGCTTTTAAAGTGTATTTCAAACGCGTCTGCCAAATTTTCCTTCTGTAAGTACATGACTTTCAAGAGCTCTCGACGTGCATTGAATCCGTACTAAAGCAGTAATCACTGCATATTACTGTATCTCATATTGAGCCATTGAGCTCTTTTCGTGTACTTTCGACCGAATCTCCAGACAGTACGTCCCTTTCCATTAAGATTTGCTATGCGGCGCACAGAATATGGTTTCTCCTCATTTTATTAAACATAGAATGCGTGAACTTTGGAATATTATAAGAATGAGCACAAAATGTAATACATACATAATCTCCTGTCACAATCATCTATTTGTGAGTATAAAATCTGAATGGTGAATTCGACGCCATTTATTTTACGTGTCAACTAGTTTCTCCAAAGTGGAATGATTGGGAAGTTGGAACTTGTGAGGAAAATTATGTCAGTTATGGAGTAACCTTTCGAAGTATTTACCAGCCCCTATGAAAAAATTTCCCACCTACAAATCTTGCATCTAAAAATTAATCACACAGTTAACAGCTGATTTGCTCTTCGATTCTGGTAGGATGTGTGGTGAAAACATTCACAATCGTGTACAGTTATTATCTCTACCGTGCGACTTCATTTTACGATCTAATGTAAAATGAAATTTAACAAATTCTTCTGATTCAATAATTTTGAATTATAAAGACCCATAGAAATGTATCTGGAGCATGGCCGAGTTCGGACAAAAAGCGAAATCTCATGGTGGACTAATCAGTGGAGAGCAAATGAAAAAGATAATAGATACTACTCTTTTATCAAAATTAAAATTTAGAATTTCCATAGTATACAAGATGATTATATACTAAATTAAGACGGATAGACACAGTTAAGTGAGATTTATGTTTTCCAGGGCGAGGAATACATGTGAAGCCGGTTGTGCTACAGCGTGTTTCGGTATCTATCTTGAAATAGCGAATTGCGAGCAAATTCGGGTCAAATTATCGTTTATTCAAACACTGTTCTCAGCATTAAGAAGTTGGAATGCATTTAATGGCGCCTGAACAACTAATAGAGAATATAGAATAATTGATCAAGCATTCAAAAATTTACCAAAAAGAGATATTAGTTTGGGTAACAATAACTAACGGTCCGACAGAAGGGTAAGAAAATATGCTTTTCTCTTTGCGATGTCCTATCTTTGCTTACATTTGCCATTATTTTAATAATTTTCAAATAATAGCCGTATCTTGATTTAAGGATTACCCCGCATTTATCCTTTTGAGAAATTAAAATGTATAAAATCAAATTAATTCTAATTCAAAATTTATAATCATAGTCATCATAGTTCATAAGATATCTTTATGAATATAAATTTAAATGCTATATTTGCACTTGATTCGATCTCTGCTTTCTATTTAAGTTGCACTCATCAAACAAAAGTAAATTTATTTTATGTGATTACTATTAAATGTTTTTTATTGCAGGCTAGCGTTATCATTAAAGTAGATTACATATATGTTACCAGGATAGGCACCAGGATTTTGTAGCAGTAGTTCATCAGTTCTGTTTCATAAAGCTTCAGTTAATTTTAGCACCCGACTAAACGCTCTACACTTCAAGAGAGTGAATGTTTTCAAGCTAGAGCAAGAAATCATTTTTAATTATTCTAACGAAGTAATCTGCATTATAAATTGGCTTTTTTAGTTTATGAAACAAACTTCTCAAGAAATTAGGAATAACTCGTAAAAACGAATACTTACACACAGTTAGTTCAAAAAGCTGTACGTGGAAGATGTTCTTGAAGAAGAGTAGTGACCCTATGGAATTTTTTTACTTCTGCGGGGTTACTGTGAAAGTTTTGCCTTCAGAGATTGTTAGGTTATAAAAATCATTCGGAGAACGATTACTTGAATGACATTCGTCAGGTTTACTGTGATCACATCAGTGTTTGTTACAGTTAGAAAAGCGTGATTATCAAATTGTATTCCATCACGAATAAATACCGTCAAAACAAATAAGTCCCATTTTAATCTTGATTTTCAACACAAATAGTTAAGTCCCATTGACGAAATATCTATGGATAATAATCCTATCTCGATAATGCATAAAATCAAACATCTGAAATTAATATAAAATATACTATCGGTATATCCATCCAATACACAAATCTGTTCTTCCTTCGACCATCACAACGTAAGAGGTAGGATTTGTTAATGTGTTTTAAGATTATAATACATGCTGTTCAAACGTCTTAATCCTTTTTCACCTAATTACGTAATTTTGACTAAATCAGTGTCTGCTGAATCAATTATAACAGCCATGGGTGCATTTTCTTCCCTAATATTTCTGGAGCCTTCTTAAATTATAGTAACTTCCTTTTATAGAAGCATTGAAATGCATGAAAAATTTCATTCCTGAAATTTCTTAAAATTAGAGAATTATACTCGTATATACCCTTAATAATAATATACCCTTATAAGAGTTTTACAGCAAAATCGTAACCAAAAAGTCTTCTGTAATATTCCATCAGTTTATTCGCTGAACTGCAAATAATCTGATTAAGTACGTACATTTAAACAATAATTTATAATAGAATAAAAAATAAGATCGTTTACCTTAAGTTAAATTCATCTGTCAGTTCATTTTTTTATTGGACCGACTGAATATTCAAGTTCCTCAAACATTAGAAAAATAGCATTTCTTTTTCGCTGCTGATATCACATACACTATCGCATCAAAGAAAGAATTTACGGGAAAAGATATTTTCATAGGTAACCACTTTATTTTGATTTGTAAACTAAGCTTTTATGAGGTATTGATTACAAATAAGGTTAATATTAATATTTTTTGGGAGATATCATCATCCTCTGATACTTTCCAATCCTTTGAAGCTCCTCATCCTACGATTTATGACAGTTTACATACAATCTTAAATATTTCAAATTCACACAGTTGTCGTACTATTTATGTTTAGAGGAATTCTTGATATTTTATTTTCTTGGAAAGTCTAGGCTGAACTGTTATCACAATCAACAGTTCTGAATGAAATTTCCTGAAAGGAAACTTCAAATCTTATTACAGATTCCTGCTTGGGTTCTTTAATAATAAAGGAAACGAAAATTCAAATGAAACAAGCGGTCAAGAGTTGTTAATATTTTAATTTTAGGTATTGTCTATATCCTCACTCTTTGCATAATTACATATACAACGATTATACACAGTTAAGTTTCATGAAAAAAACTCTAGGAAGAACAAATCCACAATAACAAATGCGCGAAGTGGCGCGAGCTCCGATCATGGGAGCTTGCGTCACTTTCAGAGGAAAACTAACACAATTTGGGAAGGAATGTGACCAGTCTTTTTTTGGTTTTATCAACACGTTAAAGGACGCGGTTAAGAAATGTGGCGAACCAATCGCTGTCCTTTTCACTCAAGATTTTCCTGGAAGAACACATATTAAGCGAAACCAACAGCCTGAGGCAATCAAAGTAAAACAGCATCACCATGGTATCAGAAACACCCCTGCCTCTCTTTGTGCCTTTCAAAAGGTCCATATCGTGGCTAGGATTATTAGCTCGACGTTTGCTCCAAACTAATGTGGCGAGAGACAGGAGTGTCATAAAAAGTGTCAAAGGCGTCGTTCGGAAGAAAAAACAACACAACACCTGCTCCCTGCTCAAAGGGAAAGTCATTTACGCGTCGTCAAACAATGGAATGCTTTTTCGGGAGTGAAGTATGAGGGAGGAGGATGATTTACTGCGCGATAGAAGTGATTTGGGCATGATGAGGCTGGGGATTGAGGGTTTATTGGCCGGGACAAATTACGGTTCTTTCCTTATCTCACTTTCGGCTCTTTTGCTATCACGACGATTGTTCATCATGTTCCAGGGCTTATCGCGCGCAATCTCAACACTATCCAAAAAGGCGGCAGTCAACATCGTCCCCATCTCATGATTTTTGAAATGTCACTGTTACTATGATACGTTATCATACATAAGAGCGTCAACGTCTCTCGCAGCTAACATTTGCGTTAACAGGAATCTTCCAAAGTTCAAAGTCAGTTTGAAACACTTTTTTAGGCATCTCTTCAGACTGCAGCTCAAGTTCACGTTAAAACATTACTGCAGCTCAAGTTCACGTTAAAAGATCCTTTACATCAGCTTACGCCTACGACTTCGCCACCTGAACTTGTTGCTGGGGTGACTGTTGCTGCTGAGGCGGAATACCAACTTTGACGGACAGGTACCTCTGCTCGAGTTCCAGCAGGGCCTGGTGCTCTTTGGCACGCAGCCTGAGCGCATCTATGCTACTCCTGCGACTCTCCACCGTTGCAACGCCCGTCTTGGGAACCTGCTCCCCCTCTGGTGCATCGCCTATTTGGGGACTGACTGGTGCAGGACTGGCCCCTGAAGCAGGCGTACCCGGCCTAGCATCGGGGTGAATCTGGGGATGGTGAGCGGGTAGATGTCGGTGGTGGTGAAGGAGATGATGCGGTGGCGTTGCGGGATGCGAGGGAGGCGGCGAGGAAGGCGGGCCGTGATGATGATGGTGATGGTGGTGAAGGGCAGCAGCGAGCGCACCGGGCGGAAGGAGACCGGCCAGGGCGTGCGGGGGAGGGCCGGCGGCAGAAGGTGGAAATCCTGCCAACACGTAGTGGGAAAGGAGCGTGTGCAGAGGGGCAGTGGCGGCTGCAGCGGCCGCGGCGGCCGCAGCTGCGTGGGCCGCGGAAGGGACGGTGGTGACGGAGGGATTGTGAGGTCCAGAAGGAGAAGAAGCGGATGTCGGAGGCGAAGATGGAGGCTCTACTGTCGAATGCGGCGGAGCCCATGGTCCCAGGCCCAAAGCGGCTGCTGCTGCAGCGGCCGCAGCCGCCGATTGCGGGTGAAGACCTAGCATGGGCCCAAATCCTAAAGCGCCTAAAGCGGGGCCTCCAGGCCAAAATGCTGCTTCGTGATGGGGGCCTCCCAATGGGGGCATTCCTCCAAGTTGAGCGTGAACGCTGAACTCTGCCGGAAGACCTGAAGGAGAATTTAAAAGGGTTAAATAAGAACAAAATTTTACTCCGATATAATCAAAAAAATGCGTCTTTTAACGGTGCTCGATTTAAAGCAATTGCTTAGGCACAGCTCCACCTTAATGCATTCTAAAATCGTCTCTGTTATGTGGTAACTAAATACTAAGAAAGCTGTGGCTGAAATTAAGCAAGATGTAATGTATTTGATTGATGATATCATTGTTCATGTTAGAAAAAGAAAAACATGAGTTTCATCGAGCCACATAGTTTGGATACTTATTTTCTTGAAGAGTCTATGTGATTTTGACAATTAGAAATTAATAGTAATCTTGATAAAGTACTCTAGGATTTGTATTATTTATATTCATATTAAACAAATAAAATATTTTTGAAAATAGACTGATAGAAAAGTAAACATTGAAGTCACCAATAATCTCCCTTCCATTGTCTCAGAGTTGTAAGAAAAATTCCGTCCTCCAGCAAAAGTGTACCCATTAATAAAACTGTCCAATAAGGATCACGCTTATTTATAAATCTAATTAATTTATGATACATTCCGAATCTTTTTATGTATGTACAATGGCAGAGCCGTACCGTCCTACGGGCATCTTAAGGGCGGCAACAGAAGCTTAGCCGACCATTATTATTATTACAACATCATCATTTGTTGTTTCCCGTGTGATACATTTCCTATTAATCCCATCAAGAGCCCTTTCTATTCATCAATGAGCCAAGACAGTTAAAAAATAGGCCTTCATCGGCATAGAGAATGAAATTTGTGATGGAGCTGTTCTTGATATTGTACAAGAACCCGCAGTTACGAAATCTCGCAATGTTAATTTCCTTTAATTAGATCGTTATGCTGTATTTCTCCTTTGCCTTCATTCCCTAATATGTGATTATGTATGTTGCAACACGGTTTTTATTAGAAACTTTCATATTTAGTAGCGAAAAATAGATTTAATACATATCAGTTCAAGTTATGCGTATAGCATAGCAATGATAATGATACTCGAAATTAATGAGAACTATTAACTCATAATGACAATTTACTATGTCAGCATATGCATAATTAAGTGTTGCCGGTGTTCGTTGACCAATGTAAGCTGGGAAACGAAGTCATAAAACACTGGTTTTACAATGTTAAATAATAATTTACACCTGAATATCAGGAAAGGAAATGAATCAGGTTTTGGTATTTATTTTTAAGGGGCGGCAAAATATGTTTGCACTCGCCCGGCAGATAGGCTGGGAGATGCTCTGTATAATAGTATCTTACCTGACTGATCACCGTGAATAAAGCCGGAATTTTCCCTCCCAAGGGCCTTTTCCCTTTTTCTCCACTTAGCTCTACGGTTCTGGAACCAGACCTACGAAGGGCAAGAATGCATGGTTATTAGTCTCTCTGCATGTCAATGAATCCTCTAACTAATAATATTTACTTTACTCAAAATATTACGGACTCCAAGAATCCTTAAAATCTAACGCTGGAAAAAATGCAGATATTAGAAATCGATCCTTCCAAACGGAATCTCGATTACTCTCGTTCTCATCTTCTGAGAATGATGCTTACCTTCCTCCCTTTCTCAGCGATCTATCAATCACCTCGCCAATCATTTTCTCCTGAAAGAAAACCACGAGGACAGACGGAAGCAAAAGGAAACGAGAGTTCCTTTCAGAAGACGAATAATATTGCGACAGAGTAAGAAGGAAGATAATAGTTCGTAATGACACAAAGAGATAAAATATCTCTTTTAAATGAGCTTGGCCAATAAAGCGTTCCGTTCGTTCAACAATGGGACACGTGCCCCAAACTAAGTCCATGGAGAGACGGTCCTAATTGGCCGCGCCGCAGAAAATCAACAATGATTGGGATACAATAAATAGGCTTCCTTTTTCGAGAATCTTCGATAGGAAATGATGAAAAGCTTCTAAAGGATAGCAGTCGATAAAAGGAGGAAGAAATTCTCAATGAAGAGAAGCGCCAAAAGCGAAAGGTGCATATCGCTCGTAATGGGAACAAAGGAAAGGGGGAAAAGAATAGAGCAGAAAGGGAACAGCACGTGCGGCAGTCGTAATTGAGGTGACGTCTGCCGTTTAATATTTACACTTTTCGATCGTTGGCCTCTCTGTTACACTACAATACTCCTACACAATGCTGCATGCAATTGCATTTCAATACTTCTATTCTAAGGCGTCAGTTAAGTTGGGAGAGTTGTAATTACATGCTCTCGCCCGTTACGCAGTCTTTCCTTATTCTTATGCAAAGGACGTAAGTGTGAGAAAACGAAAATAAGGCATCTACATGAGGTAGTTAACGGTCACTTAATTTAAACACTACTCAACAGGATATTTCGAGCAATTCATCTTCAAATTGTATCGCAAAAGTTACTGGAATACATTACGCGTTGATAATGAAGACGTTCAGGGCACGATTACGGTTTGTTCCATCACCTGAATTTGGCTGATTAATGTTAAAAAGTGGAAACATTATACTGTCTTAAAATACAGCGGATCGAAAATTTTGTTTTACCTCGTTGCTTTACGAGAACATTTCTGTCTAATATACAAGAAAAGAAGGACGGATAATATTATGGTTAAGTTAATGAGTAAGACGATATTTTCTAATTTGGGCTGAAGTTCTATCACCTCATTTGTTTTGATATTGCATAGTTCCATTTCTCGAATAAGAATTTTTTATGACGTTCATAGGCATTCAAGCACAAATCATCTTCAAAATTCACCTTATTGATCAGTCTCCCTGCAATTTTTTTCAATTACTGATTCCTCATCGTCTTCGGTCGATTTTCGACATCTATCTCCTCTTCATCCCACATCATGCAGCGATCGTTTAGTAGCGATGTTCAAAATTAGCTTTTGACGTGCACTGACTCTCTCCATAAACTGTATTATTCAAACGAAAATTCCAAATAATGGCTCTGGCGTCTTTTCATTTCAAACAAGCGGCCCCACGGGTCTGCGTGCATCGTTCTCATTCACTTCTCGAATATTTTTTCGCCAAAATTTTGGTCTCGATAGATGATAGAATGTTCCCTCAGCACCAACATTTCAAAAACCTATTTTCCAAATGCGGAATGTATTTTTTATGGTCTTTGATAAAAGCGGCCACGTCGAAAAATCCCCTGCGTTGAAAAAATAAACATCGCCGTGCGGCGAAAATAAATAACAATACATATATCGTTTTTACATTTCGTCAGCATTCTCGCAATCGTGGGATTTGGAAGAGCGGGATTACGTGCGGAAACAATAGCGAATCTGAGAGCGCCTTCCATCGCTGCGTCGATAGGACGAGACGAGAGAAGGGAAAAAGGGAAATAAATAAATTGGGAGAAGTGGAATGAGGAAACACTGCGACGGAGCGGAAAATCGAGGAAAAGAGGCTGCACGAGCACCGAAAGTGAAGGACACAGAAGGCATTGGTTAAATATTTATCTAAAAATGATGTTACCAGTGCCACTTATTACTGATTTTTAATGAAAGAATAGGATTTGCTATACATCTCTGATTTAGTTTTCTATCACAAATATGTATTTCCACAAAATATTTTAGCACCAATTTCGCCGTAGTTGCGCTCAATTTGTAACGTATCTCTTGTCGAAGTATACTAATGTTTAAACGGTTTCGTTACCTAAATAAACTGATATTCTCAAGCTCGACTTCGTGGAATGGTAGTACCATACTTAGAAAGAAAACAACGTAGTACTTTTCATAAACTACATTTCTCTTTCAAATGAGAATTCAACTTGTTTCATCTTACTAATCCTCCAATGTAACGTTGGCTGAAGATGCTTTATGTAAGATGAAACTAATCGCATTCTCCTTTACAAGAGAAAAGTATTCCGTGGAAATTAGTCGGTCGTTTTCTTTCTAATTATTTCAGTATCTTTCGAATACTTTTTCTACCAATTTAAAATTATTGATTATGAATTTCAATTCCGTTCGAATGTGGCTTACATACCACATATTTGGAGCTAATAACAAACATTTCAAACTCAAGCTGAATTCGGTACGCGAGTTGAATATAGGGAAAAACTACGCAATTTCTTGATTAAAAAACACTTCATGAAAATGATGGATTTGTTAAGTAGACAAACGGGTTTCCAAAGAGGTGTAAATTTTGAATCCCCCGTATTAAATCGCGTTCCTTTTGAAGCGCATCATTCGTGAGAAGACATAAATGATATGCTCGTTCGCCTATAATCATAAATGCCGGAACCCTTACAGCCTACCGGCAGCGGCTGGGTAACCGTGCCCCATCTACGCCTAACAAAGATTTCCCCCAAATCCTCTTTCTTTCCACCCTTCCTTCCTCTCCATTCCCTCTATAGTGTTCCGTTCTCTCCCGCTGCAGACTCTCCTCGACATTCTACTCCGTCTCATGTATCCGTCGTCAACAACCTTCTGAATTGCATCTTAATTGGAAACAATTTCTCCAATTAATCCGCACAAACGGGGAAATTGCAAGCGATGTGGAAGGGAAGGCGGGTGAGGCAGGATCATTTAGTGTTTTGTGCGGCCGATTGGTGTCCATTGTGAGTGGCGACGAGGGGGGAGTGGCCATTTTGAGGGGGACGGCGCTGCATTGACGGAGTTTTTAATTTGACTGGCGAGGGACGAACCGGAATTGGAATTCTCTGCCATAAAGACGGTGGGAATAATAATTAATCTCTCATAGACGAGGGAGTGCTCTAAACGTGAATTCAATTCGCTGACGACGCTCTATGACGTCGGAGGAAAAAAGTGACTTGGAGTGTGTTGATGTCTCCCGTTGAAGAACACTTCCTAGACTGTATCTCGGATTCGAGGAGTTTGAGACAGTGAAGATTTTAACGTTCTAAAGAAGGATAGAGAGAAGCAAAGGGTAATTAAATTTAAACAATATACTAAATTCTTTCTCCGATATTTTCCGTATAATTTTAATGCCTTAACTTAGCAATTTTTAAAAAATAAACCGATATATCTTAGGAAAAAGTGCTATCCTTAATATCGACCATTTCGGGCCAAGGTCTCAACAAACCACTATGGCGTCAAATATGACTTAATGAAGTACGAGATTGGAGACATCAGTATAGAGTTAAATTTTATAATTTACTTAAATATGGCCTAAGACGGTAGTTATTGCCATAATTTCTATTCATACGAAAATTATTTGTAATCCCCCGGAAAATAATCAACGGATGTAAATATTCCTGATACTCGCTTTGATGCTAAGAACATTATCTACTATAATCCATTTCCTAATTTATCCGATCGTTTTATGTGAATGCGGTACCGATATATTCCAAAAGAAGTTCAAGTTATCTAAGTTACTATAACGAAATGTTGCACAAAACTGAAAATACTAGAACAACAACGGTGGAGGCACTGTAAATAAAAACGAAAAACAAGGGAGAACAAAGAACCTTTTATCGAAACCTATTAATTTAAGCGATTGTGAAACTAGATTTCTAAAATTTACGAGGACCTCTGTGTGATAAAATGCAATATGCTGCGGTGGAACTCCTGTCCATTCGTGTTTGTCTTCTGTGAACAAAAGAATGTTTTAAATAAAATTCATTACTTTTTTATGAGATGATTTGTTACATTAATTAGGAGATGTTTCGCAATCTCTAAGGGTGTCATACACCATTCTGTCTCGCTGAATTTATTCACTTCCTCTTAAAGAAATGCTGTTCCCCGAGACGACCGCCGAGAATCAGCAAATGAAAACTTCAGAGAACTCTCCTCTAACATCTTTACTCCTGAATACAGTTAAAATAGATTTTTCCTCCGTAAACATGGAAAAGATTCGATATCTCGCGGTCCTCTCCATCACGTGATCGCAGTGGTTGAGGGAATGGCAATGGGGAGAAGTGTAAGGATGATAATGGGGATGGGAGATTGAAAGGACATCCGATTGCCCCCCATTGTGGGCCTCTCACCCCTCCACACCTTCATCCGATGCAATTCACTCATTCACTGCTGGAAGTGTACTCAAACCAACTGTTAGCCATCGCCTAATTTTGCCGCTCCTATTTTCAGATCGCATCTGACCCTTTCCCACTTTCGTGTAGACTCGCGAATTCTTAACGCTAACAGATTCCGTCCCGTATTGTTCGCTAAAAGAAGGAAGACTGACCTAATGAATCTCATCTCCCTTTAAAGGCCTGTTTCTCATTCATTTCGGGCGATTCTCGGTTACTTCAGATAAATTAGGCAAAAAAGGGCCTTTGAATGGCGCCAAACCGAACCGATTCTTGTCTATTACCTATTATTAGCAAGGAGGCATCGTGGGAAAACTTCTTTTACCGTTGAATTCCTTCCCACGATGGAACACGTCTATCCATAAAAAGCAAATGTTATAGTATATTTATATCTTCCCAAGGATAGGTCGTTAAATCTATAAATATAAAATATGTATCTCCTTATAATTACTCATAATTACTAAAATATGTATCTCCTTATATTTACACCTTTCTAATTCTCAACACTTGTATCTTATGAGCATTTATAAAGACCCCAGATCAAAAGAGTAATTACCGTATTTTCCGGTCCATATCCTTCTTTCTCGCGAAAATTTAATCTAAAATTTGCCTGCGGCTTATGGGCCGAGGTGGTAAGCATTTTTACTGACGTCAGAAATAGCCGTACAAAAGCAATTGTAAACAATTTAGCGCTTTGACTCCAGGGTTTTATCTTCTAATCACAGCGATAGCCTTTCTAATAATCTTGAATTTTTGTTTCACTCTTTCGTAAATTGACGCTCTTTTACAAATATCGTTTCTTTATTTAACTTATAAGCAGCTTACGCTCCTGTCTGTATAATCTTTGTTTCGTTCACCTGCAGAATCACGGTACGTTTTATAGGCCGGTCGTCTCATGGGCCGGGAAACACGGTGTTTACCGTGATAGAAATTACCATTCTATATTAGTGTTCTTCCGATATTGTAAGCTACCTGTCACTTAAACCGCAAATATAGTCCTCGTCAATATCGCAATGTTTAAGCATAAATCTCTGCATGAAAATTTCAAGCCTACTCTGCTATCATTACAACTTATTTTCTTTAGAAAAATGTAATTTAAATTCATAATTTCTAACTGTGGACGGTGGATGCGCGGTATGTGTGAGATCGAGGTTTCTGAAATTGAAATGTGCAGGCCCCTTCCAGATGGCATGCAACAGTCTTCGTTCCGAATTAAGCCATCAGAGTTGAATAATAACATAATCTTTTCACAAGCAACCTATATATAAGGATTTTAGGCTTTCTTGGCGTATCTACTGCATAAAAGATTCTCAGGTTTCCACCCAGGTAAGGTCTTAAGACATTGCTATTGCCAACGTTTAGATTACAAACTCTCATCTTCCTCAGGGCTGAAGCTAAACAGCATTATATGATTCGATTTTCATCTCAGGGTGACTAGTTTTTCATTTGGAAAAAAATTTGGCGGAGTATGCAATAAAAGGCAGTTTTTGAACCTTCACCAAATACGTAGAATCTTCCTTGATGCATTTAAATCGGAAACAACAATTTGACCACTTTGAGAAATTATTACTCATAACCAAATAGCAATCATCTCCTTTTTCCCTAAAATTTACATCCTCATTCTAAATTGTAGGTATTTACAGTCGTTTCCCAACCGTCAACCTAATAACACCAGATGCCGATTCATATCGCGAGTTAACGGAGCTATAAATGCCAGTCTCGAGGAAAGAGATTTCGACGACCGGGAGGAAACGATTCGTTCGCGCGTAATTCATAAGGTTCCCGCGCTTGCAATCGAAGATAGGCATCAAAGAAAATTAGACGCATCGGCGAGATAGGGTTGTAGGCAGGAGCCGAGGCATGCAGATTTGGACGTAATAATAAGAGCTAACAATCGAGAGAAGAATAGGAGGCAAGTGGTGTTTGCAGTTCCCACGAGTGAGAGAGCACGGTTGAATGCAAGACGGCCGCCCCCCCAACGCCAGCCCCCCCACACCCTAATCCCCTCCTCTCTTCCTCTCATAAAAGCCAAGGCTTAGTAGGGGACTTAGCCCCTCTGCCAGGTGAACTGGACGATTAATCGGCATTGAGAAAGGGGTGCTTTTTTCACCAAGGTCCACAATTAAAAGAGTCGGCGGACCTAATCGTGAGCAATAATGACAGCCCGCGCGTGTGTGCCTGCGTGTATTCTGTTTAATCTGAAAGGAGGACCCATGGGCGCTTAATCCGTAACGGGTTTTTAAACTCGAGGGCTTTACTCGTAATGATATCTACGTCAAAAAGGTCAATCGAAGAAGGGGAGCAATTGATCTAGGCTCGAACATAATTGATGTCAACATCATCCACGCATCGCTTGCTCCGCACGTTATTAGAAGATTATGGAGGTGTTCGCATATCCCCGAGGAATCTCATTCTCATGACGAAAGCCTCTCTGTGCAAATAAATTTCAATATCTGAACCAATGAGTGATTCTTTGTGCTCCCACGGATATTTACATTTGCTGAGATAAACTTAAAGCTAGTTAATTCCAAAATTGAATCACTTGGTGTGTGTAAGAATAGGGAAATTATAGAATACGTAGGATACCAAAACTGAATATTTTTTCGAAATTGCAGATCCCAGGCGAAAACGGTGTTGGGTTATTGAATCCACAACGTTTGAATTTTATAATTCATAAGAATTGACATTCTTAGCAAAATATGAGATGTTTGAGCCATTCATTTAGTTTATTTTGCTCGCTGATGCGGTATAGAGTAGTTGAAAGGGTCAGATGTACGCCCATTCGCGAAACGTTTCTTATCCATAATCTCATCGGTTTAAATTCTGTCGGTTAAGCTATTCCTCCAAAATTCCGATTCGTCCAATTTTTAACTATGGCGCTTTAACATCATTTTAGGGGAAAATAATATTTTCAGGACGGCTTCATCAGTACATTTCAAACAACAGATGACGCAAACATATCACAAGAACATTCGATAACTTATCTTGCTCTAATATCCAGCGATTGTCAAGGTTATAGTCAAATAAACAGATTTCTCAAACGATGATAAAAAAACCCCTACCCTAATAATAAAACCATGAACAAAATCTTAAATGTAATAAATTAACTTAATGAACACTTCACTAAAGCAATGAAAACTTTTTAAGATGCGTTAAAAGTTCATCTAGGATTTTAATTAACAATGAAATATTTGCCGTGCTAGAAATCGGATATTTGGTTTGGACATTGTTTGATTTCCCATTAGAACACGATTTTAAAATATTACAATTACTTAAACGCCGCCCATCGTCCGCCCATTTCACTATAGTCCCTCGTAGCATAATAACGCTCAGTACGGAGTCCTTATTCCTTTCTGCAAGACTCCTCCATAAAGCTCTTTCTCGCCGTAGACTAAGTAACGTTTTCTTGGATCACAACAAGCACTTTACGAGAGCATTACACTGCTAATTATCATCGGAAGTAGATCCTCGGCAGCAAATTACATTACGGAGACGAGATACAGGAGGGTGCTCTCATTTACCAAAATAAGCCACAATGAATTGAATGGTCACTCGAAAATTTCTCGTGGATAGGATAAAGAAGAAAGCACCTCACTTAAGTCAGCCATGTGACGGAGCATCATTATCCTACTCGTGCTCCCTTCCGTCGCTTCATCTCCACCCACAATCCCTTGTCCGAGCCACTGTCGGTGCTCAGGAAGGGGATTAAAATTGCACTAATTCCCAGCTAATTCGCAGCGGTGGCCCCGGCAATTACTCTGAATGTGGGCTCCGATTCGAGGAGTCGTAATTGGGGGTAGAAGGCGAATAATTCGGAGGGAGAGAAGTTCCTCTGGCGAGTGTAACGGAGGCGGGGAAGGGGGCGTAATCGGGAGAGAGGACAATGAGTTACCAAGTGATTTGAGCAATGAAAGGAAGGCAGAATGGTATTCGAACGCGCGCCCCACTATATCTGTCACGTAGAGAAGCAGCGTTGAACCAGATGTGCTCAAATGGCTCATCGAATGGCTAAATTAGGAGCATTCTCTTTAACGTGTGGTCGAGCGATCCCCGACCGAGATCTCGCGACAAAAGATTACTATTTACGGAAAGTTAATTTTAGTCGAAACGGAGTTGAATGCGAAATATGGCACGGCTAATATTTAATGGAAGTGGGGCTAAATTTAGTCTAGAAAGAATGTTTACTTCGCAATATTACGGCGTCTGAGTGCTAAACAAATCATATGTTCCATATATAAATTTTATTTGATACTCTAGGAATTATACATACAATATTTTTACAAAGCTTTGGATTCTATGATCAAAATAAGAATGCTATAAGAAACAACACCTAAAATTTCCAATGAATTTTCAACATTTTAAGCTTCAGGGCAATACCCTTCCTTTATCCTTATCCAGATACAGATATTTACGAAAGTTCTAATTTACACTGCAGTAAGTCTGAACAGCTGCGACAATTGCGACAGAAAATGTTCACATACAATGGATGAAATATAACAGCTATTCATCCTATAAATCGCATTCCTCCACTTTAACTATCAGTATTGGTTTTCACAATGATTTTATAAACTTTTGTAAAAGCATGAAAAATGTTGTCCAAGATGAATGTTGAAATTTTCACGTGAAAATTTCAACATTTCACGTTAAATTCTCTACAATAAACCTCCAGAAACACAAAAATACATAAATTAATTAAATCCACATTGCATTTTTCAAGGATAATATCTGAACTACAAACATTCCAAAATAAATACAAATCAGGTAGCATGCAAGGTACGAAATATCACTAAACATTAAAATTATCATTAAAGAAAATAAAACTTATAGAATACAGGCATAAATTCCTAGAACAGACACAAAGGAGTCCTTTAAGACAAACATCTGCAAGTATTATCATATTTGTTTTGCAAATTACATAGTAAACGATTGGTTCAAATAGACTCCTAATGCAAGCTTACACAAATGATTACAAACTTTTTCTAAATAGAATTCATGGAAATAAATTAAATTACAAAATGAGTGAGTAAATTAGGTCTACAATGAAAGAATGTTCTCCTCCTATAGGATTTCATAATAATATGGATAGCAAAATGTTCAAAGCAATGTTAAAAATTGCTATAATTTGCATGCAAGATAAGTCAATGTTTGGAATTTGCTTCCAGCGCTTTTGGTGTTTATGAAAGCAGTAAGGCTGACTCGATGAGCTGAATGAATTTTGAACGTCGAAGTCACACGGGTAGCAATTTTCTTTCGCCTCTAAATTTTATGTGGACCAAAAGGGGGTGGAATGGCGATGAACAGGAAACTTAAAATTGTCAATTTTTAACCTCACAACTTCACGATTATTTCTTGAATAAATTAAAAATTTAATCGTAATTGTTCAACCGTCGTTTTCGCAATTTCTAAGTTGCGTAAAGTCGAAATGCAGAGCCATTGTTAGAAATTTAAATTTAAAAATGTTCGTAGCATTACTAATTATAGAATAGAAGTGCGAAATATGGTTTCAAAGGTAAGAGACCTCACTGAGTGGCCTTCAAGCTTCCTGCCAGGAGGTTAAGCCCCGGGTGACTTCCCTTAGTGCCTGTCAACACCCCTCCCTCCATTCATTTCACCATAAAATGGGAAAACCCCTGAGAAGAGAAAGGGATCTATGGTCTGGAAGGGGTGACCCAAGCATAGTGGGAGCCTGGGTGAGAGATCTTTGAATGTAAAGAAGATTGGAAGTTAGGTGACCAGATACAAAGCGCATAATACAAGTTGTGCAGTCTACGGCGTTTCAGAACAAGGAATTACTTGTATCGCAACTTTGAACAATAACAAACAATAATAATAAAGTAGAGGAAGTTTAAATTTTAGCGCTAAATATCAATAGCTATGCGAATATTTACTTGTAAGAGACTGAAGTGTAAACAGTAATTTATATATTGAAGAAATAATGCGATCCAACGTTCGTTTGCGGTTTGCCCATTAGTCTCTTCAAACTGCCTGGTTGGTAAATATTTTGGCTGCTTGCAAAATACAAACTTTTCACGCAATACTGAGCTCAAAAGATTCAATTTACTGCAAACAATTACAAACAATAAGAGTAACTCTACAGTAAACTATATGGCAGTTGTAGCTTAATCAATTTATTTACAAAAACCATAAAACAAGTAAATATTTCGCTAACAATAATAATAATAATAATAAAAGACTCTCAAAACAGCGTGTAACAAAATAAACACTTATAATCATAATATAAACCTCAATAAATTATCTACAAAGTTTTGGTAACGACATTGATGATGAAACTAATTCTGATAGAAAAATTAAATATATCCGGGAACCGATATTGTATACCATCATAGCGATAGTTAATTAAAATAATTACATTATACCTTATCTTCTATTACATTATACCTAGCAATTCTTTATTTATGTGACCTAAAGAAGCTCACTTCATTGCAATTAGATGTAAAGTGCTTTGAAAATTCATCCCGATTGGTATGTATGTACCAACCCAATGTTTACCTTTTAAATGTCGGAGAAGCTTCAGTAATAGGTTGCATGTATTTTTAATGATTTTCTGCTGAGAAATTTTGTTCACATTCCACTCACAGACTAATTCGTATGAGTTTCTAAAATTTCGACTTGCGCATGGCAACAAACACTTCCATAAGTGGCGCCATGTCTCTATTCATTTCTCCTTAAAGCAAAAGCGAATATAAACTGCCTAAGGAGAATCTCCAAGGACGAACGAGAAGGACGAGGGGATGGGAAAGAAAAAGCCCAAATTACGATTTGGCCAAAAACACGCTTTTCTTCGAAACAGATAAGTGGAGGTGGAATGCTCAGAGAGATCAATGGCTAATGGGATAGTTGACCATCCACTAGAGACCTCCTGCAGTCTCTTAGGTCTCTACTCGATCTCGTTCTAGACCCTCCGCACTGGCATAATTACTCTATTCTTTTACTCCCACATTCCGGTAGAATAGACATATCTCAACATAAGGCAAAGGTAAGCTTGCTGAGTTTTTTCCTCATGGAACGACCTATTCTTGTAAAGCCAAACAAAAGAAATTAAATGAGAATCCTTAGAGAGGTATCAAGTTTTCGAACATCGAGACAGCCTTTCGCCTAACCGTCAGATTTTAAAAACTCTTAAAAATTCAAACATATCTAACTTCTATCTAATCTAAACTAATAGCTCAGACAAAGAGAAGGGCCTTGTAATGGATGAATTATTGAGTAATAATTCTTGATCCTCGTAATGTCGCTGATTGGATTAAGGACAAACAATGAAAGAGAAAATCAGTGTTAATAGAGTAGTCCTAGGCATGAACTGATGAACATCACTGAGGGCATGAAGAGAACTAAATATTCGCAATCACATTTGTTTTAAATTGATGAAAATGCAGTATAACCATGTTACGATAGGAACTGGTGATGAATTGGTCCGTTACTTCATAAGTTACTACAAAAAGCACGTTAGGTAATATGGCAGAAAGTAAGAGAAAATCTCCTTTCCGGTCACTCAAAGAATGAATTGCATGTTATAATGTATACTTACATTATTATCTACAATATGAAATAATCAGACAATCTCCTAACACAAACAGTATACAATGCAGAAATTATAGATGTTCACAAAAGCAGAAGGAGAGCATGATTTGATTATCCACACAATATTTTCTAGGCATTAATGGCAAAAAAAATCCTCAGTATGCACGGATTCGAAAGGGCTAACGGAATCAGCAGTAGCTCTCGATTCTTTAAAGTATGTAATTTATTGTGTTTTAATGATACAGGGTAAATTTTAAGATAATGAATTTAACAAACGAAATGACATTTCATTTCAACTCCCGTGGCTTCTTAATGCGCGGAAATGATTTAACACTCATCTCAAGGTAGAAGTGAAAGTCTTGTTGCATGATGCGTGATATAACATTGCTTTAGAATGCACTTATACGCTGTCACGTGTACTTGTTCGAGAGTTTTTCTGTTTATTGGCCAAGTTTTACGTGCGATCAAAAGATTGTGATAAAATATCCCCATTTTTGTAAACCGAATTATCAAGCACACGAAGGCCGAAGCTGTTACCCATCCAAATAGGGCGTTTTATGTTTTTTGAAGTTTTTACAGCTAGCATATTTATATTGTAAATTTCTTCGATTTATATACAGCTACTTTAATAATGCAGCTGATTAGTCAGGATGATATTTTTGTGGATGAGAAGCAGTGGGCACGAGTTCGGTAGCGGACAAGAGTGGTCAATAGACCGGAAGATTAATTACTCAAAAGATGTAGAAATTACAATGACTTTCACCAGCAAAAGACGGTATGTAACGTTGGCACTATTGAACTGTAGAGCTTTCAGCTCTCGTTGGGCAAATTTTATAGTACAATCGAGTAAATCATTAGTATACATCGAATTAAGTTTAGTCTTAAAGCCGCCCAATGCCATATTTTAATAAAATTATATTATTCTTAGTAAAGCTCATATACTAGTTATTGCAGGTATAATAAGTTAAGTATTCTCGACGAAGCAGACGTTTTAGGCCGGTACGTAAATTCAGGTATTTATATAATCATATATAACATCTTGAAATTAAATCTCTCTCAGCATTTAGTGTAGAGATAGAATCAGCTTTTCCCGTACCCTGATTTGAATGAGAACTGCTCCTTTTGGTCTTGAAAATGCGCGATCTGCTTTAAAATAGAGCGCACCGATCAATTGGATTAGGAACGGAATGGATGAGTTCAAATCGGTGACGGCAGTGGAAGATCTGAGGAGAATGGATTCCATGAGTGGGGAAGAGAGTTCGAGAAGATAGCCTGCGGAATATCTCACGTTTGCCGTGGTTAAGTTTGTTTTTCTTCTCAGACCAATACGGTTATTTTAACGCGTTTACATTCTGAGGAAGATTTTCACTTGGGGATCGGTTAAGTGCATTTTATTAAGTTTGTTTTATTTTTTTGCGGTTAAAAATTCACTTCTTGTATACCGTATGCTGAAATTCGAGAAATTGAGAGCAAAAAAACTTTTCAACAGTTAACCGGTATACTAAGTTATATGGCTTATTTTTAATTTTATTAAATTGAATTCACATTTAGGTTTACATTCATAACCCGAAAGCCGCAGTAGCACATGGCAGGGTTTATTATGGGTAATTCAGGAAGTGAATAAAAATTTGGAAGCAATGTACCCTTGTACAACATAATGTATCATACTAGGCAGGACTTCGTGAAACGACATCATAAAGAAGTGAGGAATAACTTGGTAATTTTCAAAATAACAACTGTTAAAATTACGATTATATTACGATTACCAAGGGAATTACAAATTTATTCTGTACTTCTTCACCGATGTATAATGCACATTAAGTCGTGACCGAGTCGATTTACAGACTGTTTAGCCTCAAGCTCTCCTTCTACCTCTGCGACAGAAAAACCTTTCAATCCATTCAAATGAAACTAATGATTGGAAGAATCACATCACTCATAAAAATAAGTAATCATCTAAAAGCGGTCATAACCAAACAGTAATTCATAAATAAATAATGCTTAAAATACACAGAAACAATTGTACATGAGATGCCACATCGAGTCAAACTTTTCAATATTTTCATGCACAAAAGCGGGATGGAATAAAAGAAACATATTGCTCCACTGCTTTACAAATGAACGAGAGTATTATTACCAATTTCAAACACAGGATTTAATGAATAAGCGAAACCTAAAGTTCTGCTGTAGATGTACCTGAATAGTGTTTTATTGAAGTGGATGAAAAGTACTTTACAAATTCCTAAGATCACAAATTATATGACATCATTTGTAGATAATATATTCTAAATAATTTTCAGAATTCTCGAGTGCAAAATTATCAATATATTATTGGAGGAATAATATAATATTGGAGAGGCTAAGAATTAAGAATAGTACAAAAGTACAAACGACCTTGCTTACTGTCAGCGAGCTAATAATTCCTTACTATTTGTTCGTTTCAGTTAATTGTTATCGAGTTAGTAGAGCCTAAGACCGTTTATTTTGCTACTAAATACTAAACCGTGGACTCTGGAAAAAACTTCGCACTGAGCAGAAATCTCCTTCACTTAGATTGTCAACGGATATCATTAGTATAACAGAGAGCACTCAGTATTTACGTATATTCCCTCAAAGCCACGGGTACGTCACCCGTCATTACACAAATTTCATTCAGTTTGTTGGTAAATCCTCAACAATTTGTTGAAAAGTCACATAATATTTCTCTCGTATATTTTCAAAGATGTGGAGCGATATTTACAGAGGGAAAATACAGTAGGAATTGAGTCTTCGGTTTCTCACCTGGACTCGAGCCTCGCTCAGGTCCAATCGCATGGCGAGCTCCTCTCTTGTGAACACGTCAGGGTATTGCGTCTTCTCGAACGCCCTTTCCAACTGGTGAAGTTGGTAAGTGGTGAACGTCGTCCTGCTTCGGCGTATTTTCCTTGGTTTGGATTCCTCCTCTTCGCCATCCGGCCCTTGCTGTCCGCATCCATCCTCGCCGGCCCCACCACCCCCGCCCTCTCCCCCTTCCAGGCCGCAGTCGTCGGCCGTAGGCCGTGGAGGAGACCGTCTGTCGCAATGGTCAGACTCGTGGACATCTCCGGGGGAGGATGGCGAGGGGGAGGAAGAAGATCCTGATTCTTGCCGAATTGAGTCGCCATCTGTTGAGAAAGAAAGGATGTGTTTAGAACCAATAGAAAATAAATTGAGACTACGGGACTTAACTTTTTTAATTCGAGATAATGAGGTCATGTTATAGAGCGCCATATTGAAAATTTCGCGCGGAAATAGGATTCATGAATTCTCATGTATGTCTGTGAAGCCATCGTCCCGAAGTTTGGTTGAATCCTCAGCCTCTCACCATTAGATGTCAAAAGTTTTAAGTAAAGGGAATTAAGCCTTGAGAAATACACATCATTAAGAGAAAGTATACAAATATCTCTCTTCGAGCTAATAGGTGAACATTTCACGGAGGAAATGTTACGCTACCTTGAACATTGTATTGAACATTGGTATGTGGAATTTCTGGACCAAGACTGTTTGTAACTCTCGGTATCTTCATCGAATTTTATAAACAGTTTGTAGATAACGACCGCGTTGGCGTAGTTGTTAGCGTGCTAAGGTCACTAAGGTCGAGTAGAGAGAGAGTCGAGAGAGAGTTCGAGTCCCGGCTGATTGAATGTTACCGGTTAGGGAATGGTCGTGTGTGTTCGTCCGTTATATTATATATTGACGCCCACCACTGTAATTGTCCCGTAAATGGATGCTTGTGGGATATCTGTCTCAAAGCTTTAGTGATTTAATAATGATTTCGTTTTACCAAAGACCAATGGACGATTCCATGTAATCGACGTTGAGCATTCTATTACGTCTAGCAATTGGCTATATGTATACGTTATACAGCATTCTAACATTTGATGATCCGTGGCATCGGATATAATCGAATTCCTGGGAAATCGACCACTGGAAGAGTTTGTGCTGCATATAGAGGCAAAGATTTAAGTGTTGTCACTTAATATGTGAATCCCTATTCTTTTAATGGGAAACGGAAATTTCAATTGCTATAAGATTTGCCCTTCAGTACAAAAAATAATCATCTGAAGCTATTTCTAACGTCATCTTACCCACATAGAAAGAAAATTTCGAAGCGATAACATTTCTGTTGCAGATTTTTCTATGAGTTCTGAGAAGCATATTGGAGAGCCGATAGCAATCCCTTTGAAGACCACCAATGGGCAGTCCTCACAGACTGCACTCATAACCAAGTGTCGACAGAAAGGCGAAAATGCACAAAATAATACAACCAGGGAAGAGGCATTTGTTGAGATGACTGCCCTTTGGAACGCGATAAAATAAACCAGGGTTCGGCCAAGCCGTGTTTAACACAGTCTGCGAAAATAGCGACGGACGTGAATGCAGAAAAAAGCTCCGCGGCGCTGGACTGAAAACAAAATTATTCTTAAATGTCCCGCACAGTTCGAATGGCGAAAAATGTTCGGATTTTGAAAAGGGAGGAATTATTCCAAAGTGCTACAGGCAACCAATGCTGGGATGGAGGAGGCCAATCTCCCAAACAAAATATATTGAAAAAACACGCCCGAAAATATCATACAGTCTCCATAGAGACGGAGAGCATTTTGCGTCCCCAAATGGAAAGCTGAGGTAAAGAAAGCACTGGTGCCTCCACAGAGCCATCCCCCGCCCCACCGATGGCATCCCCAAACCATCAATATACAGTTCCACCTTTTCATTCACCTTCCCCTCGCAAAATAAAAGAAACACACATCGGCCGAAATAAAAACGCGAGTCCCGAAATTTAAAAAAATAAAACGGTATCCGCTGTGGGCGCTCAATCCGCTTCTCATTTGCGATGGCCAGTTTGCTTCGAAATGCCATTCGAGATATGAACGAGGGGAAAATACCGTGTTTTCTTTCTGACGCAAAGATAAAATAAAAACTCATTTACGAAATCCGCTTCGCCGTGCGGTCTCTTCATGTAGCCCGATGAAATTATTACCCATATTTATACGGGTAATAAATTCGCCGAATTATATTTTGAAATCATTCAATGCATCGAAAATTCCTTTTTTATTCGGTTGGCTTAGCGGAGAAGAGAGGCAAAGAGAGTGCAGAGTCAAACGGACGATTGAAAGTGTATGTGTGTGGACGTGGATGCAAAGGGGAGGACATGGAGGGACATTTGAGGGAACGAGAAGAATCATATTCGGGCGAAGGCACTGCACATACGATATAGGGCAATGAGGCTCCGAAGAAAAAAGGTCAGGAAATGGTCGACTACAAAAAGGAATAGTGCTCGATAAATGATGCTCTTTGGGAAGGTGGAAAAGCCAAAGATACAAATATCAGTTATGCTCCAACTTCGACGTGCAGCGTGCAGCCTGAAGCACAAAAAGCTATGAATCTAAGAGAATACGTGGTGTGAGCAATAAGAGTGTAAAGAAAAAATGTCGAAATGGAAAGAAGTAAATTAAAACAGAAATGCCGCGAATCGATTCGAAATAAGGTAAATCGTGTTTCCAAGCCCCCCTCCACCAACGTTATGCGCGGGATGAAAAATCCAATTTCAGAAGGGAATATTGGAAAATCGCTCTCTGCTTAATATTTACCATCACGCATGTGGAAATATATTCCCTAATTACTTCCTTATGAAAAAGAGCACGTCCGAACAAGAGAAATTCAATCCTAAGAGATATTTACGTTTCATAAATGTATGTAGGCCTCGTTAATTTTCATAAAATCCTTCATGCCTCTTCAGCAATCTCCAGGAAATATACTTTCCTGAAATGTAATACATTCATATTGTTCTTGCAACATCATTGAGGTGACCAGAGAACAAGTCCTATTCTAGAAAATTCAAGCGTATGTGGATTTCAAGTAGCCGCAATGTTTACTATAGTTACCAAATATATCCAATTATAATGCAATGGATGCGTCCTATTATGAACAGTCAACGACAGAAAGATCGGATAACCCAATTTTCGGTAATTTATGGTTGAACTTTAAAATTTCATCATCAGTGTATTCACCATCACTGATAGAACACTTCATTGTGTTATATTAAATACCGAGTCTGCGTCAAAATTTTAATCATCCCTGCATTTTAAAATATTATGTATCTCATCTGCTACAGCCGCAGGAATGCACATGAACAAGATCGAACTGTCAAGATGAAACACTTCAAAACTGTGATTGGTTGTTACCTTATAGACAAGTACCATGAATTGATTAATTAAAAAGTTAGTGCTCTCATACCGAATAAAATTGGAAAATGGATATCGTCTGAGAATCACAAACCAAAAAACGCCTCCAATAAGAAAGGGATTACTCAAAGTGAAAAAGGAATACATCCCCATATGATGCGGTTATATGTGTTCGTTGAGAGGGATTGTTTGAGGTTCAGAGAGCTCCGAGATGTGGACAAGTAGGAAATAATGAGTGGACATAAAAGATCTGAAGAAAGGGATGTATGGAGACGACAGAGAGGGACATGTATGTTCATGAGATATAAGAAAGATGCAAAGAATAAACTAGAAGTAGAAATATAAGCAAATGAATTCCGAATGAAAGTTGTGATCGGGGAAATCTGGCGAAGATGAAAATCATCTTTGTCGAGAGACTTTTGGATATAGAAGTACTGTTGGAAAAATAACACAGGAACAACGGTGAATTCAGAGCAGTGTTATGAAATGACATACGGAATTACAATCTTGAATTTTTTGGAAATATAAGCAATGTGTTTACAAGTAAACATCTTCTGGACATTATAAAATGACTTTAAAGAGCATTAATAGCAAAAATACTCTTTAACCAGAATTGATGTGTTAAATGCACATATATTCATTCATTATCGTAGTAGTATTATTGTTAAAAGTGCTTCGACAGCTAAGGTCATTTCGCACATAGGCTATCACCGGGAATCGAACCCGGGACCGCTTTCACCAATGTCGAACGCGTTGCCCACTTGGCTATCCGGGAGCACCTCAATTATTATCGTTCAATATCAAAATCATGCATTTTAACATCGCCTCAAAAATGAGAAAACGGCCTATTTTAGGATCATTACTATTCTCATATGGTTAACTATGGGCGAATTGAGAAAATATCTGGAACCAATAATTCTCTTCCGACATTTGATCTGCTTGGCACTCATTTAACCGATGGAAAACCATCCTTAAAGGCCCTTTCCCGTAATCGAATAATATTGGCAATGAATTCCGTTAACTATCGAATTGAGAATACCAACCTTTAGCCCTCCGTATCTTTTGTCCGCAGAAAGAGAGGAGGGCTGCTCCATTTCCTTCTGCCGCATTAACTCACCTCCAAATTCAACGGCCTTCATTATCCTATGACCTCTTCCCTCCTCGGATACATGCACACACAAACGCCTGTCCCTTTACCTAATTACTTCGATTGGACCTTTCACGGAGAAGAATCAAGCGAGTGAGCAGTTAGTTATCCCTCTATCCCCAGTTCACAAACATAAAGGATATTCGACGGCTTAAAGGTGGCGAAGGGGAGGCTGTGGGAAAGGGGCCGAGGAAATTGAGATCAGGGACTGGAAAAGAGGTGAATGGAAAGAAGGGGAGAAGGAAATGGGACGGACAACGCTCTGAAGTGGAGCTATAAAGCGATATGCGATGCGTCGAAAGAGGAACAGAGAAGATAGAGATGATATATGCAAATCAGAGGAAGTGCGATGGCGGTTTAAAGAAGGTGGATGCGAACATTATCATTATGAATTGCGGTGGAGCGTAAACTAATTCAACAGGAAGTATCGCACATCCCACGAAGCGAGAACAGGGTCCGTTGAGGAGATATATTCTATATCAGGGACGTAACAAGGATTTTTCTCCGGGGGTTACACACCTGGGGAATGAATGAAAATGTCTGCCTTGAATCTTGTATAGATGGAACAGATTTACAGGCGATTTACTAGCGGCGTGAGTAACTGTAAGTTACCCTAAATCTCCCCTGACTACACCACTGTTTATATAAGAGATTTTCTATTGCTTCTCAAGATTACTTAAAATTTTCTTCCAACTGCGCTAAAAAATTCAGCTTGAGGAATATATCATATGAGTCGGGTCAAAATGTATAATATAATGGATGGAAGATAGTTTATAAGGCCTACAGAAAAGCACCAAGAAACAAATTCTAATCTGCCCGGGTGAGCGTTAATTTGATTGACGGAGAATATCCGTTCTGTCTACTGCAAATAGAAAGCAATTTCAAAATCCAAGTTTACAGTTACTTCTGGGATGGAATACTCGCGACATAAAGAAGTTACGTGCTACCTAAAGTCGAATGCCATCCTAGAAAAGATACGCTCCTTCTATGCAGGTGTTTATCAAGATCCTTTTTTTGTTTTAACCACTTACGGACCTGTTCGGAGGCAAAGTCGAAATCTTGTTGTACATAGTAGTACAAAGTCGAAATCTTGTTGTACAAAGCAGATTGTCGGTATCAAGCGAAATACTTCCTGGATCAGTAAGCTATCGTCAAGGAAACGTTACTTTTAGAGAATTTCGAGAATGTCAATCACTATGAATGTTTTACCCGCACCAAAGACACAAAAAGAAGTGAACGAGCTGAGTCTGAGTGTAGGAGCAGATCTACATTCTAGCAAACGGCTGTGCACACCGAAAAACACCCACGAATAACGGAGAAAATACTTTAGGTGCTGTAGCTGTTTACTTAGTCAATCTTAGTAAGCATCTGCATACATTTCAAGGTCCCTCTCTTCAGGAAACACCAAATCTTAGTAATGGAAGCGGTCTCGCGATAATAATAACATCTTTACTTCATAATTCATTTATTCCGATATTCTACCAGCTATTTTTATTAGATAACATCAGCCGGTTATTAGGGAGGGTACAATGTTTTGCATTTCAAAAGCTTAGGACATAATTAACGTCGCTCTTGCAAATTATAAAAAAGGTGCAGCAAACCGACACTGGCTCGATTATGGATCATCGTTAATCACCCAGGGCTAATCGCCTTTTTCTTCCCATTTCTTCCCCCAACACACTGCCATGAAAAATTAATTGACTGCGAAGCGAGCCGGCGTACGATCCCACGCCCCCACCGACAGATGAACGGCCAATCACGGAACATCCCACAGGAGCTCCCCTCCTCCCTTAAGGGAGCGTGGTGTGGGATACTCCCTACCTGTTCTTAATACCCGGGGATGGCGTGGGAGATAGCTGTAATGAGGTGGCGAGGGGAGCGGAAAAAAGAAGGGGAACCACGCGGTGGACAAGGGATCTATAAAAAGGTCCGCAATTGAAGCCTTCTTTATTTCCTCCTCTTGAGCCATTCACCTGAAGGAGACGAGTCTACGTATAGCCAACCAGATTAACTCCCAATTGGAAAGAGGATTTCTGTGTTCTTTCCCTTATGTTCCTCTTCGTATTCCCACCTGCTTTCTTTCGATCTCCAACACGCGCTCGTCCAATGAAAAGGACAGCGACCTTTTCAGGATTTGTGGGCTTAATTGGATACTTTTTGAAATACTTCCGTACCCTCTGAATCCTTAAAAGGGGGAATTATCTGATCATCTTAGCACAGTTGCAAAAGTAATCCTGACGATTAAAGCGTTTGTATTCCGATCATTATGTGTCCTGCTCAAATATAAAAAAATCTTCAAAGGAAACTACTTAATGAATGAGTGCGACGCCGGTGCCTCTTTACAGAACTACTTGGAAAACGCGACGGATAGTGGATTTATAATTTCCAATGCCACTGATGCATTTATAAATATTCAACGCTCACTAACAGGAAGGTATCGATCGAGTCAAGTCAATATGTCAGCAGACAGCCGAGTAGTTCTATGTGGATATATAATACGAAAATTCTAAACGTGCGAAATATTAAATAGAAGGAGAATATAAAAGTCTATTTAAGCGACCAAAGAAATCTCTCTTTAAAATAATCATAACGCAGCGAAGAATCGGATACGAAATTTAGCAAAGACAGCACCAACCGTTAGGTCTAAGCACAGAGTAAAGTCATAATACTGAAAATATTGCTTCGAAAGCCTGAATTCTCAGGAGTCTAAGGAACTGTCACGAATCAGTAATAGATAAATAGTATTATATAGAATTTGAAAAGAAGTCAGCATTCCGAAACAAAATCTTGCTTTAAAAAAATGTGCATTCTCAGTGTATAAAAATTCCTCCGGGTTGCTCTTACTATGTTACTTGGTGATAGGCCGTTACATCCAAAAGGTATAGAAAAGATCAACAGACTTACCTGTCATGGCTCTTATGACTGTGTGCTTTACGCTGAAAGACAGGCAGACATTGCATGCCGACGAAAAGCGGAGTTAAAAGAGAAGGAAGGGATGAGTAATTGTTAGCGAAAGAGTGAGAAAGCACGGTTTTGGGGGTATTTTGCGATAATGAAGGAGGGCAATAGATTAGACCATGTGTCCCTATTAAAGGCAATAAAAGGCAATGGAGGGTTCTCAGCACACGTGTCCCCTGCACTGGTACAGCCGCCACATCACGTGTCCAGACGCCGTAGAGAGGGGGCGTCAATTTGAAAGGGTTCGAGGGAAGGGGAGGCTGTCGCTGAGGGCAAGGAGCGGATTCAGGGAAAGGGTTCTTCCATGGAAATCGAAGAATTGCCGACATTCGAAATAAACTGATCGGGGGGAAGAGCTTTTAAAGGAAACGGTATGCGACCAGCGAAATGATTCGACAGCAGATACGGGTCATTAATGCGCACGTGCGCTAGTACTTTCATTATATTTTGTGTAAAATAAAAGGCTCATATTACTGAGATGCGATTGAGTTGGTTACAGATTGTGAAGTCAGTCACACTGAGCGATCAAAAGCCAACCTAAGTAGAAATGAAATAGTCGTTGTTATCGTAGCCATGGCTACACTGAGACATTAATAATGTCTAATAGTAGATTCCCAATCCCTCATCGGCGCTACTTGCATTATCAATTTAATTTGCGTATTACGCATAAAATATTTAGGAATATGGCAGGATCATTACTTCGAATGGTAAAATATAATAACAACGTAGTATTCTCTCAAAGCCTGACCTTCCAATATAACTCCCACACTGAGATATTTCGTTGAAAATAATTTGAATTGGCGTCTGAGATGAACCCATACTTCCTTTCTGTGATTTTAATATTTCGTCATTCATTCAACACATTCAACCTCTGCAATTATTTATTGCATTGAAAATTTGAAAAGCAGTCTCTAATGAATATAAGATTCCCTTGTTAGAGCGTAAAAGCGAGTAATATTATGAAAAAAAGCAGGCGCTGAAATATTACCACTGCTTCATCTAAAAAAAATATCAAATCACAAGGAGGAGAATTTCATTTCATTTAAGGTAAAGTGAAGCGTTACTTTATGCAAAAATTTATATTTTGGCCCGCCTATTCATCCGTAGTATGTTCGGCAAAACGAGAGAATAACCGCGTCTCTCAACACACTCGGGCTAATTTAAACTTCGCAGGGCACTTAATATTCAATATGTAAAACCTCAATAGGTTGCAAGTGAATAAACCGATGTAAAATCACTCTTGTATGAATAAGATCGCAGACAACGGGAAACTCACGGATAACGCATATATTATATTCTCGGGATAACGTTCTGCATTCGAAGTCGCCGCAAGGTATAAACAGTTGGACGCATTCTGAAAACCCTCTCCACTGGAAATTGCTTGCATAAGCATGAAAATGAGCTTTCGTATAAAGAGGAGATCCTTCCAACAAAGTGGAGCGATTGCTCAACAGAATGGAAGAATTCTATACCTCATTATCTGCTAACCTCGGAATAACGGAGATATGAAAGGGAAATAAAAGGATGGGGAAATTGGCAGTGTTAGGGATTGAGAGATTGTTATGCGTGAGACGGGAATGGAGTGCGTAGAGAAGCTCAGAAAAGGAAGAGAAACACAGAAGAGTGATAAAGAGGGAAGTAAAAAAGAGACAGAAGATTCATAAGGAAAGAGCAGGAGGGGAGAACAAGAAAGATTTGCAGCAGAAAGAAACTTCATAGTATTAACGTAGCAAACAGTCCACGCACAGAAAAAATGCATCTGAATCGAATAACAGCCAAATTCATTGAAGGATGTCTACTCTGAATAGTTTATTTTTTTCAAATATTCCATCGAGAAGCTGTGACAATAAAGTAAGAAATGGGCCACACTGGTGAAGGGAAAACATCTCTATCCTTGTCAGGAAGAGGTATTATAAAACAGAAAATTAAGTACTAAGCTGCACATCCCGAAATAATGAGATTTATTCGCCGCTGAAGTATGTAGTTATGGAAGAAACAAATTATTCGTGTAATTTACGCACCAGAAATCATAGACCCAAGCACACTACGAAGGAAATTATGCTATTCCATAGAATCACAAACATAAATCAAACTTCCACAACTACGGAGCATGATATATTTGGAGCAAATGGCAAACGATGGCATCAATCCGATCAAAATTGATATAACAACATTAATAAGGACAAGTATGATCCATTGCATGGGCAAATCGATGCCCAATCAATGCACAGGGATGCAAAGCAATCTTATGCATCGTTTATGGGGTATACTCGTGTGTACAAATCGGTCATATCAATCTGTTTTCCACCAGATTTTTCATCAAGTAGAAAAATGAGTGGACGACATCAAACAGTTTCCTGGTATTAGCGAAATCGCTTGGCAATCCAATTTTCAACCTAATATATTTCTTTTCAGTGACCGTTGACAACCTTTAATCTCAAATCTACTATTTTCCTTACCACAATAACAATTCATTAATTATTAATTCATGTTAATTAGGTCTCTTCGAATCTTAATCGTACGCTTACTTTTCTTGACTCCATCTTTAGCTCTGTCTGTTCCGTCTAATTCTAAACGAGATTACCATTGCTGTGCTTGCTCAGGGCCAAAGAAGGAAAACACGATGGAGATCTGGTTTCCATCAATAGAGATAAATGATTGCGCAATTCTTCAATGGAAAGCAGTATTAACTCAAACAAAATAGAAACCATCGATCGCGACGGCTGGATATACTGATCCTGTAATAGAGACCGGCTCTTATCGTATTCTGAAATAAAACAGGCATTCCTATCTCACACGAACTTGAAGTAAACGTGTCGAAACAGCTTTCAGCCTATCCGCAGAAGAAATTTGAAGAAATAAATTGATGTTAAGGTAGGGTTAGGCCATCATTAGATACAAACGGCCAATCATTCAGAACCATTATGGGTTAAACACGCTCGAGCCTCGTTTATTCTTACTGATTTCCAAGTCTCGTACTCGTCATTTGACTTAGATGCATCCATCACTATCACTCGTGAAACGCTCCTTTATATTACTATTCTCGACATTCAATCGGTTCTTCCCATTCTTCCTCTCCCTTTAGTGCCACTCTTCTCGTCATTCACAATCTTCGTCTTTCTACATTCGTCAATGCTTTCAGTATGTCCGTAGGCAATGCAGTAGCAGTAGGTAGACCATCCCAGAGATATTTTGCTCTTTTGAATATTTTTTACATATACTCTAAACGGGAACTTTTAAGCAGAGAGGATACATTGACATAAAAGAGACCACCGTGAATATCCCCTCAGAGCATCTCTAGGCGACGCACTCCGCCGCTGGCCATATCAATATCTCGCTGAAAGACGCCTCTGGAACCAAGTCAAAGGATGATAGGCAGCGAATGAATTCTAAGCCTATTTTTATAGTCGTTCGGCTTAAAGTGCGCTGCTCGGAAAGGAGAAAAATTCCCATTAATCCTCCATTGGCATAGGCTTTGAAAGGGTATTCAGCAATCGCGCGGTCGCGGAGACGAACACACAGCGGTCGGGACGCACAAAACGGCAGAATGGGAAGCATTCGTGAAACGAGGATGCGAAAGGGGTTGCAAAAGCCACCGCAGGCGAATGGTAATGGCCTTCGTTGTCGTCAAGACGGCGAACGTCTTCAAAAGGAAAGAGAGATTAGAAAATAAATACAAATTACGGAGAGACTTTCTCCCAGTGCCGAAAAAGGTGCAAATTCTGTGGAGGGAGAGGAGGCAAGACTAGGGGGCGAAGGAGTAAATGAGGGTTAAAAAAAGAAGGGATTCTCAGATGGTCTCTGTCGACTTATTCATGGAGGCGTGAATGAGGTTAGTGGGGAAGGGGAATAAGAAGGGCCCCGAGGAAAGGGCTAAAGGATGAGCGACGGAGCGAAGAGGGATTATAAGGGCCCTTTTTTGGGATCAGTGGCCACGAAACTTTCTTTGCTCCCCACCTGTGTCTCCCCCAGCGACTCACTCCTTCCATCGACAGTCCCCCGCCCTCATCTCAGACGATGCCGGATTCCGAGCAAATATTTCCTTCCATATCGGCTAACTACTTACTTCCTAACCATTTGTTTCACTTGATGGCCACGATAATATATAATCGCTTTAGGAATGATCTCAAAAGGAGAGAAACTCAAAAAATAAATGGATCAGTTTGCTGACAATGATATATATACTAAACGGAAAAACCATCCGAAGTCGAGGAAAAATGCGTGAGGTGGAAAGCGCGCCATGGTTGAGCCTAAAACTGCTAGCCCTGGACTGATATTTGGGGAAGTGTAATATAACAAAAAATTAATATCAACCAGCTAAGCGAAAAAGATACCTTCGTTAATATCTTCGAAGTTTTTTACTCTGGAAAAATTTTTGTCATCTAAATTAATGAAAAATCTTTTAGAATAAGCTAATGGCATTGTTTACATTTGTCATGCAAGAATAGACAGTCTATATTCGAGTGCGATTTCCTCCACTAGCCGATTTCCTCCACTAGCATATAATACATTTATCGCCGAGGAAAATAGTTTGATGTTGAAACGAATAGTAAAGGTCGAAAGATTTCAAACATGGTTGATCGTTAAAACCGATAAAACTTCTCATATTAATAGATTCGTACCGGCTGTTACTCCCTCGCCGTCTTCTCAAAATATCCCATAAGATCCTAAACAGAACGCTAAAGCCATTGCATAATGTGTGGTAAAATTGCATGGTGTGTAAAACGAGTCGAAGCTCAACGCTTGTAAATATACTTTCGCCGATTACAGGAAACTAACAGCATTGAACGGTCAGAATACACGCATTCAATTTATGGGATATATAGAAATGTAGAAACAGGGGCGTAGCCAGGATTTGCCTCTGGGGGGGTTTTAGCCATGGGGTAAACGCGAACTTGTACGTAAAATATAATAAACATTGAATCATATTAATAGTTAAATGTATTCCTTGCGAGCCACCCAGTGCGTAACTGTTAACTTTTAAACTATTACAATTTACTTTTATTTTTTAAAACCTAATTTTGCTCGGCGGCCTTAGAGAAACCACCCCCCCTCCCTCCCCTTAGTACTCCACTGGTAGAAAGACTCTCGGAATGTTTCTTCCGGAGGTGCAACGATAGATATTCGTCTTTATTGGAAGGCACTTAACCTAGATCATTCTCAGACCGTGAGACCATAACTTTTGGAAGCCGTGAGACGTCTGGAATCGTGAAAACGAAGGTGTGGAGGAGGAAAGTGAGACAACAGATCGTGATCCCATAAATATGTGTTTCTCACGGCTACCGCCAGATGGGGGATAGAGCGAGAGAGATGGCGGTCGCTGGGATGGGCGCCAATTCGTCCGGCGGTAATGCGATGAGGAGTGAGGCCGTTGGAGTCTATTATGCGCGGGCGACGAGGTGCATCACGGAAAGGGAAGGCGGCACCCGCGCCCCCCAAAAAGCCCTTCTTTCTGCCCGTTCAACTGGTCGGTGTGGGTTTCTCACGGAATGGATTACTTCGATTTGCTCTGCGGAGGAATGCGGAGGCTATTGAGAGGCATCTAAGAGAGGTAATCGCTAAAGGGCGCGATTCTAAAGGGTTATTTCGGCTGAGAGAATGGGAATCACGAAATAAATCGCCGCGTTCCTTAAAACGGTAAAAGGCGACTTAGCACCGGTGTACGCGATGGGTTCTTAATGAAGCGTGATCGGCCTTTAAACCAGAAGACCGCGTACCGTTAAGCAGAGGGTTTTCTGGTTGCGCATGACAATAATAGGATCGCCAAGAAAGCAGGGTTGGTGAGGAATGGGACCCTCTGAAGATTTTATTAGTTTAAATTCAGCAAAAGAGATGTCCCCTCAGAAGATAATAGCATAAACGGGGGTATTACGAATAAACGGATATCAGGAAGCAGACGTAAATAGTGTTAATGCCAACAAATCAGCGAAAGATAACTTGTAGTCCCAATTCCAATTCCGGTCTATGTGTAGAATTAAAACCGGTATTACACCGTTATCCATCGCTTTACATAATGCTAACTTGCCATGACTTTTGGAAATGATATTATAAGCATTAAGACAAACAAAGATAACGATTAACTTCTCAAATCCCACAAACAAACCTCCGAAGGTTTCTAGCCTCTTGGCTCTACAGAAACCTATGACAGACTTTCTTTTATGATTTGATATCTGGGAATTACGTTCAACGTGCAATATTTGTCAGGAACTGCAGATTGATTGCAAATTGAAAGTTTCAAATAAGATCAAGTGTTGATGGCAGGAAAAGAATATGAACCATACAAAAATATCTATAATACACGCTTCAGAGTGTTATAGATAAGTCACTGGTAAACTTCCTCGTGCTGGTCGGTCGGATCCTCGTGGCATTCTGCCCACTGCTTTTGGAGAAGGCATTAGGGGCATTGAAACGCATTCAGAATGTAAGCTACGAAGTATATTTGCTCTGTTGATTGGCCAGCTGCAGAAGAGCCTCCGAAATAAATATCGAATTAGCCAGAGCATCAGCACCTAAAAAATGATAAGTAATAGTAACAAAGTCGTTGGATTACAGCTAAAGCTAAATGAATGTATGTCCATTCAGTGAAAGCCTTGAGGGAGTAATTTGTGATTATGTGTGTGCGAACAACCATGAATAGAAAACGCGCTGAAGAGAAGATAAAAATAACTGAATTTCTAATACGCAATCCTTGTGATCAAGAGCAAAAGGCTTCCCTTTCCTAAAAGAACACTTAAGAAAAATGGCGAAAGCGAACGGAGGACAGATGCTAGTTATCCAATATCTCAAGGAATGGTTAAGAGCTATTATCTCTCTCTGGAGGTAAGTCGCCTCTTAGTCATCTAATCTGCATATTAAAGGCGTAAGTGACGAACGAAAAAACATATATCCCTCGCAAGTGGGCACGATGAGAAACGCTAACAATGAGTATATACGGTAAGAAAAGTTAAGTGTGGCATAATCGGAGGCTACATTGGCGGAACACAATGGCTTACATGGGACTATTTTTGAGTGTCGAGCAATAAGTGGCACTGTTGCGGCGGCTGCGGTCGCGCACCCCGCGGATTCAGAAGGGGAAATGTTCCTCCTCCACTTGAAATGAGGAAAGGGCAGAATGAAAGGTGTCGGCGCGGAAAAAGACGGACGAGAAAGCGGCAGTCGGCTTTGTGGGACCAACAACTCACAGGGAGCGAGAACGGTACCCTGCGGGACACCAAGATAAAGAGTGCAATATCCAACACAAATAACGCCAATGAAACGTTATTCCGACTCAGACATAAATCCACTCAAGGAACTATGGAAGCGAGCACACTTTCGACCACCCGAATGGACGATTTGTGGACGATGATGTGACATCTGCAGTACGTCGGCTCAAGTAGAGGCGTCGCAAACCTTACCTTTGAAATATCGTTCAAGGATAATGATCCGGCTTTTAAATGTATCACAGGCTCAAAATTAGTTACTTAGATCCATAAATGTTTGTCAATATATCGCTTTAGCTCTCGAATATTTCGCTCCACAAATAAATTAATTTTACTTTCCAAGATATGTGGAGAAACTATTGATAATACTCGTTCATTGTTCCAAGAAATTATATTTGCATCCTGCCAATGGGGTCAGCTGCAACGCTTTTCTTTTGAAAGCAAGCAAAACAATGTAATCCTCTGAGGCACGTCTTGCCATAAAATAAATAAACTTGTTGAATTTCTGTACAGCTAATCGTTATCACAATTCCGCATGCCTATAAGTAACGCCGTTCCAAATTCGTGTTTGTCACCCCTCCGTAGAAAAGACATTCAATTCTCCAAAAGTTTTACTAAATAAAACACTACGTGGACTCTAACCATCTCCAAATATAAAATGTATTTGAGGCCTCCCTTCTGTATAGACTCCACTTAGAAAAACAGAATACGTTTACGAACTAATATCAGATAACGCTTCACGAAAAGTAATAAGAAAAGCCAGAATGATACAAAATGGCTGATGGCACCGAAATGGGCATACGTAATTCGTATCGTTTCCAAATCTGTGTCGCTTTACCGCGTATCGATCCCGGGGATTACCTGCAGCCGAACCAATTATTTTTATTTAGTTCTCTGTGCGCCGATGAAATGTGATGAACGTGAGTCCGTTATGAGCCGATGCCCTGGAACCTTAGCGCTTCAGTTAAGTACCCGTGAACCATGCCCTGGAAATGGGACTTGCCTCAACCCGTCAGTGAATAAAACTGAGAAGTCGAAGAACATAATTTAATCAGAAAAAGATGCGAAAAGTGAGAATACATCCCCATAACAGACAACGTATTTTCAAAAAATGTGCAACAGAGGGAATATTTTAATTCTAGATCTGTTACTCCATCCCTAATTGTATATGAAGCACACGGGCATCAAGATTCTAGCAGTACTCTTTTAATCGGTTAATAGGTTAGCCTCAGTCTAACGGTGTATAAGTAAGCTTCCCCGTATAATTTTCTGTACAATTACGTCTTCCCCCTAACTTAAGGTCATAGAAATACAAACCAAAAGTTTCATAAATATACGAATAGAACAACGGTCTGTATTGCAAGCTTACAACTACGTCCAGTAACAAGAAGGAATGTTTCTGAAAGAGACCATGCAGGAATAATCCTCCGTTTAAGTGGAAAAATCCACAATTCTGGCTACGACTTCACTGATTACTCGTACACCACTGTCATTACTGTATCCCATCAATTAAATAGGTTCCTTAGCTACTGGGCCAATAAAGTGAGATGCAATTAGATTTCTGTAAATTAAATTGATATCAGACATCAATGCGATCCTTCGTAGAAGCAATTATTTAGGAAGGTATTCATATGCTCAACATAAGAGGCCTCAGAAATAAAAGATACATTGCTTCCAGGGCGTTAACTTGCATTTAAATCGATTATGTTTCACATAATCAAAATTTGTTGTAAGCTATAGTACTTTATATAAATCCGCCATGTGAGTAGCGCGACACTCAAAGTTCTAAGTGGAAAAACTCATTACAAATCTCTGGGCAAACAGTTGATAATCGGCGTGTGGAAGAAGTGTACGCAGTGGCTCGTGCTGCTTCTTTTCCTCAAGCGCGAGCACGCGAGGGAAAGCGTTTGCTGGCAATGTGTCCGCACGTTTCTTGTGTGCACACACAACGCAGACTCAGGTGACCACCAAAACTAAGGATTAAAACGAAAGAGGGAAACAAGAGAAGGATGTCGCCGAGAGAGGATAAAAACAAACGGCGTCGAATTTCGACTCAACGAGCCGCACTCAATTATACTCTCCGAAAGATTCTTTCCCTTTGAGCCGCGCGCATTCCGGTCCTTTCGGGATTTGGGGAGGGCATCAGTTTGACGTCGGCGAAGAGGTCTTGGAAGGAGAACACATGTCCACGTTGAGGTAGGATTGGAGTAATCCACAGGGATCGGGCGGAGATGGCGACAGACGAGCAAGGCTGAGGTCCGACCTGTGACTGCCAACTGCTGAGGAATTAATAACCTCTTTCCTCATGAATTTTTCAAGGAAGTCGGATGAGTGTTTCAATAGTCTGCTGTAATCTAGGGAACGATGACAGGTGACTTTTCGTGGAACATTTTTTTCCAAAAACGATCCCATGACGTTGGCTACCCAAGAAAGTGAATCCTCTATCTGCATCGTATTCTCTAATTCATATAACATTGGAATTGTGGATACTGATTATAGTAGAAAGCAAGGAGAATGAAATTTCAAAAATGTATTTTAATCGAAAGGATGTGGCAATTATGACTTATAAGTACGGAAATAAAAATCATTACCAGATATTCATTATCATATTATCAATCATTATTATGGTATATTATAGTTAAGACCATCGGACAGCCAAGTGCGAAATTTTGATCGATGAAATGCGACAATAGATTACTTTTCAGAAATGAAACCATTCCCATGTGCGCCGCCCTCTAATCCGTGTTTTCTGTTGTCATTTCTTTGGCGACTTCTAATACATATTTCAGGGGCTAGCAAACAAGTCGAAGCTTAAGGGGATTTTCTATCTATTGTGACTTTACATCTCGAAGATCCTTTATTTATGAATAATATTTGTTACTTTCATTATTTAACTGACTATGCATCGACGTATAATTTTATGGACAATAGGCTTCTGTAGGTTTAACAAATACAAAAGATGTCTCGGTAATACGACTGTTAATCAATTTGGGCAAAAGGTCAAAATGTTTCTCCGAGTCAATCATGGTCGAATCATAAGCATCAAAGTCGATAACAGCAGACGATAAGTTGGTCAAGCAAATTCGAGATGGAAACGTCTACTCTAAGGAACTAAACGATCTCGTCCCAATATGCCGGTCGTATGTCAAATAAGCCAACTAATTTGATTCTCAACGACTGTGAGAAGTACATAGTTTACCAAAGAGCTGAGAGTTATGAGAGATTGACCACCTTGCTATAGATTTAGATCCTCATATACTGTGGATTAATGAGAAAAATGCAAGATTTTCCTTCATTACCATGAAAAAATATTTTATAAAACACTGCATTTGAAGTGAAATACTAATTAGCACCAGTTACTAGTTTGAGAGATAGGGAGGAGCATTGAAATGAGATTATAAACCTCAGAATTCAGAGACCTGAGTCATAAAACTGAAATTTGAAAAGACATCGGTGTATGAAATGAAGCGATCGAGTAACAAATTTGTTTTAGTAAGTAAAATTGTTCGATAGCGGTTTGGTACTACCCTAGTATAAAAATAAAATTCTAAAAATTTGCATTTACATTAAATAAAAAGCATCCCCATGATTGATTGATGTCATCGGCGAAAAACATCCAGAAAGTGGCGAGACAATGAAAACAGTTAATTTTAGCATTTGCAATATAAAATTCTGCAGCTGCCGAAAATCTATGGATGTATCAGTTATAGAAACACGTGAACTACGTGGAATTTCGATATGATTATGCGTTGCACATTGGATAACATTGGCAAATAGGTAAAGAGACCCGACACTATGTAACTGGTGGATGAATACAATTTTAGATTTAGCATTCGTATAAACAGTATTAGTCAATACCTTTTAATTGATCCAAATATTACTTTTAAAATTCCAAAACCTCGAAAGTAGTGTTCGAAATCTTCATTCGTCCCTGATGGTTGGCACGGAAAATAAGCAATTGTAAATTCAAGCGACACAGAAGTATTCTAGACAACGAAAACGTTAATATAGTTTTAAATAGGCTGATTGATGGCAAATGCCATGCAAACTAAAAACCTGGACTTACTTTCAGTCGATTTACATCACAGTGCATATGATTATGTTGGTGGTGCAAAATGTCGACACACCTTACTGTCGATACTGCTACCGATTAAGAAAACAGCAGAAATTCGGTTCCATCCATTCGAGAAATTTCAGGCATGTAGAAATTTATAGCTTAATGCAATACTTAATAGTCACTGCCATTCTCGATTAACAATTTTCTTGCATTTATAGTTTTACTTCTAGAGACAATCTGACTGATAGCACAGCATAATGAAATTAATTGAAGAATACTTTAGTATGACAGTATATCACGATTGATATTCTGTAAACATCAAATAATGATCGTAACATTAAATATCGTAAACGACGGACATTAGTGCCGCCATGAAGAACACTCAAGTTATAAAAGTACCCTGTGTTATGGGAAATCTATGTCATGGGATACATAAACTATATGGGATACATCCTACGTTAAGGGTTGTATCTGTAAGAGGACAACCTTAACGAAGTACTACTATAAGATGATCTTTAATGGAATAAATGTCAGTCAAAGAGACAATTCTCTCATTTCGATACAAAATGGCATATTAGAAAAATTTACCGGAAGACTTCGTTATTACTTCTTAAAGTAAGAAGTGAATAAAACGGGGAGGTAGAAAGCCTGAAGTGTAGAAAATAATGAGAAATGGTCACAGAGAATCGTATCTATCCACTATCTTTGGAACATTAGTTTTTCTTGAGGGGTCAGGATTTGTCAAACATCCATTGAAACCTCGGCTGTTGAAACTGCAAGTAACAGCAACATAAGTCATAGGAGTTTCGAAAATACACAGACTATCGATCTTTGCATATTCAAACGTTAAATATTCATCTCCCTCATTATGCGAGATTCTTACACTATAATAGTTGGAAAATCCAGTTCCTAAGTAAAACCCTTCGTTACAACAACTCATTCCTTTTATTATCGCTGTATTTATGCAACAACTTCCTGTATTAACTCATTGCAAAGACATGGTGCAACGCGCGGAATCCCCCATAGGTTGGGGTCACGAGGGGCCTACGAACGACCGCAAATTCTTTGAATGGATCCGAGGGGATAAGGGAAGATCCCTCGGGAGGAACCTGGAGGTGTGGGGGAATCCCCAGGGAGCAATGGAATGGATTCGAGGGGAGGGGAGACGCATGAGGGAAAGTAGACCACTAAATGAAGAGGCTCCTGCATTAGGCGATCTTAAGCAATGGCCATGCAACTCAACGGAAAATTAGACATAATCCGGGCATTAGGCGGAGACGAGATGTCCCGGCTCCCCGGAAGCTAATGAATGAGACAAGGGAGAATGAGGAGAGGCGCCATGACAAGCTTCGTTTTGCAATTGACCAGACGGGCGGTCCAGAATTACACAAGGACAGACGCCACAATTATTTCAGACACCTTGGAGCCGAATGCTCCGCCGACTTTTCTTGGACTTCGTGTTACATTGAAATCTATCACTGTGTCTCGCATTAGATTCAAACAGGACGACGGCTGCCTAAGATTTTCTCTTGAGTTCATGGGCGCTTGCAAAAAAGATATATCTAATAAATTGTAAATCAATGTATCGAGTTGCAATTTTCTGTCGGTAAACTATCCAGCGAAATGGAACTTTGTGGATTGAGCATAGGTCACTAGATATTCATGTAGGCTTTTTAATTTTGTCTTCCTTCCTCTAAGCTACAATCACATTATAAAGAACAAGAGTAAAAATTGAAGAACCACTTACAGTGAATACCACTCAGTGTTTTATAAGCGAAAAATTCCTCACCCAGTACGCTACACTTTATAACATTTGTTAGCGAAACATTTGAGACAATGAAAGATAGGTTGATGATGTGTACTAAACAAATTAACTGGGCGTAGTGAACCAGAATCGTTATTTATGTAACGTCTACGGCGTAATTTACTACCCAATAGAGTAACACGGATTACAGATTTGTTAGAATGATTTGAAGTATGTAAATATATTCACAAGCATTAGTTATATATTTGTAAGTTTATAATCGTTAATCATGACAAAGACTGGAATTAAAAGCAACGAAGAAAGAAACGTATTACTCATAACCTAAAAGGCATGGACTACTGTTTTCATATGTATTATAAGTAGTAAATGTAAGTGGATACGTCTTTTTCATTGGGAAAGTGAAACATTACAAAATCGAGAAGTAATGGCGAAAGACAGAGTTAACCTTGCTATCGAATAGTTTAATCTTGCCATGTCCAAGTATAACGACTCCAGTAAATAACTAAACATTGGCTATCAAAAACAGAATTCGATGAATGCGAGGACCACATGTTGACAGGAGATTATCATAAACAGTTCATCCACTTGATGGAATAAAGGATAAAGAGCCACGACAAGGAATACATTTCTCCGAGGCAGAGTTGCGAGAAATCAATTGTTATCGGTCCAACCACACGTAGGATCGCAAGAGATGGGATCTTAATGGGTGGCGTGAGAAGTAAATGACCTGGCACACCTTGAAAGCGAAACGAATACTTAATGGGGAGAAAGAAACACGACCTTCAACAAGGAAACGGAAATGCGAACCAACTCCAGCAAGTGGACGACAAATCACCTCTCCGTCAACTCTGAATACAATTAATGACAGCAAACAGTAAACGGCGAGAATTTTCGAGAAAAAAATACACTTTTCTCGTGAGTTAAAAACGTAGCTCATCTTACCAATATATGGAGTTACAATCTATGAATACGCCTGGCTTGAAGTTAGATCAAATAATCGTCCTATAAAGACCTCCGTATTTAATCGATATGTTAAATCTGACTTCGCGGAGAGTCTCAAAGATTGAAATAAACATGTCGCAGCTTTTAATACAATTTACGAATAACTTTAGGAGATATTTTCACATATGACCACATAGTTAGGTTATATCTGCATAGGTAGACTTAAAAACTTCAATATTACGGAAAAGATTATTTGGTAAAAATGATGTATGTAAAAATAATATCTGATACCGTAGCTTTTCATTTTGTGCTCCTACAAGCTAACACTTTCAATTCTTCTAAATAAATATTTGAAATATAGATCTCCTTCATAAAATACTGCGGTAAAACTTACCACATCTACCTATCTACCTTTTATAAGAGGGGTCTGTCTGAAGACGAATTCGGACGGGAAACAACGCTTTTAATATTTGAAGGCCCTCATACAAGATATGCTTATCGGACCTTTTGGTTTCGGGTACCTAGTAACAGGGTTGTTATAACTTAGCAGAAAAATAAACGAATTCATGCTCACCGAGGTCCAATTTGAGGCCTACGGCAACATACTAGGGAACATCGGGGGTCAATTTGAGGCCTACAGTAACATACTAGGTAAACCCTGCAATTTTGGGCCCCCTTACGACGAGACCTGGTCTATATACATATCAGTCTATCCCCGTACAAGGATATGTGACATTACGGGATTCCGAGTTTTAATAGCAACAATTTCTTCCGAACGGTTTTTAATGAGATCAAAATCTTTTGAATCATCCCATACAGCTATTGCTCTCCACATACAATAATATGTTTGATTAAATTAAGTCCGGAGACCTGTTATAGTGAGTGCCTGAAATAAACCGGATGAAGAAGTTGGCAAACCATTCCGAAGGGGAATTACATCAACCATCCGATTAACAACGCAGGAATAAAGCAACTCGAAAAAACGTGCGTCAGTTCTTCGCTGGAGAGGGCCCGCTCGGGCGCACTAAAGTCCTTGCGACTCACCGTCACGGAAGCGACACCCGATGGCCGACGACGGCACTCCGGCGGCAGTGTGGTGCGACGTAGGCCTCCCTAGAATCTGGTCGATGCTGTAGACACGCGAGGACCTCGGCGGCGGGTGCACGGCCGAAGACGCCTCGGCGCCCGGCCTCGTCAGCGCGGTCGCCCTGTCCATCATGGCTGCGGCGCACGGGGAATCGAACCGCGTCCCCAGAACGACAAGGCTTTCCACCGGAAGAACTTCGGAGGCTGCGGAAGGGACTCACTGAGTGAACAGCGTGCAGAGAAGGGCGACCGTACCCTTCGAAGGTTAGCGAGCGAGTGAGAGGGCGAGGGTCGGGCGGTGGTAGGGGGAGGCTCTCCCCACTCGGGAAGGCAACACACGCCGAAGGCACCTTCCGCCCCTTCCTAACTCGACTAACTTAGATAATAAATCCCCTACTCCCCGGCGGCGGAGGGGCAGGCCCCTTCCCCTCCCACGCACCCCCCAAATCCCTTTCATCGTCCTCTTCGCGATCCCAAATCAAACATCTCCTCCTCTTCCCTCTCCAGAACACACAAAAACAGTAATATAAAGACTCCGGCAACATCTCCCATGTTCGCCACGCGCAGCCAATGAGGGCGGCCCTAACAAGTGAGACGGCCAATGGGAGGCTGTGATAGAGGGAGGCAGATGCGAGGGGTGGGGGCGGGGGCCTTCAACTCGCACGGTTGGCTGACTCGTTAGTGGGTAATGGGGTGTTGACTGAGGCTGATCCGGGAAGCGACTTCCCCATTGGGCGGGCGAAATCGATGCCGAAAGCACTTGCATTGGACGGCAAAGGCACGCGAAGGGAGAACTTCTTAATGGAGCGCACGTCTTGTGTAGATGCACGCGGAGGGCGGCTGCATCAGGTGGCCGAATGATTTAATCGGCAGAAATCGTTCGGAATCTTTCAGTAAAAAGACAGACCTCAATAAAAAGAATGCCGTCTAACCCTTGTGTAGGCACCCGACTTTACCTACGTTGTTGGGCACCCGGGGTACCCGGGTACCCGGGTGCCTACACAAGGGCTAATGTAGGACCAGCATCAAGTACGGATTGTCTATCACCTATATTGATGTACCACCCTTTGGAACGTACCGTTCTTTGAATCGATTAGAAACCACCACGAATAAACGGTAAACTTAAAGAGCTCTCACGGCACTGAAACAGCGGCAATGGCATCCGGGAGGTTTCCCTCAGAACCGAAAGAGCATCGATCCATAGAATTCATAACTCCAAATTAATAAATTTGGAAAATATCAACTCTCACGCTAGCTTTTGGTTATTGGTCCTCATTGTTTCCCTTTATCGTTTAATACCCGTTTCTGATTAATTTGCAAGAAAATTCTCTTTAGAATTCATTTATTTTTATTAGGCATGCTTTTGTGAGACAATTTTTTCCGAAAGTGGGTCTTGGAACAATAAGCGATATAAAATGCTGTTTACATTATTAAAATTGCTGGATTTTTATATTTCCCCAGAGTTGACTAAATACAGCACATGTATATGTAACTAGTTGGCTTGTTTTGTGGAGAATTCGATTGCTGCACAAGGTAAGAGGCTGTGGTTCTGCCTGACGTCATAATACATTTGTAGATTGAACCGAGAACATTCCTTAAATTGTTTACCCAATCTCCATGAAAAGTTACTTTTCCAAAAGGAAAAAATGGTATATTTTTTTGAAAATATAAATGTTGGTAAATCCTACTTATAATTTTTCGATTCGTTGACTAAAACAAGAAAAGATTTTCTCTTATATTGGGTTTGCATCTGTGCAAAATTTGGATTTTTTCTTAGATTTAACGAATAGGAAACTTGATCGTTGCGGTTGGGTGGAAGTTAAATTGGAGAAAATATTAAGAGTTGATAGTATTCATAACAAAACAAGAAAGACTCGTGTCAGCTATTTAATATTCAAAATCTCTGCCACAGTTCTGAGATATAATATTAAAAAAAAATTATACTATGATTTAAGCATATCACATTTTTCCCGTAGGTTTTAATTACCCCTTTGGGTTGGTTCAAAGTAAAACCATAAGTCGCTTTAATCTATTCATATTTGATTGGTTTTCCTCACCGCGCCTTGGAAGATATAATTTTTCTTGTTCCTCCCTCCTAAATGGTGTAGATAAATTTAATAGAACATAGTATTCCCCAAGGAGAGGGCCGATTGCAAACTATGCACTATGTTGAAAAACGACTAAGCAAATTATTTCGTGGGTTGACTCGATGCTTCACAATGCAATGATGGAGTAGTCTATAAAATATCTTTGATTTGTCCTTCCTTAATTGATGTTTCACAACAATTAAGATTCTTTATTGATTTAATTTTTTATGTTCCATAGCTGGACCTTGCAGGCTGACATGTCGTTAACAGTTTTTTATTAGCTATAAATTAATTAAGCTCACTTAAGAGAACAACTATGATAAACGCTTTATGGAATAGGTAAAAAGTGGATCAAATTTGCACAAGGGAAACGACATTTTCAACATGGCATATCTAAATAGGAAAAGGTAATGCGGGTTATGAAAACCCAACTTTATCCAACCAACTCCACCATACAAATATTTATCACATTACGCATTATTTATTCGCCCTCTGTACAACGGTACGACTGCTTTGATACCCATTACTCTTTCTATTTGTACACAATTTTGACATACCCCTCCCTCCCGTACACAAATTTTACATACCCCTCCCTCCCGTACACAAATTTTACATACCTCCCCCGCCTCCTCCACCTTATAAATAACTATATCCATTTGGTCCTTCGAGTAATCTTTGTGTGAGAAAACTGCCGGGAAATTAACAACAAACGTCAGCATCCTGAATCTGCCTACCCTCTATTTCTTCTCCCAAGGATTGGGATACGAACAATTTCCTTTTAGCACAGTAAATTTGTTAATGTAATTACCTATGCTTTATTGCAGTTTCTTTTTCTAGTTTACCATTTATATTAGTAATCTACTTCAATTTCTCCTCGTCGAAATTTATCTCCGAAACATCACTCTTTTATCTCGGGATGGGTATTCTCCGTGTATAAAATACTTGAAATTAAACATAAACAATAATTTTGCCATACTTCTACGTCCGTATAACTGTTTTTCTCCCCTACTGCAGGCTCCGATTGCAGTAATTGATTTTTGTTTAACAATAAATAGGTTAAACACTACTCCGACAGTGAGCGTAAAATAAGAGAAATAGACGCGAGGACAAGTCGTTTTAGAGACTCTTTTTTTCCGCGAACGATACGCGATAGTAATAAATTAAAGAAGTAATTCTACTCTTGGTGTTTACACCCCCTGCCACACGCCGGAAGGCGGCTTGCAGGATACTTATGTAGATGTAGATGTAGAAAATTACTGCTTTCTGTACAACAATAACAATTAAATATGGCTAATCTCAGCCTTGCCCAACAACCAATTTATCGCTGACAATTGCTAAACCATCATAGCATCAAATCGCCGCGGACCAAAGAGTCGCGGACCAAAAAGGCGTGGGACCAAATCACCCCCAGGACAGTATCGTAGCGGACCAAATCACCGGGTGCCATCAATAAATGTTCAACTCACTGCACCATCTCAAATTTCAGTTTGTTTTCAAATTAATTTTTTCGAATTACAAATCAACAACTTTGAATTACTTGAAATTATCTAGAATAATCGAAACTCAAAAGGATACCAGCTAAAATATTTTCCTTTCAAATTTCTAGATGGGCACAGTTGTATAAAGATTCTGAAATATTTCCAAAATATTGTACGCTTAAACCGTGTGTTTGATTTTCCGACCAAAGATGACGAGAAAAACGCTACACTCACGAGATTGTCTACGAGGAATTCCTTTTGCTTTTTCGAATCTAAGAAATACCCTAGAAGGATGTGTGTCCACTCATATAGCAATATGCGTGCAAATATGGCGTGAGCAACGGAAATGCTTCCTTACATCATCAAATGTGCGTATACATCATGAATAGATCTCAGATCAGAATAACTTTCAGGTAATCGATGAGTATCGCTAATTTATTTATTTGAAATTTTTTATGCTCTGGGAAGTTCCCATAGAGCAACACAAAAAACAAGTATTTTAATTTTTCATTTAACTCGATTTCTGTTGATTAGTCTACTCTGAATATTCTTGTGTTTGCGGAAAAATATCTGCATTGAAAACATTACGCAGTCGTGAATTATTGAGCCCAGAGTGCACCAATTTTAATTCTAGGGATTCCATTCAATTATACACACTTCCGGTAAATATTTTAAAATGCACGAGTTCGTCTACTAAAATTATAGATCGGTTACTCTGAAGTCCAATTAAAACCCTATTAAACCCAACCCAACCCTATTAAAAATTCGAGCAAGACCCATCTGAAAAAAATTACATTTACATTTAAGCCCTGCAAACCGCCAATGGCGCGTGGCAGGGGGTGTAGAACACCTATATCCCTAACTACCCTGGATAGCTATTAGCTTCTCTGATACTTCGCAGGAAAAATGACCAAAAATATCTATCCGTCCTGGCGACTATTTCCCTGTATCGCTTTTTCGTTTTCTTTCGAAAATAAGTTATTATTTGTAATGAATCTGATGTATTTGACGGGATATTTTTGTGGAAAAGAAAAAACGAAAGAACACTTTCAGCTAATTAAGAAATTTCATTTTGAGACAATTTCCGTCGACGTATTAACACCCACAACTCCCAACTATAATTTTGAATCCACACTTTGACGCCTGAGTTTTGCCGATCTTCAATTTAATATTTTTCCATATTTTGGTATAACTTCTATCTTATTACAATTTCTCTGTTCCGAGAAAGAAAATTTTCTGACATTTTTGCAATTTAGGGGTCGTTACTTTGGTCAGTCTTTGAGATGAGAATGAGATTTGTAGTGAATGTGGCAGATGGATAATTACTCCTATAATAGTAAGCGAAAATTCTCGGGAGATTTCAAGAAATATAACAAATTTATAAAATCCTATTTTATGAATTTATGTTGGATTCTTCTTTATGTGGGATACAGTGTAATACTAATGAAGAATTAGTTAACTTTTGAATGAATGATCATAACAAAAATAGAAGATTGGATAAATCAACCAGTAAACTGTCTTCTTGGTATGCCTATTGGAATATTTCGAATAACTTCTATTTACTTAATGACGAGTGTTGAACTTGTGACATACATTTGCGGGTTGGTTTTATATTTGTAAAGCTGACTAAGGTATTGAATGTTCTTTCGTCCGAGCCAAAAGATATCTGACTTTAAATGCAGTGAATGGTTTATTGCCTGTATAATATTCTCCCTCTTAGGGATATACTTTTGTCTAATAAATGTACATATTTAAGCTAGAAAAAATTATGTCTTTAAAATTTACAAGAGTCAGAAAACATTTTTCATAAACTCTCCAAAATGAATTACAGTTTTCGCACAAAATTCGGAGATCCTCACCAAGCATAAATAACCCTGCGTTTTATAAGCGAGAAATTAACGGGGAGACAAAGCCCATGACGAATTTTGTGCAGTTTTTTAAAACTAGCTAGTATGTATTCAGATAAACCGTTTTTATAGGAAAACTTTAAAGGTATTTTAGTTCCTTGGACTTCCGCAAGAAAAGTTGAGATAACGTTTCCTTGATCTTCATGGTCGTCATTTCTATCATTAATAATTAACTTCTAAATCAAGGTTCGAAAATTCAATCTAGTTCTTTTGGTTTTTGTCAATATTTGAAAGCTCAGCTACACCTGTATAAACTTCAATTCTTTCTAAAACTATTCGAATCCTCCAGCATGATGCAGTGAAGGATTATGATCGTTCTGAATCATGAGTTAGACAATAATTAAAATGCCTCACGCCAATTTGAAATAATACAAACGTGGCTTATAGACACACTGTGACTTATAGACACACTGTTTCGAATATACTTTGCTTGCGATCGGTGTTATAAGTAAGCGATATCTCTTCTTCAAAACATAAATAGAATCAAGTTTGTTGGAACAAAATGCCTCCTTCAGTTGTACTAAAAATATGGAAAGCAGAGTGGTTATTTGTACAATCATATTTTAATAGCGTATAGAAGCAAGTAAAAGTTCATTAGCTTATCAGAACGATCTGATATTTTGAGAATAAATTGAGGAGGGACGTTCATTTCATGAAAACAAGTCCCGGACATCCAACTCTGTGTTTAGTCATAAACTTAAAACGTAAAATGAAGTAATCCTCATGCAAGGAAATATTTCAATCGAGAAACAAGAATCCTTGACATGATTTTCATTTTAAGGTATTAATCAGAATGTTTACCGGTTGAAAGCTGAGGTCGTCATATAAGGAGGATTTAGTTTAAGACTGAAACGTATCAGAAATAAGATAGAATTAACAGACGGGAACAGGTCTGAAAAACTTGCATTAAAAAGAGAGGCCGCTTTAAGAAAATATTGGCAAGGTAATGAGTGTCAGAGGTTGAAATATTTTGAGAGAAACAGAAAGTTAATTTCGAAAACTGTATAAAAAGTGATTGAGGAAGCGGCAGCTATGGATGAAAATGTCAGAACATATTGTTTCGTATTTAAAGATATAAATTTACCAATTCAAGAGCGTTTATCCTCCAACTTGAGTTGGGTAACTATTGAAATAGAACGACCGTTATTTATGAGCTCAATTCCTTCCTGTACGCTAATTGCAACTTGAATGATTCTTACCTCGAGATCCGATTTTCTTCAAACATTTTGTAATTAGTTCCTCTGCCTTAAAAATATTCCAAGTTTTGGATTTAGTGCACATAACCACTTTTTATGACGGACAGAGGATAATTTGATGTATACACAACTAAGAGCATTGAGCATTCACCTATTGACTGTATACTAAGAGAATGAAGAATATCTTCGTCTTTTTCTTCTCTCTTGTATCCTTTTAGGATGTTCAGAGATAATCACTTCTATTACTCTTCCCTATATCTTGCCATTCTTTGAAGTCCATTGATAGTTTCCCCTGCTTACTGCTTGTCTTCTTATATTATTGATACACAGTCATCTTTTCCTTCTTCTTCGCTCCTTATTAAGAGTATTGAAAGAATAATTTAATATCATTACTTCACTCAGCCAACAAAAGAATGTATAGTAATCCTTTCAATCACGTATTACAGTGGGAATGTTTTATGATAAAATATGCCGGTATCAATTTATGCGGACTCAGGTTTTACACTTTTTATTCCAGTATCACTGTCTCAAAAACCATTATTTTTTGCGTCAGTGTAAGTCAGGTATGTATCTTGAGACTGATGTTCAGAAATAATGTATGTAGCTGGAGAAAATTCGCATATGGAGTCGTTTCGTTTGTAGAAATGATACGTGATGTCTGCGAATCGAAGCCAGCTCAGCCCGAAGAGCTCAGAAATTGCGTGATGCGAGATTCTGCCGTAAGTATAACTTGGTTGAATTTCTCCTGCCCTTTTATCTGTGAGCTTAAAAGTAATTTCGAAGAGCCGTATCAGAACAGCCTTTCAAAAATGAAACGAAAATCATTTCAGAGATACATTGGTTCGGTATATGCTTCCGATTTTCGGTCACCATCGATCAAAGACGGCGATTCTGTTTTTTATTTTTTTAAATCGGTTGGAGAGTTCTCGGACCTAGAAAAGGGAAGTTATAATTCAAAGGATGTCATCATTTATGAAATAGGAAATAAACTTTTATTTCTCATCGGTTTTAACGATTGCTACACTAGCGAGCACATAGAAACATTTTCATAACTTTTCTATCCAATCAATTAATTCCGAAATGAATGTGAAATTAAATCGCAAATGAGCATATTACGTAGTAAATTAATTGAGAATATTGTAAATATTGTATTCATATATTACGAGAGAGTACGAAGATTTACAGCAGTGCTATCATTTTTAGTTTAGCTGTAATTAATCGAATTTTATTTTTAGTCGGACTGCCAACTTTGACTGAAATCGCTGAAGAAGTACGATAAAATCAGTTTCATATTCACATTTTCATTCTTTGTGTTTCTCCGCCCCAAATAGAAAATATTTCCCGTCATAAATAACACGCTTCTAAATACAGATCGCATAAAAGAAAGACATACAAAGTTTCTTTTTTGGTATCTCTAACTAATTCAATGTCTCACACAATGCTACCGCTCTCCTAATGGGAATTTGGATCAATAAAGCAATTTCAAATACTTTATTTTTCAAGAATCTAATATTCATTATTTTAATTTACACGAATTTCCTCCCATTTCTGAAAATACTTTCGGATTTGCCTGCTGAGAATGAATTACATTCTCAGCAGGCTTAAAAGAACAATTGTTTGTAAAACCTAACTTTGCTCGGGATAAAATACATTGACGCAACACTTACAGAGAACGATACACTACTAAATTCATCAAAAAGTGAACCTGAAGACTGTAAATTTCACTTTATTCTCCAATTTTTGCGCAACACATATTATTATAGATTTAGATCCATACCCGGCAAGCCGCCAGTGGCGTATGACAGAGAGTGTGTTAGGACCAAAGATCTGGTGTTTGCTTCTTTAATGCTCTTCGGAAAGAGCAAGCAGAAGTAACTATCTGTTTTAGTTATTATTTCCTTGTAACGCTTGGTCGTCGCTTCTAGAAGATCGCGCCCGTTCGTTACCGGAATGACAATGTCTTTAACTTCTGAAATGCTGAACCGTCGAATTTGTGAAGAACATTCCGTCGATAATCTGATCTTCTCACCTGAAGCGAATTCCAACTGAGGGATTTTATCGTAGCCGTAACACTACTGCCGAAACTAAAGTCTCCATTGACGACGAGCTGCTCTACGTTGGACCATCTCTAAATCTGAAACTAACTCTACTTCATGGGGATTCTAAACAGCGCAGCAGTATTCGAGAGTAGGCCGAATGAAGCAAAAATAAGAACATTTTTTGGACTCTTGATGGACATCCTCTCAAAGTTTTACTTGTCAATTTCTGCATTCTATTCGACTTTTCTATAATACGAATATGTTCTTTGGGCGATAAAAAACTGCTGAGTGTAGCTACTAGGTATTTATTGTGACGCAATAAATCTAAAGGATATCCTGAACTTTGATTTTGTACGCTTATAACGTTGATGGAACGCGTAAAAGACAGATTTTGATTTCTATAGAGAAATAGAATTTTGGATATATATATATATATTTTTTTTAACTTATCACTTTTTCAAATACCGCGAATAAGCAGCTGAGGTACATAGATTACTATTGCTGATGAAGTGTGACTATTCCAGGACTCCAATGAGTTCTTGAAATACAGTCTTTTTCAACCGTTATTGTCTCAAGTTTCAGTTTTCCTGTCAAGAAAACTAAGTTCCACAACTGCCCAAAGAGATCATTTTAATGGTTTGATATTTTACGAACACTTAGTATGTCGATTAATAGCAGTGAGACTGTTGGAAGATTTATTGACATTTAATCAAAATATTAGAAAAAAAAGAAGGCAAAACGATTAAAATAAAACGATATCAACATGCTCAAGTTCGACCTTAAAGGCTTTTAAGTCCTACAAGTACGACGAGCCCATCCGGTTTTGGGAAACGCTGCTTTAAAGGTGTAAATATAGTTACCATAGTTATAAGTAATAATAAAGAAACACAAAACTCGTCAAAAGCGAGTTTATTGTTTGAAAAATAGGATTAAAAGTTCTTCAATCAATGAAACAAGATTCTGCTAGATTTTTTTCACTCGAATTTAGACTTGGAATACAATATACCAGAGGTACATATAGGAATATGAATGAAATACTTTTGCAAAAATTTCATTTCATCTTTTAATCATCTTAAACTTAAAAAAAGGTACAACTTAGGGAATTATGACGAAGAGAGCATGTATTTTAAAATTTCGGCTTTATGTTGAATATGACTGGTTCATCTTATAAGTTTTCTTATGCCATAAATTCACTTTACCGAAGCTAGTTTCTTTATCTGCATTTATTATCAATTTGAAAAACTAAGCATAAGCGAATATATCCGATCCCCTGCAGAAAATAAGAATCACAAGTAATCCTAAATAAGCAGCGAATCATGGCAGCTGAAGAAAGTTTTCGAATCGATGGAATATAAATAGCTAGTAATTTAATGCATTCTAGAGCATTGAATGAGAACCTTTCATACGGAATAAATAATCCCAAAAATAAATTAAACAAAAATATTATTAAATTTTCATGCCAACATAAATCCAGAAATTTAGCAATAATTTATCTGTCACAGTATAAATCCGCAATTTCCAAAAGCCTGCGTAATGGTAAAAGGCTTCGGTATTTCGTATCGTCTAACTCTCGTGAAAATCATTTCAAAGTCAAGTTATGTCTTGAGGAAAGTAAATATTATATTCAATGCGATATTTATAATGGCAATTTTAAGTATCGGTGATACGCTATCTTTAAAATTCATGAGTCTAAGTTTATTTTTAAGGAAAACGCATAGCAGACTTACAGTTACTTAATATTATGCTAGCTATTGTTCAAAATATATTTTGTGTTGAATCTCCTACGTTGTATGTTATGTTATCTGTTATTACTTCCATAATGTGCAATGTATAAATGGACGAAACAAGATTATTTTAAAATATCACACGCACTGAGTAGGACCCTCTTCATAAGAGTTATTTGATAAATCATTTTTACCAATTTTTATCTTGCCCATGTACTGTACAGTTTGATATTCACATTACCCGTTTAACCTGCAGTTTCTTTCTTATCTTTGGAATAGTAATGTTGATGACCGATTGGTAACTGTGAAAAGAACAGTCAAGCTAAATACCCATTTATCGTAATCTCGGTTTGCTTATTATTTGAATACAAACTGTCGTTATATACTCTTCAGAAATTCCAAAATTACGGATTCACCATTTTGCGGTAAATCACTTTAAAATTAAATTGAAATATCTTTTCATTATTTCTGTTAATATGGAAGTATGAAATGTGCTCCATGCAAGTGCTGTTCATATTTGATTTCTATCAGTTATCTGTTACCGTTTGTCTTCGTCCTTCGTTCTTGTACGTTATAATTTTGTTTACTTCAGTAATCATTATGGAAGCAGAACGAATTTCAAAAATTTCCAAGTATTACCCTTCCAAGGTTCTTGTTAAATGTTAAAAAACGGTTCATAAACGGAATTTTGCTTGGTTCGCAATCCACCAACCGATTCCGAGGTTAAAGCATTGTAACCTGAGGAATTTTTAAATAAGGCATCCCTCACCTCACTATATCGAAGCTAAAGTAGTATAGTGATGATCACAAGTGCCGAACGATTAAAAAGTGGGTTAGTTTATCTGCTTATACATGAATGTAATATCAACTTAGTTTTTAGAAAATGTAATTAAGAAGCAACGATTTAACTTCGGAGTTAAGGATGAAGTTCTTTCAGAAGCACAAAGAATACCCTTTCCATGTGGAAGTTCATTCATTTCTGCCGTTGAGAATGAGGATACTTTTCCGAACAGGAAGTTTCCATGGGTTACGCTTAGCCGTTTTTGGAAAGCCTGACGCGCAGGTAATATTCTTTTGTATTTTTAGTTTTCCATAAAGAGCCAACAATGCCTCAACAGCCTCTCTTAAAACGCCCTTTACCCAGAATTCCTTACTTCCTTAAAAATATCGGGCGCGTGGATTTTGCTCAGCCTTGCCTTTCTCCGTGTCTCCTGTTAATTAGTGGACGCTGCCTAAGACGCGGCTGCCGGTTTACCTGTTTGCCGGATTTGGAGGCGCCCCGCTGTCCACGCTCATTTGTATTAATTAAAGGACTAAAAATAACAGCCAAGTGGACGAACGTTGGTTCATCCTGTGTGGCAAAGGGTAAGGTATGGGAAAACGCGTGCTGGAGCACCTTTCAAAAATGTGAATTCGCCTTGAATGCGTATTTTCTTCTTAAATTCCTTAAAACGACAGCCGATTTGAATGAAATTCGGCCTATACTTCTAAATACTAAATTATTAATTTTTAGTTTACAAGCACAAACGTTTTCAAACATTAGAGCACCCGTGATGTAGACATCAATGCCATGGAATATCGTCGAACTTCGATTTCACTTCTTTTAATTAAAAATATGAGACATCGGTGACATATTAGAAGCATTTCCAATTTTTTGAATGTGATACATTTATTGAAGAAATATTTTACAACCCGAATTTTACGAATTTTTCCATTATCGAACATGCACTACGTTCTATTCTGGATTGACTATCTTTAGAAATCTTAGACCGTATCACATTTCACATCAAAACCAGTGTTTTCTCGAAGCTGGACGTCTGGGCGGTCCTCAAATATATTTTATGGGTGCCTAACCGATTTTTCTAACCTCTAATGTATGATTAGGAATTCTAAAGCTCTAGCTTTTGTAGAGTTCTTTATGATATTGCTTTCTGAAAATGCTGCATTGGGAGTGTAGGTTTCGTTTTGGCACTTATAGATTGAAATTTACAAGTTAGTTATTTATACTTATTCTTTAGTTACCCATCCCCGTAATGAAGCACAATTGATATTAAAAATTGAAAATGGTGTCCAATTGTATTCGTCACTGTGGCTAGATAAGTTGTGCAGTACCCGATTTGATTAAATTTCACAGTTGCCAGCAGAACTCCGCCATTTCTCTTTCCAGATTGCATCACCAATTACTAATCGCCCCAAGAGCCCTCGAAAAACCACACGCAAAGGGAGCAAACCGTAACAATTCGCCCACGCGATTTTGACGAAACTTCGGCTTTCCTAAATGAGGAGGTCGACGGAGCTCTTCGGTCCCTTTAAGAATCGCTCATAATGGACAGCGGCGAGCATTAGGGCCCCGAGTTGAGGAGTTGTCAATGTGTGGGCCACTTATGCCGAAAAGGAGTGGGGATGGAGGGGCTATTAGTATTCCTTGGTGGGCCTGGAAGGGGCAGAGGGCGGAGCAGGTTGGACTCGGGATATAATCGGATGATGAGCGAGTGTCAGAATAGGGATAATTTGGAGGTGTTGAGGGAGAATATTGTGGAGAGGCTAAGAGGGGTATTTTGGGTGGGAACAGGTGGGGTCGCGCTAATGGCCAGTGTTGTGGGAAAGAAGGGGTGCGAGCACAAGGGAAACAAATGCCGTCTAATTGGAGCACTGGAGCTTTTCCCAGCGGCGTGACAATCTGCCGACCGACGTGACACCTTCCGATTGGCATCATTTTGAGATGAGAGGAAGGCCAATAATCCGCAGATCGCTGCCGACTGCTTCCGGAATATTTTAAAATTAACTCGAACTGAGATTCTGTAGTAAGTAATGGACCTTCCCTACCCATTTCTAGTATCTTTACTAATTTTTTTGCAAAAGGAGACATTTATTTATTGCCATGGGTGTATCATAATTTTATGTTCCATATTCTTCCACCAAGGGAAAATGGTATGTTAATAGAGGTACATATAGACGCATACTACAAGATATAGTTCAAATATTTAAGTATAAATGTACTCGGCAATATATAAATATTATTTCGTTTGACAAGGGCTGAAATGTCTCCTAAGGTTTTCAAGAACTCCCTATTTTTTAAAAAATGTATAGGAGATTATCTTGAGAATATAAAGTTATTGTGTATTTCTAAACATCATAATGAAAAGTAGTTAAATTCAAATGTTAAGCTATTGTTAAATGTTAGCTCAATTTTGACGCAATTGTGAGCTCAATTTTTGACGCATTAAAGTAGTGTTACCTAATGACATTGAAGACTCTTTAAAGACACAAATAGTATCGGCGGCGATAGTAATAGGTCGGCGATTGCTTTAGAGAAAACGGCCAGTGATATATAACGAATGTATTGTAATTTTGTCTATTGTATGCACCATTGTAATGTATATACCTTGCATTTAAGTATTCTTTATCTTTAAAAAATAGGATGTAGCAATAACTAGATAGCCACGTAAAAATCGTATTAATTTTAAAGGTAGGATATTTTAAGACATAATGACGGATAAAACGACGGCAGTCAAACTACTTCAAGGATTTTAAATAAATGATACACTTGAAACACTCTAACGTCATATTATGGATTACTCCGAGGATAGGAAATAAAGCCTTTATTCATCCCTCAAGTGAGAAGCAAAATGTCCCAAAACAATACGCGGAATTCATTGACTATTCAGAAGACTTCTTATAAAAATGATGAATTGATAATGATCAATTTAGATTGGTAATCAGTGTTTTGTAATAATATCTGCAACATACCATTCTTCGTGATATAGTGTCCATCGTAATTTCAGTATTTCAGGGCAGTGTTCAGATTTATAAATATTGTATTACCATAACTTCGAAAGTAGCTTAGAAAGTTAGCAGTTTCGCAGTCCATCTCTAGAATATTTTCCGATCTGAGTTCTTTATAGATTCATCTATAAAGGATGGTGCGTAATAGAATGGATCCATAATTTAGCATTTTCGGATGAAATTTTTCTGCTAATAAATTTAGAATTCACGCCCATATTGAACCATCCGATAGAGCGGTCAGTGTATTCTGTTAACGCTGTCCTCTCATACTTGGTAACTCCGTGACATGGTTGGGTTAAACTTGTACATGCGACTTGAAGTGCCGCGCCTGCGCGTTGAGAGTGTTACGTACACTCTTTCCTGTCAAAACTTTCTCACTGTCGGTGAAAAGTTTAACCACTTCCATTCGCGGCTGTGCTTATGAGTGGAAATATTTTATCTTAATACAATGTTTTTTCTATTTTGGATGAATTAGTATTGCAACGTTATTATTTTGTTTTATAATATGGCTAATAATACAAATTAAAATTTTAAATAGAAGGAATAAAACTATACGTGTATAATTAACAGTGAAGTATGCGAAATTATTTGGAATGTTTTCAATCGAATATTTTAGCTTTCTTGGATAACTTTACTTGTTACAAACACGACTTATAATGATTTGCATATTATTTAAGTCGTGAAAGTGCCTTAGAATTTTATGATCCTTTAGAAATCCTTTAGATCCTTTAGAAAACCAATGATCCTCTTAAGAAACAGTTGTGATTTGCCTCTTCCGATGAAGGTAGGTTCATCTACAAAGATATAAGTAGGCCGCAAATCACGGAGAGTACTAACTCAGAGAGAGATACCATTTTATTCTATTTATTTCAGATTTTTCACAAAAAGAGATCGATTTACTTATTCCATAAACGAAACATCTCTTGCTCTGAATTCTTGAATCTTTTCATGAGGAATTGTTGAAATAAGACGAAGGTTTTGAACAACAAAGAAGATAGCTTTTACTAATCCACAATATAACTTTAGAAAACCAATGATATTGTGGATTAGTAAAAGTTATCTTCTTTGTTGTTCAAATCCTTGTTTGTTTTCAACAATTCCTCATGATGTCATCAAGATTCCACAAAGTGACGGCCTCCTCCGTGAATTTTATCTCAGAATTTCCCAAAAAAGTCTGGCAGGACCAGTACTCTAACCTGGAATCCTCCACTTTCCGGGAAGATGCTTTAACCAACTAAACTTTTGAGCCGAAATATCTTTTAAAACATTATTGACATCCGAATTTCCTTGGAATTTCTCCTTGTTGCATGCCTTCACGAGCAAGTTACCTCTACTCTCTTCCATTTCTGAATTTGTTTTTATCTCAATTTCTCTGCAACTCGAGTGGCTTCAGCATTCGATAGTTAGTTTGAAGTGTGCTATTTACATTTACCGCTCAAATTGAGGTGAACATTTTGTATTGCGAAGCCGATTGGAAGCAGCAAAAATGTGGATATAGGGAAGGGTATTGAAAATTAATTGGACCTAAAATGAAACAAATCTCGAAATCTTAAAACAAGTGAACGAAGAGAGAGAATTGGTGAATGTGATGGAGAAAAGGAGAGTTAGTTTCTTGGATCATGTGCTGAGTGATAATATGCCGATTTAAATAGTTTTAAAGTAAAAAGTGTTAGGAAAAAGGGAAGAAGACAACCGAGGCGAAAGTATTTACATGACATCCAGGCAAGAATAAGGGTATTTTCATACCATTAACTTAATTCAATGACATATTATAGGATCTCCTGGCTGCAGCGACAAGGCTAACGTGATAAGCATTTATCATATGTCACCAAAGGACCGATGATTTTTCTTAAATGTAACGCTTCTGTGAAAAAATATAGCGTAATTGGTCATTACGAGGCCCAAAAGAAAAATGCCGGAATAATCTAATATTATTGGCATCCCTGCTAATAACGAGGCGATTCGGATAAGCAAATTGATTAATTTCGATTAATATCCCGATGTCGAACTTCAGTGAATAAGAGTAATTGTGCGACGACCTGATGAGCTAAGTGCGCCGCCAAGTTGATTAGTTAGAGGAGGAGATTGGGGGAGCGACACAATCACGACTGTCAACATAATAATGCGTGCTTGCGACGCCGGGGGCCACGCGTGCAAGAAAGGGAAACCTCCCCCGGCGATAAAACAGTTTTCTTTGAAGAACATGCTGCTGCATAGTTTTCTGCAGTCTCTTTGAGGAATTCGCGAATTTCCCCCTTGTTATTTGATCTGAATGATTTAATAAAGGTTTTTTTAAGGACTGTGCGAATGTTTTACAATGCAAAGAAAGGAAAAACGATGGCTCATGCTTTTAAATTTTGATCATCAGGTTATGGTTGTAGCCGGTTTTAGCCTATAACGTTCAATTTGTTGTATAATTATTGGTAAGCAGTTGAAAGTGTAGTACCGAAAAGTCCTACTATTTCTGAAAGTTCCTAATATGCAAGATTCAATCTGATAAAACTGGAGTAAGATACAGCGGTATAATGAGACACCACTTCATGGTATATACGTACTCCTAATATACTATGGGGACTATTTTTAATACTTTTCTGCAGCATATTTTAATTTATTTTCACGATTCCAATATCAATAACTTCTCCATTAAAAGATAAAAACCATATGGTACCCTACGCCCTGTTTTTTCCAGTTATCAGAAATCATCGGTGTAAACTATATACAATTTATTTATCTAGAGCGTAAAATAAAACTGATTGGAAATCTCATTTATATAACCCATATTTAAGGAAAATAGACTCAGATTATGTTTCAGCAGAGTAATGAGTAAAACGTGAACACCCATGAGCTTGAATCACCCATGAGCTTGAATCACCCATGAGCTTGAATCGCCCATGAGCTTGAATCGTTAAGGATGTACGATTATGTAAAATAAATGAAAGAGGTTATAGACAAATGAAGCATCTAATAGCATAAATGATGCAAAATATGGAGAATGAAGCTAGGAAAAATCAGAGTAGAAAATGAAAGAGAAATGTCCAGAGAATATGGGGTTACACAAAGAGGAGTGGAAAAGATGCCATAGAAAAGCAAAAAAAAATTCCAAAAATCAATTTCCTTTCTATCGTAGACCAAATTATGACTTTAATTATAGAGTTCATAAAGTAATAAGTGCAATGAAGAATACAATGAGCACTCATAACTAGATACTGGTATTTTTAATTTGGGCAATTTATATAATGACTTATAAATCAGCAATAGCATTCTTATGTAAATTAATTCAGGATGAATCGGACTTCTGGTGCCACTTCATAGTAAAAATATTTAATATTTGTCATCCTCTAAGGATTAAACAAGATCCTAACCTTTTCTTTTGAAGCTAACTGTTCATTGATATGATGCCAATTAGTAGCCTTAGGGTAATCACTCTCAAAATTTTGATTATTTAATATATCTGTTATGGGCACAATTTAAATTTCCGAAAAATATTCCATATATTTCATTCTTAGTAGAACGGTATGCTTGTCGTGGAAACTGCATTCTTAATCCGATTTAAGATACTCATTTCTTTCTGATCTATTCACTTCGCATTCCTCATTACTAATAATAATAATCAATTCGTTATATTATTTTGACAGAATATATTGAAAGGTGTGCGATTACGTGTTAAAATCGAATAGAATTCTGTTGTAAATGAGGTAAAGCAAACTTTGTTCTATTGCTTGAAACGAAACTTAAACGTACGAAATATGTGTCATAATCTTGTATATGTAGTAATTGTAATTTATAATTTGTGTTTTACACGATTTATTCGGAAATCCCGTTAAAATGAGCGATAAATGTACGAGCCTGAGGAAAATATAGGTTTTCCATATATTGAGGCGTGTCTACACAAGCTATCGAGAAATACTTCGGTGCTACGTTGGCCTTCACAAAGAGTAAATGAGATTCAGTTACGATCACCACTTCATTTTTGTTACATTGATTTCTGATGGACTTTTTCGTTGTCCAGCAAAGCATACGGTTAAAAGCAAAATTATGTACCGACTCCCAACGTTTCCCTCAGCGACAAGAACTGCCTTTTAACATTAACATGTGGACAGAAAGCCTATCGTCTTATGGATTGTGTGGATATTGCAAAAAGGACAGATAATCGGCTAATGCTCTACGAACCACTGTGCCATTATGTAAATAGAGAAAAATTTCACAAGAATGCCCTTCGCTATTTATTTTCCATTTACGGAGAGCTCTTTCATCACCGCTCTCAAAATATTATTTTTTTGAGACTTGTTAATCATAAATGATTATATACTATAGCAATATAAACGCTTTTGTAGAGCTGTAATTAAGATCTGTTTTTGGATGAACGAGAATGAGAGAGAGAGAGTAAAAATTAACGAGGTTGTTCTTGAATTTATAAAAAGTGATGAGAAAGATGGCTTACCTCTGGGCTTGTATTTGACAAAAGCTATATGCAGCTTTTATTTTCGCATTTTCTATAAAACTGAGAAACTATATAATATTTTAAAGTTTGGAGATGAGAATATAATTGAAATGCAATCACTTCAGAGAATAACAATGAAGGATGCGCTGCATATTTTATAGGAATACTAAGGTATTTATTGATCGTCATATTTCTTTTGGTTCCCTCTGCGTATTACTCCACGCCCTTTTCTTCATTCGTCCATGTATGGTATAACCCTCTTTCCATCCAACAATAGGTGTCCTCTTCTTTTCTCTTCACCATTCCCAATACCTCTTGAACGAAGCATAGTATCCTAAAGTGGCGGCTTAAAAAGTTTTTTAAAAGTTTTTTCAGAACAATGGATGGGGAAAGGAATACAAAAAGAAATTGTTGGTGCAATATTTAAAGTAGAAACTACGACATTTATCTACACACTTCCAAATATCTGCAATATAAATCTAGCAAAATCCATCGGATAATACGGGTAACGCGAGTTTTCTTTAATATGTACATATATTCCAAATGTATGTACTATTAAGAAAATCAAAACTCTGTAAGCCATTCGTTCATTAAGATGAAGCCAGTAGACATAATCCAGTACTAAAGTAATAACTATGTAGGGAAAAATCATGTAGATTACAATTAGCAAAAATCAAGTGATCGGTATTACTCACATGTTGGAAACCTTAAATATAATCCTACCTTCTTCGAATGAGATTTCTTTTTACGTGCGAAATTAATTCCATTTTCACTGTCTAATTTGATGGTAATGGAAAACGCAAATCAGGTAAAGCTAAAAGAATGCTTTTATTTGTGACAATATATACCTATATACGAAATAACACGATATTTTAATTTAATTTATATTTTAAGAAGTAAAAGACACACTACTTTCCACAGAATATAATATATTTCGCGCGACTATTTTCGTCTACAAGTAGACATCTTCAAGCATATCAGTAGACGAAACCAGCCGTGTGAAATATATTATATGGAAAGTTCTAAGTATTTTTTACTTCTCTACTATGGCTTTCTTCCACAAAATTGAGCTTTTGTACATTGGATTCATTTAAATTTTTTTGCTTTAAATATTAATCTGTAAATGGAAATTCTCTTTCGAATTCTACTCGTATAACGAGTACCGTATTCTACTCAAGATAGGTTCCTTAAAGTCGTAGAAGCCTCGGACAAATCACAATTGATTTCACGCGCTATTTTGCATTTTAAACTCATACTCTCTCTCCGAAAGCCTAAAATCGGATTTTCAATCATCGGAAAGATTGCGGCGAACCGAAAATGCAACGGCTCCGTCGGACGCGAAATGAACGGAAGGCAGAACTGTTCGTAAAACACGCACGAACCCAAGTTTGAATTTAGCGCATCTTCCAATCCTCATGCATATGTCGCTTAAGCAAACACTGCCGCAAACGAGGAACAGAGAGCCACTGTAAACTCGGCGGGCAATACGCAGCAGAGGCAGTGTGCGGAGGTATTCTAATCGACCACTCCAAGTGGCGGATGCCCTAGAGGCTCTCTCCAATCCTTCGGGAAAGAACGAAATTGGTATTTGGAACCAATATACCCCAACAACTCCCTCTCCGTCCGCCTTCTTGCCTAAACCTTGGCGTCCACCCCCCGAAGACCCCTCCCCCACCTCCGACGTAGCGTGTGGACAGTTGGTAACCATTTTATCGCCGACAAGGCACCCAATATCCGCGTTCCCCCAAAGCCACCCGCAACCGCATCCCCCGGGCTAACTCACGCTCCCGACTGATACACTTCTGGGGATATTCTCGCCTCCCAGGCACGATCAAATAGCTCCCCCGCACGCCCCAAACCCCTTTATTTCCCTATTAAATTCTATCCCATCCCACAATTTGTCTTTCCTTGCGCTTCACGGAGAGAGCTGCAAATATGGGTGCGTTTTGGAGACTTCATTCTTCAGACTCGATAATAAACTCCGCTGGGTTCGAACTCTTGCTCTCCCTCTTCAACGTCCTTCTGTTTTTACTGTTATTCTTTCTCTTCGACCACTGTAACCACCACAATTCTCCCTCCAGTAATTTTCGTTCGATATTTACTCTCTGAGCACATTCTCTCAATTCTTATTTCTAGTTTCCTTCTTTCAATCCCAAGCATCGAATGAAAAGACTTTCAAGTCACAATAAAATATAATAACATCTACCGATGTATTCGTCCAAACATTTCCACCTATCAACCCTCAAATTCCATATCAAAGGATTTTGAGTGACATTTTCGTCATCATATCAAATTTAAGACTAACTATTTTATCTCTTTAGAATACATTGTTAACGTATAAATAAATGTTTGTTGATGATGTTCCACAGTAAAGAACAGAGGACACAGCACTCTATTGGTGCAAGTTTTTTTATAATTGCTCACTCTCGGAAAAATATTATTAGAGACTCAGTTTTCAAAGAGGTACTTCCTTCAAGCTGTATACAACTTCCCTCTTTCTATTACATTTATCTCCTCCCAGCTCAATACGTAAGGTAGAGTGGTACTTTCCAGTCTCAGTTCCACTCGAAGACTGTTACTTATGGAGCCTCTTCGCAATCCCTCCTCACCCCTTTACAAACCAACTCCCTTTTCTTTCCACCCTTCTCCTGGCATCCCCCACTACCTTCCATTCCTCCACCGCCGATCAACCCTAATACTTACGTCCCTCCGCCCCTTCCTCCTCCTTTCCCTCCATCCCCAGTCTCTTTTGTTCGCCTCTGTCCTCTCTTATTTCCGCTGAATCTCCGTGATGCTCCGGGAGATTATTTCTTTGCCACTGAACTTGTCACAGGCTTATAAGGGCCCTCTTCTTCCAATACGTTCGGATAAACCTTCCCTTTTCCTCGCAGACTTCTCATAAACGTCCATAAAGATTCATGTTTTCGGAGAGGTTTTGACGTTAGACTGATCTTAGATTCTTTATCTGCAAAATGAAAATACGATCCTTCCATTTTGCGATCGCCTTCGGAGAGACTCAAAGCGGGCATTCCTCGGTGTAGATTTTTACGGCCCTTGTCGGATCTTCAATTTATTACTTATTCGTCAGCTCTGCTCTTCTCCCATTAAGTCGTTCTTCTCTTTGAATATAGCTCACTCTGATTTTCTCGCGCAATCTGCGTTAAAAGAAGTGCGGAATAAGTGGTTTTGGAATACTATACAAGGACAACATTTGGAAGATACGTTCAGAAGATATTTCTGGAATGCTTGAAATGTTCGTTGATGATGTACACAAATTTACCTTTTCCTTAACTTTGGTGTTAAACAAATTTAAGTCCTAGATAATCCTATTTACACAATGCTTTGAGATTGCTTTACATATGAAAAGAAAGCCATTTTATTTTCCCAAAAATTTCCAAATGTTTTCCACGTTTATAGAAAGTAATTTTTGTTTACCAACAAGGAGAAAGATAAAGAGGATTGAGATAAAGGTGTTAAATTTTGTACATTGAAGTTGTGCGGCCAAATCCCAAGGAATAATAAGTGTGAAAAATAGCAACATGACTGGGATTCGAATCCAGATCTCCCACTTTCCGGGCAGGTACTTTAACCATTGAACTACCATGCCGCGTCTATCTATGTTAAGGAAATGCTTTTGTGAGCACGGCGAACAGCCTTCACATTTAGTGGCACGAATTGCCGCCTGAGGTCCTGACTGAGGCAGCCAACTCACAAAGATTCCCTTAACAGTGTGGAAAGGACGCGGCATGGTAGTTCAGTGGTTAGAATACCTGCCCGGAAAGTGGGAGACCTGGGTTCGAGTCCTAGTCATGTCGCTATTTTCACACTTGTTATTCCTTGGGATAAAGAAGATTCTCTAATTCAGTGAATATTAGCTCTATTAATAATAATACTTATTATGAATCATCTTTATTTGGGATAGCTTGAGACTAAAAGTCTCCTCTTCCATCTTCGGCCGAGAAGTGCTCTAAATATAATTTAAAAAACTGAATTTTTTTTTTCATATTTACGTTTTTAATTTCTCAATTATTCTCAGATACTAAAAAATGAAGTGCATGATCCAGTGCTATATTGTATAATTAAAATGGGCGATGTAGACTTTAGGGCACTGTATTATGATTATTTGTGAGAGTTAGAGTAAAGATTTATGTTAATGCCCATAATAATCCACCATATGTATAAGGAGATTAACTATGATCATTACTTAATTCCAAAACACCATTATAATTCTAGGCCCGAAAGTTAACGTTAGTTCACTTTCGGGCCTAGAATTCCGGGCCTAAAATTTCGGGCTTAGAATTTCGGGCCTAGAATAAAGAATTTCCATTATAAATAAAAAAAAAGTACTGGGCCTATGAGTCTATGAGTGCCATCCTTCATACTTTTTCGAATATTGAATTCTTATAATCATTCATCTTCGGGTGAAAGTAACGACTCGGGGGGAAATTCGTTTAAATTAATACCTATGTATTTCTCATAAATCGATGTTGGCAGGCGTGACTTCGTGGAATGCCATTGCAGAAGGATATACTTGGTAAATGTTTCCACACTGTATTTATTGGCGAAGTTAACTTACGAAACCGGTCGCCAATAAACACAGTGTGGAAAAACAATTTCCCAAGTGTATCCTTCTGCTATGTATTTCTAAGTATATGAAGTATAACAATAGTTCACAGACTATCGGTGGACTAGTCTTGACCTTTTAAAGAATTTAAGGATATGATTAAAAAATTACGATCAATCATTGTAGAAACAATTTTAATATCACGCATCATCGTTATAGAAAAAAATAGAAACGAAAAAGTTTTCTTGATGCTCTGTATCATTCGCTTTCTTAACGATTTGATTTAAGACCAATAAATTAGCTTGTAAGTATCGGATGTCTCCTTTTTGATAAACATTTTTAAATTATCACAAGAGAGAATTGTTCATAAAAGATACTTTTTATAAATACAGCTGATACAAACCATGTAACATATGATGTTTTTCATGAAAATAAAAATTCGACAAACCGGTTTTCTTATCATATTCATAAATTAGTCAATATTTACTCCATTTGAAGGATTAGGCGGTTGGTATAATTCCCACTACTTCATAGAGCCCATAAATTACAGGGTTTCACCCCAATCTTCGTTACTAGAAAATTTCCCAGCCCTTCACTATCAAGTATCTTGATCCAAGTATTTCAAGTAAGAATGAAAGATTTTGAGGAGGGAAAAATTGCTCGGTCAGTAATTTTCTGACTGGAGAAGATCAATATGAAACTCTCGAAGAACGCCGTATTGGAACTGTACGAAACGACTTTCTTGTAGCATTCGGGCTGTGGAGTTAACTGATGAAGGCTTTCCTAGGATTCCCTCGGTTACCTGCCGAAGTAAATATCGGATCCAAGGTGCCTTTATGGAGATTGGTGGAGAGATTGGCAAAGGGGAGAGTGATCGAGAAGGGGAGAGAATGTGTTTGCACCTGAGCGATGGGCGAATTCGCAGGAATGAGGGAGGAGAGAAAGAGTTCCGAGCAATGAGAGGAAATAATAAGGAAAGTTTGGAGCACGAATCGGATGAAAAGAATGAGTCAAAAGCGCTTCCATCTGGTGGCAAAAAGAGAGAACTCCTGCACTATATGCGAGGGCAGGTCTCGAGTGGCTGTGGTGGAAAGGGAGGAGAGTGCTGCTCGCTGTGGAATAAGCGATTCCGGGAGAAGGGAGGAAAATATTATTGAAATGTAAGCGAAGATTGAGATATTATTGGCGGTGACGTTTCCGAAAGGAGAAGCTCCGGTTACGCTATCATCGATACTCGGATGAAAAGAAACAAGGAAGAGAAAATTAAATATGGGAATAGTGGAAACAAAATGAGATTCCAAAGTAAAAAAATATGAGGTGTTGGATGTGAATGATTTTATCTATTGCCAGTTTCATTCGGAAGCCTTTCTAACATTAACAATTGGGAATAAGAATGCAGTGAAACAGTTCCTTGCTTTAGGAAAATTAACTTCAGCCTGTTGGAAGCAATGCTTTTGCCTCAATATGTAAAATAACTAAAAATCCTGCGGAAAGACTTGAAAAAATTGGAGAAGATTGAGTTAAATTTCATCTTCAGCTGCCACGACTGACTTAATCTAGGTTCTTGCCTAAGGTGAATGCAAAGAATGTCGCATCCTGAGCCCTCTCTCGTTTCAATTCACACACCCCATTTCCTCAGAAAAGTTCCTCAATCTCGCGCAATGAATCCTACACAATATCCGTTTCGTTTCTCTCCTCTGCTTAACTTTGAGTATTTTCTGATAACCTCGGTATTAAAGACCAATCCATGCATCCCGTCCCTTCTTTCGTCATTGATGGGAATCGCGAGAATCGTATCTCATAAAGATCCATTTCTTACTCCACGCCAACAAATGCGTCGTTCTTTCCAAGATCAGCAGTCGTAGCGCAAACGCCTTTCCAATTCTCTCTGAGTTAACGCGAGCACAAACGCCGTCAGCTAAGAGTTAATGAAGAAATGAAATCAGGTCGCATTTTCTCTCAGTCTATAAATATATTTTCGATGAAAATTGAGAAACTTATCTTGGGGAAGATCAAAAGTGAAACTCCCGTCGATAAATAAATACCTCCCCTTCGGTGACATAATTAATGTTTCTACGCCGAGGAGAAGATAAAGTCTGGCAAACAAACAAATAGAGGGACAAAAATGTTGGAGGCTGTAGTCGAAAAAAATTAGTCATCGAAATTGGGAATATGGACGAAGATCAAAGAGGAAAAGATGTAGGAAGGGAAAGAGAGAGGAAAGAAAGGGGATGGGGGCAGTAACAGCGCCATCCAGCTACCAGCAGTCGCTTCCCGAATCAAGTTTAAACAAATAAAGGTTTGCCTCAATCTCTTGCTCTAATCCGAGCTAACGTTATTGGTTTCGGTTGGGGAGAGGGAGGGAGGGAGGGGTTGAGGGGGTGGGGGAGCAAAAGGGCGGCCATTCGAAGGCAGAGCGTGTGCGTGAATCTGTCTCATCTGACTCACGAAATGAAACGCTCAGCCCTCCCCTTTCGGCCCTTCTCTCCACGGGGCCCCCTCCCTTCCACGGACCCTGGCCTCGAGGCACTCGGTACACGGGGCCAAAACATCCCCTCACCCCCCACAAAATAGGAGGAGAGAGAGATTTGACTTTGGAGTATTCCCCTCCGCCATTCACTCTATTTTATATCTTCTCTTGGCTGCAGGCGATGCGCCAATCTATGGACTTCCCTCCCTCTTTCTCTCCTGACCTCGCATTTACATGCTCTTCCTCTGCCATTCTTCCTCCATCAAACTGTCTCCCTCGAATCAAAGGGTGCTTTCTCAATTCGGAACGAAATGTATACACAACGAATCATAGTACGGACGAGTGGAGTGACCCTATGAAGTGAGGCATACGAAGAGGTTCTTATGGGACGGCACTTTGATGGAAGGCTTGACGTTATATTGGAACTTGAGAAGAAGGGAAGACGTGGAGAGGGTAGATACTAAATCTTTAGAACACATCGGGTATCTTATGTAGGAAGCAAAGTGGAATGATAGTTATCTTTCCTCCTGTTAATCTTATCGTTAACATTATGGATGAATTAAAACTAAATTACTCCTTACATGCCACAGGCTCACCTTCTGAAATCGTACTAATGGTATTCACTCATTTTCATATCATCTCACAAAGTCCGCCCTATGCATGGACGATTACAATTAAGTCGATTACTCGTATGAATCAATTCCTGGATGGATTTTATTGTTTATTTACGTTACTTATTCTGATATACCATTCATTGTCATAAAGTGTAAGAGGAGTCTCAACGACATAAAATCAGCAGCGGCTTGTGATCTCAAAACTTTATTTTTTTAATTCGGTGTATTGTTCATTTATATTGGTCATGTACATTTGAGGAAAAGTGCGTTAACTTTGCTCGGTAAAGCCAGAATCCCGTGATCCAGAAACTCGTGATCAGAGACAAACGGGAAGCTCCGGATTACCCATTTCTGTTAAGGCCCAATAATCATTTCGGAGACGAAGCCTCCATCCTCGGGGGGTCTCTATAAAGGAAGTGTTTTGTTCATTTATATTGGTTTTTATTTATTTATTGGTTTAATTTTTACAAAAACTTCCTTTGTAGAGACCCCCCGAGGATGGAGGCTTCGTCTCCGAAGTGATCATTGGGCCTTCCCAGAAATGGGTAATCCGGAGCTTCCCGTTTGTCTCTGAGCGCGAGTTCCGCTTACCGAAAGACGGCTTACGGAATGTTTTCAAACCTCTGATTCAATGCAGCAGTCAGTCATTCAGATCACTAGTCGACCAAAATATTAAAGGTTAAGGAGATGAGATTCTTAAAAAAACAGCAAATAAAACGAATATAAGAGTAAAAAATTTATCTCTGACGCCTAAATATCTCACTCACTCACCAATCTCATTTTCTCATATTCATACATACAGGTATTATTATCATAATCATGCAAATGGTTTTAGTATTTGTACCAAAGCGATATCAGATTCCCTGTCCGTATTTATGTTTGAGCCGTTCAAAATTTTTAGTTTTCTGATACATAGTTGTAATTAATGTTAGTCATAATTATAAACATTTTTATGATTATATTTATAATTGTTTATTATTTAATACACGATGAAACGATCTTTAAATATGTTTTCAGGTTTTAGAGTCGTTTTATGATAAGATATTAATAACGGGTCTACTTCGATTGACCGACCCTCCCATTAATAGCATTACTAATAATAGTATTACTGAAATTGAATTACTCGATGTTGTTGTAGCAATTGGTAAATATGTATACATATAGTTTACAACAATATAAAATAAAATAAATCCTTCTTTTGCATAAAGAAGATATATTTTCCATACGCGCATCAAATGCAAATTATCAAAATATATCACGGATAACATTGATAATAACCTCTTTATTCAGATTAGACTTTAACTGTATATAATTTTCTTTCATCTAATCCATCTTCATTTATATTATAATAAAAAATAATGTAGATGTAAATAGAAAGGAAAAATAATGGTTGAAAGAACTATTTTCAAGCTTCACTAAATATCTTTATTGGGGACCGGTTTCAACTACTTACAGCTATCGTCAGGACACATCCGTTACAAGATATAGCTGTGGCATGACGATTGCTGTAGGTAGCCGAAATCGGTCGCCAATAAAAAAATTTCGTGAAGCTCGAATATAGTTACTTCAACCATTATTGTTATGGATTGTCACTTATTAACGGCTTCATCCATCTCCCAAACTTTTTTAGTTACCGTAAAAAAATAAGAGGATATACTAGAGGAAAATATATCATCAGAAAGGAAATGTCTTGAGAGAAGAGTAATCCTACTCAAACCTGCTGAAAGTGGAAGTTAGAAGATAACCACAATAATAAGTTTAATACGGGTATTTATTTTTAGGGGTGGGGAATGCATTTACGCACCCTGACAGGCGGCCTACGGAGCCTCCCCGTGTGTGGGACTCGCTCGGGAAATTGTGAGAATACCCACTAAACCCCACCCCTTCTTCGTCTTGGACGTCACGCTGGCACCGCTTGCGCATTACTTCGGCGTGGTCCTTATTTCCTAGTTGGTTAACTTTCCTCTTCAATTATACTCTTCTCTTCAGTTCTTCAGACATCCGTTCTCTTTTTTATCTCTCAGGACTGACTCTAT
>KZ308694.1:31011-110163 GCA_000376725.2 Ladona fulva | reverse complement strand
AGTCCGCGACGCCGTCACACTTTACAATAGATGCACATATACATATATACAAATATATGTATACACATGTATATTTAACTATAAGTAAGAATTTATATCACAGATAATACCTTTACAATATACAATTAATTGTTTTGAAAAAATAATCGTAATTTTCTCATAAAATTATTAAGATTGTGATTTTTATTAAAGGTAAACAAGATAAAAAGATACGAAATCGCAAAAGCAGTGCTATAAACACAAGTTATATGAAATCTAGAAATTGAGATATTTCTGTAGTCCTCCTAGTAAATCAATAGAAATTATTTACTTGGGAAATAAAATGTAAAACACTCCGTAGGAAAATTAAAAAATTGCAATACTTAAAATAAGAAACCAGAAATATCCAATAGAAAACTCATTGTATGAATAGTAAATATATGCGATAAAGTTAAAAGTAATTAAGAATGTTTAGTGACAATATAAATTACTAGTAAGTACTATTAACATAAATAAAATGAATTGTCGAATGAGATTTACAGCTAAATCGGCTATTGGGCGTTCCATATTACGAAGGTATATCGCAAACACTTCACACAAATTCTCTCTCAAACATTCTCACGCAAATAAACTCATCAACGCATGTACCCCAAAGAACATATCCATTAATTTACTTATGGCCACAATTTTGAAAGATTTTAAATTTAAATGCGCTACATAAATATATACTTAGCTTCAAAAATTTTTAAATGTAAAAATTGGTTTCTTCTGCGACTCGAAACTAATTCTATGTTCTTATGTCCATAATGAAAATGAATAAACGGCTCTTCATTCGTTTTAGATATTTGATCATTCTGATCCCATTATATGCGGACACAAATGGAAGAATCACCTGATAAGGAATGCGCCTCCAGAATATGGAAGCTCAGATATTCAGACGGACTTTTTTATCCCCTGCCGTTTCTTTCGAATCACAATGGGAAATGACTATCGGCAAGAGATGGAAATCTCCAATTTTTGGGAAAAAAATAACGAGAGATACTCGTTCGCTTAAGTGAGATTACGACGAATAGTTTGAAGAAATTGTCATTCTTCGCTGCCAAAAAAGAGGAAGAATAGAGATCGGTAATCACTCGCGAGATCCGCGTTAATCCCTGCCGAGAATCAAAATGGTCCGCACAAAAACCTTCCCCGCAAGAAAGTCATTTTTTGCGTATTCTTTGAAATGGAGAATCGATCATAATGAATATTGCATTCCGGCCATTGTGGAGATGATGGATTTCCATAATTCCGATATCCTTTGGGGGGTTTTTCTGAAACTTTTTAATTTTATCTCCGCGAAATGCCGTTTCTATTTGAACGATAATGAGGCTATATTAGAAAGCTATTAAAGACGTTCGTATTGATTTCCACGTTCAGCTGAAAATCGCCATCTTCCGTCCATGCGCATATTCTGTATGTACAGCGCCATAAAAGCACTTAAGCTTAATTCGAGATGCCAGTATTAAGCTATCACAAGTAGTGAATAAACCAAAGCAAAAAATAAATAGCTGGAAGAATACATTTGCCGATGACGTAAAATCACTCAATTGATAGAGTTTGGATAAGAATGTAGATTTACAAGAAATTACGAACGGTTCCTAAACTGCCATTTTCAGGCGACTTGATTCTTTCATGATTTCATCGCAGTCTCAATTAGAAACTACAGTTTGAATGACTTGGGGTTCTTCGGAGATCACTTGTATTTTTTTGCATAACACAGTGAAATTTAGTTTCTTCTAGAGCGAATCCGGACTGTTCTTTAGTGTCCGCTCTTAAATTATCTGCTCTGGTGTCGGAGAGGGCATACTCTATCACTGGTTCGAATTCCGGAAGTAACTCTTAAGTGCTTGCTAGAGGATGGTTGTAAAAGCCAAGTTAGACGGAATAAAGATTGGATTTTAATTGGCAGCTAATCCCTTTACCATTGAAACTCATTCTGCGTCCCTTGCTTCATGATTTAGTTCTTCGTGGGATTTTGTGATTTAGCTTTGTTTCTGTAGCGCACAACTTCTGTTCCTCGACTCAATTGCTTAGTCCTCTCAACTTTGAAATTCTATTTCGTCAAAACTCCGAATTTAATTTAATAAGCCGGAATAGGGTTTTACACTTATCTACCGCTTGATAACCTTGCATCTTTTATTCGCGTCATGAAGATCCTTTGAGTTGTGATTTTCCTTTTCTCCTTAATTTTTCTTCCTTTACCATCTGTCAGTTTGTTTACCATCGTTTACCATCTTTTAGTTTGTAAAACAGAAACGGAAAATCCGAAAATAACTTTAAAAAGAAGGTGTTTAGAATAAGGAAATGAACTCTTCTGCCGTTACCATGATAATCTCACTACGGGAAACGAGTAAGGGTGACTTTGCGCAAGGTGGTGCGCACCCAGGAAAAATTCCAAGGAAGAACGGACTTGAAAAAAGACTGACGGGACCGGGAATCAAACCCGGGTCTCCCAATTGCCGGTCGGGTGCTCTGTCCGTTGAGCTATCCCGGCATAACAGTTCTTGGGCAATTGGGAGACCCGGGTTCGATTCCCGGTCTCGTCAGACTTTTTTCAAGTCAATTCTTCCTTGGGATAATCTTACTACACAACCATGGTTTCGACCTTTTAAGTCATCGTCGCATGTACCTGACAGTAACGATGGAAGTAACGGTAAGTGTTCTTTTCCTTATTATGTTCCTTATTCTTTGGAATGGAGAAAGTTGAGGCCGAATTAATAATTTCTACAAACAAGGTGTTTCTTAATCCTGTGTCTTTATTGGAAAAAAATCGTAGTTTCAAATAAAACTTGGAGTAAATACATATATACAAGAGTAAACGTATATATTCTATCTCATTTTATAAACGCCATTGACGAAGAAAGAGAGTCCAGAATAATTCATTATTAAAAACTCCTGTTTCTATCCACTAACGACTACTATCTATCTACGACTAACGACACTATTACGGTCCTTGGTGTGCTTACACTTACTTGTGAAGATACAAAAAGTCGAAAGAAAATTAGCTGGGAATCAAGTTAGCATCGAGAAGGACATATTTTCCCAGATTGAAACATTTCCCTTTTAGTTTATTTAAATTGATTTATTAAGAGATTAAATATTGCCTGGTAACTATAGTCAAAGTGAGCGAGAAATTGATCTCATAAATGGAGTCGCTCTTCAAAGCAAACCCTGAATTCGATGAGGACTTTGAGAAATAAAAAGGAGGGACTCATCATTTGCCTCCGCATGAACGCCCTCACTTAGTCACCGTATCTGTTGGCTGAATCAAAGCGTCGCAAGCGCTCATCCGCGAGCGTATCGCGTGGCGACGAAGCCGCCCTAATCGTCGGCGCGGACAATGAGCTCAATTGCTTCAATACACTTAGACGCAATGCGATCCACGACGGCGGAATTTCGCGATGAACCCTCCATGGAGAGGCCTTTGACGCGGAGGCGGACGAGATCGCCTGCGATAACCATTTCGATCATCTGCACGGACGAAAACCGCAGATATCTCTCGCCACGGAGGAACACCTCCTGTAGCATTCCACACCAATCCGCAGCCACTACGCCCCCGACACTCACTCCCGCTGGGGCTAATAAAGTCCGCGACGCCGTCATGCGGGAGATGTCGCCATAGCAGCGGCACATGTACCGGTAAGATAACCGCCTCCCTTACCATAGGGGGAAGGTGAGAAGAGAACTATGGGGGAAGCAATTTCGCCCCCTCCCAACCTTCACGGTACAAAAGCGGCTTGCAAAAGCTCAACCCCGCGTTTCACATCCACCCCTCTCTCCTTCCTCCTGCCCTCTCACACCCTTGGGGAGGTTTTAGCCGCTAATATGACGGTCGGCATTCAAATTCCCAGCTCATCTCTCTCTTCTTCGCATACCGCGATTTCACAGCACAAACTCTCTCGGAGTTACTTCTCCACGCGAGCCCCAACTTCTCCTTCTTCCCCGCAATATCTCCTCTCTCTCCTTTCATGAACCCTCACACCAGACACACAACTGCTAATCTTGGCTCACTGAAGACCATCCCAGAGCAGCTGGAGATTGGATGGCTGTCGCTCCGGCCGCATTCAATTCGCATCCTCGGAATTCCTAATATTCGCCTTGCGACAGTTGAAAGAGGAAATCCCCTCCCCTCTTATGATACTGCCATTCATCTTATTTCATTTGCTGGTCCACGCGCGAAGTCCTCGATTCAGTTGCCCACGCATTCAACCGTTTAATGAGATCCCCAAAGTTACGAGATTATTAGTGCGACGCCGTATCAGTCGTGGAAATGAGAGGTGGAACATTCGGAGGCATTACTTCGACTTAGACGACGCGGTTAGTTGTTCGGTAGTTTCATGACTAACTTTTTCAAATGCCCCTAATGCGTATTATTCAATGCAGGTCCTGGAGTTTCCTTTCGGTACGTCTAACATATTCTAATTCAGAATTGGAGGCGAACAGGGAGCCTCATATTCTTTGATTACTTAAACTTAAGATTAGTAAGGTATAATTTGCAGTTTGAGTTTTGATGATGTACTTGTTTCATTATAATAAAAATTCGTTTATTTCACATCGTACAGAGGGTACAAACATCTTACTATATGTGAAATTTAGTTACTTAGAACAAGTTCTTAATAGGATTGCTAATTTTTCATTACGTATTATAGGGTACTACATAAACAGTATTTTAGAATATGAATAAAGTAATATAACAAATTATAATGTAAAAATAACATAATTAAATTGTAAATACGTGTATATGTAATTACTTTAAACAAATTTCTGTATCACTTTATGCTAAAAAAATTCACAATTGATAATTAAATTCTCTTTCATTGGGTGTGGAAGAAACGTCTTTAGTTAATACGAAGAACAAATTAGGAGCTATATAAGTATAAAAATACTTACACAATCTCAAAAGTTGGTTTAGGTATGTCAAAACAAAAAGTCCCTATTAAGTTGTATAGAAATAAACAGGGCTTATTAATATGACCACCACGATTATATAAAACTCTTAGGACCTTATAAACAAAAGATATTCTGGAAGTTCAGTTGTTCGAAAATTAAATAATTCACTTCAAACTACAAGAAGATGTGACAGGTTTCCAGAAACGGTTTTTTCAATAACTTGGAAGTTATTTAAATTATAATGGAAGTTGATGAAGAATTCTCTCTTACTGTCATTTGAGAAATTGGAGCATTAAAACTATTCAAAATTCTGAAATAGAGATATTAACAATATTTTTTATATCATAAATCGTTTACATGATAATTATATAAGTAAATACTAACATTATAGGACTATCTTAAAATAAATCAATAACAATAATAATAATGTTTATGATGACCTGCGAAAAGCCACCTAAGGGCAACAATATAAGAATTTTTCAATATAAATGCCGTCAAATTTATTTACGCGACCGGTTTCGCTTCCGCAGAAACATTTCACGAAAGCATCATCGCTAATGACGCTTCGCAACTTGCATATACGGATTTAGGATCATTTACCAATTAATGAGAATCCATGTCGATTTCCTGCAGATATTGAAACAATACGCATTTCAATTTATTTATTGTTTGTGCCTAACAATGAATTATAGGAATGTCGGACGCTACATCGGGTTAACTTACAATAGGAATATATTTTCTTTTGCAAAAATTAGACGTCATGAAAGCTACATCAGTTAGCGAACCATCCCATTAATTTTCAAAAACATCCTAAGACTCTATTGACAGGAAAACGGATAAGGGCGATTTTGCGCAAGATGGTGCGCACCTTGCCTTGCACACAAAGTCTCCCGAATGGCTTGGAGAAATGTTCTGCCGGGATAGCTCAACGGACAGAGCACCCGACCGGCAATTGGGAGACCCGGGTTCCTTCAGCCTGTTTCAAGTCCTTTCTTCCTTAGGATTACTCAGGATTGAGTTTAGATAAAGATAATCTATGCCGAAAATGAACTTTTATGGAACAAAAAAAACTTTTAGTTATCAATGGAAATTTTAGTTCGTTTCGAGTGTAAATTCTTTTGTTACTATTGTTTCCCAGACAAAAATATCAGCAATCAATAAATTAATCAAGGAATAAATTCACCCGAGTAAAGGAGAATTGCCTGAAATGTAGGCAAAACAATGCAGAAGAGCATTGCTGGTTGCATTCTTTTCCGGTTCCTTTCTTGTAGTAAGTTGCGGGTCAAAATGTCGTATGGATTGTCATTTAAGATTAGAATAGAATATGGAATTATTAAAGCCAATCATATGAAATCAACATAACCTTTTTGGAAAGTCGATAGTAAGGTAATTTTTTTCAGGAAAGTTGTCTGCTGTGAAAATCGCATTTATCTTCAACTGTGTGGGAGGTATACGCAGAAACTCGTAGGAACAGTCATCCGCATATCAATACATCCTGAGTTTTTCCCCACATAATACATTTCTCTTACAAATATAAATTGTTAGAATTTCATTTCAAAAACCAACTCTTTGACTAAACTTTTGTTTAACGAAACATCGAAATTAAATTCAAATTATTGGACGTTATACTAGAAAATAGCGGATCAAAATGTAACTATGGTAATAGCAACCGTTATAAAGTAAAAAATTACATATCACTCTGTCGAGCGCACTGAGGGTAGATTTAAACTCTGTTTCTGTAGAGATATTAAAAAGAGCAACTTCATATGTATGTTTCTGAATATATTTGTTATGAGATGTAAATCCATTTTCAAATTTTAGAAGAGGTCAAGTAGTATTTTTTCCGGACACTTTCGAACTTTGAATATTCATGTGTTCCAGGTAAATCAGAACACTGATATATAACCTTATAAATAACTGATAACCACTTATATAACCTTCGATAAATAAGGAAAGGAGTTCGAATGAAGATTTTACTTTTTAAGTAATATAAGAAACCAACCAGCCATTAAATTTCATAATTTTATGATGCAAACCGAAATCTTCGTCATCATTAGTTTTGGCTGACAGGGATGTTTTTCAAAGTAAGTAGTAAGTTCGCCCAATGGCCTTTTTTCCATTGAGCCAGAGAAGTTGTTTTCTTTTTCACTCCACTGTGAAAGAGAAATAAATGTCTTTTTTCAAGTTTTTGGATAATCTGTGGAAACAATGGGCATTTACCCATATTTCTCTCGTTTCCTCATCCTGGGAAATATAGTTATCATGCATATCGATGCGGATTGACTTTCGATTACTTTTTTAAATATCAACAAAATGTCCGTTCAACAAATGTTAATGAAATAACCTCGAGCAAAACATTTCTTTAATGAAAAATATAAAACAAAGGAATTCTCTGAGAATTCCTACGGCCGTCATATTCACGTAGGCTAAGATATAAATGTTAGCAATTAATTTCTCGATTCGAACTTTTATGGAAATTTTATAAAAAGCTGAAAATGAATCGAAGCTATCATTTATTAACCTCACTCTATTTCTCTTTGAGATTCATATTTCTGGCACCGTAAATAAAGTCCATTAACACTAGTATGTACCATTTCAATCGCTAGAAAAGGTTCTATCGCTTTATATTTTTGTATGAGCTTTAAAATGAAAAGGGACAAATTATCGTTTGTATATTGCCGTAAAATTGAATTATGACTATGCAAGTAACCCTATTTCACACACAAATAAAATTTTTAAGCACTAAGTAAAATATGGATTATCACATTTAAATTTACTCATAGCTTTCGCATATTTAGAGTTATCGCTTAAATATATAGTTCTCTCTATTAAACTTATGCTTCAGTTTTTATAAATGTAACTGAATTTCGATTCTATTGTTTTATTGACTAATATTTGAAAACATCTTATTATAAAACAAATATTGTGTATAATTAGGCGAGACACACATGTTTAATAGTATATGGCGTTAAAATCATCATGTTGGTTAAGTAGCGATTTGATTATCATTATATTTCATTAGCCTGAAAATCAAAAGTAATACTGATATAATTTTCAGCAATGATAGTCGTATAGAAAAGAAAAATTCAAATGCTACTGTCCGCGTTTTTGCTAATACATAGATAGAAGATTAATAAACAAAGGGTATTGTGTTTTCCAAGGACAGAACATGCAGGCGAGCGGATTATATGACATAAAGGCACATCTCTCTCTATCTCTCGGAAGAATGAAGTACGCCAATAAACCCAACAATACCCCTCGATATATGCAGTCACCAGCAGATTTACTTCAACTGAGATTCGTTTCAGCTCCAAGCGCATATGTTGCAGGCCTATTACACGTTGAGAGACGAGCGACAGGATTATAAAATGCTGCAAATGCGAAATTCATGGGGGTTGTAGCGATATCCGTCATTTTTTCAGAAAATGGTAAACCGGAAGATTTCCTCGCAGACGATTATTTTTTAATTCCACAGAAAGTGATGTGCATATTCCGGCGCATGCGCAGAAATAAGTGATGCATTCCATTAGTAAGCTGTTAATGATTTCATCGCAATAACGGTGAAAACGTTTAAAGAAGAGAAATATTAAAACGTCCCTATTATAACCTTGACGTTGTTCTCTCTTCTCTATTCTACACGGAATTATATTTATTCTTCTCGGTTAATTTGAGCGCTTTAGATTAAATGTATATCAAAGATACTTTTTATTTCATATCTTCTGACGTTGAAACTATTTTTCGTATTTCGTTTTTAACAAAGGCTGGAAATACTGTAAGCACTTAAAAAAGTGACAGAATTATTATAATTACAGCCAATCCTTACTTTTCTTATATTTAGCAATTGTTAAATATAGTTACTTGACTTCCTGTCCTCCCTTTAACTTACAATTACTGGGTTGTGTTAATTGAGATGCGGATTTAGTGACAGAATTGGGGATTAACATTGAAAAACTTTATTCATATTTTGTTAAAGACAAGGATTTTAGTGAACCTCTTTTCCTCATTGTGTTATTATGGTATTTATAAATAGAGGTGTTTGTGGAATACTTGCCACCTGAATATTGTTCTACTTGTAAGATTTATGTGTATAAAAATAATATCTCTTTGTAATAAGTTGATTATTTACAGTTTTAAGGACAGAAGATGATGTCTTTCGAATTTGTTAAGTTGCAATTCTTTCGCTGTAATGCTCACACTGAGAAATCAATTTGAAAGAACAGCACCTATCATGACATCTAATTTGCAAGTGCCTAGTAGGGAATACGCATTTCTATCAAATTTTTATTCGTCATTTTCCACAATTTTTCATGAATTCTGTTACAATTATCGTATTTAAACATAAAAATATTATATGATAATATGCTTTCCATGATTGTATATGACATTGCTGCCTGATAAAATAGATTAGCGTTACTTTGATTGTTGTGAATTTTTGAAAGGATGTTACATTTTCTCACTTTGTGAGACATTTACTCTAAAACGTCATTTGTTAAGTTTCGGAATGTTGAGGTATGAATCATACGCAATTATATTTAAAAAAACTTCACGTCCCTTAGTTTATACTGAATTATCATTATTTGATAAATGTATTTATTCCAAATGCTGCAGTGTTTATTGGCTAACTTTGTAAGCATAAGAGTGGCAGTTGTCACTGATGGTTGAGTTAACAGCTGTTTATAGTACTCCAAAAACCATCAAAGTTAGTTACTTAACCTAACATGGTTTATGGAGTACTATAAACAGCCGATAAGAAGGGTAATATATTGTAGATTCAAAAGTGAGAGGCACTAAATCATTAGAAATCACTCTTGAAACACTATCACCAACTAAACTATCAATCGCAAAATAAATTAAATTTCTTTATTTCGCACTGGCAGTTCTTTCCGGAAAGTTTAGTTAGAAGTATTTAGTTGGTTTTTCTTCAAATGCGTGAAATTCTACTAGGAGTGTTTGCTTCTTGATCAGCTTAATTTTGCATATTACAAGCTAGAAGATGTTATTTGTTACTTTGTCACGGTCATGGAAGTGAGAATATAAGACATCCATCACTGCAGGGAAAATTTTCGGGGGACTTAAAGTGATATTTAGCAGAACATCACATCTACAAAGAAACTCTGTGTTCAGTGCGGGGGTTAACGCATATATAATTTCTGAGTACTTCATTTGGTCAATTTATTTGCCTTTGTTTTCTATTCTTAGTTCAAACTTTTCACTTGCATATTCCACATATACATTACAAGGAAACGCTTTCAACGTGACCTCACAAATAACGAAGCGACAAAATGTGCTTTTCGTTTAGTAAATAGCTATTCCTCAGTATCATTAGCTACATTAGCTGTCTAATGTTTTCTTAAGAGTCAATTAAGTCGCAATTAGTGAAATTGCTAACATTTTGATAAAGTATGAGAACATTTTTTACACGTAGCTGTTTTAAATAACCTGCCCTCCTGACGACCAATACGACTGTTGAATCCGAGCTCAAGCACTATTCCTGAAAAATGCATCGAATATTTCGGCCAATTTAAGATTGACGATGAAAATTAGGCTATTTTAGGATTAGCATTACCTAACAATTTGCAGTGACAAATCGCAAGGAAAACAAACACACGACCATTAACGAGTTTTTTTTTTTCGATTTTATTAGCCAAATTTACAAATAATGGAGGGACTCAATATTCTTTTCGTTGAGTAAATCATTGTCTACTACTTTTAGTACCCTTTCGGCGCGTGGCAGGGGGTGAGTGCACTCTACTTCCATAATAATTTACTAACGCATATCGCAGTAGTATTTTGAGTAAATTATTACGTAATTCCACGTCTTATTTGTTACATTGGCCATCTGTTGTTTTCATGATTACTACGAAGCATCAAATATTACCTCTTGTTAGGAAACAGCGAGCATGTGAGCTGTTTTGTAGTATAATTTTGAGTGTGGGTTTGTATTTTCGCCTATAACTCGAGAAGCAGAAGTTGCAAAACTTGTATGTTATTAAAAGTTGGCAATCAACAAACTTCTTTTCATAAACACATAATACTTTTTCAGGCAAAACTTCTTCTTTGGAGAAAAGGTGAAATTGTTTAAAATTTTCCGTGGGTTTCACTTGAAATGAAAAAAATTATTTTCTTTTGAATACTATTTGATAACCACAAAAAAGAATTTGATCTAATTTGCATCGAATCAGTCAGATAACATCGATAATCTCATTGACAACGAGTAATTGTTTTTAATATTTAACATCATAACTGAAAAAATCTTTCAGAAGTTTCATTACTACCATTATTCTCTTTTCTAAGCAAGTAATCAAACATTGTAGTAAATTTATAACTATATTGTAATATAACTCTGTGAACGAAATGCTATACGTTTAAATACATGAAATGCTTACATTTGTTATTTTTCCTTTAAATTTTGAAAAGGGAATCTGGTCAGAGTGGAGGTATTTATAGGAAGTAAAACAAAGTACACAACTCCCTATGCGAAGAGTCCAAAGCAGCGGATTTTCTTTGGAAATTATCTATATCTAACTAGCTCACATAACATCCTCGTATTTTTTCATTCAATAATTTTAAAATAAAACTCATTAATTGCTCGTATAAGTAATAATAATACAAATATAAGTCTCGTGTGAAAGTTTATAGACTAAAGATAAACATACGAATTCTTTTAATTTTAAGTATGTTATTACTGGAATTTAAAATCGAAAATAAGCACCTTATTGAAAAATCTTCTATAGTAATCTTATTAGCACTTGAACCTCTGCGTTCTTTTAGGTTATAAATCCATTATAAATTAATACTTGAATTAAATTCCACTGAACTTAATTAAATTTATAATCAGCTTATGAAATAAATAAATATGGAGTTTATTTACGGGCGAATCTCACGTATAATAACTTATTTCGAACATGGTGTTTTAGGTACGAAAACTTTTTTCTTACTTCATCCATTTCTCATTTCCTAATTTGGTTATTCAGTAAAATCGATTCTAAATGCCTAGATGGCTAAAATGCCATCATCAGGTCTTGATGATGGCACTTTAGTTCTCTCTATTCTAAATTTAGAAAGGAATAGTTAATCCTTCGTTAGCAGAGACAGCATTTAGTTAACGCAGTTCCCTGCAATTTCTATCTTCAACGGGTACTCAGTCTAAAAGAAGATGGAATAATATCGTTTCATTGAAAAGCTTTCTTTCATCAGCGTTATCTTCATCGCGGTAAAAGATTAGGGCCAACGGCGTGAGATTGGAATCACTCACACCCGGAATTAGCTTCCGCTGTGATTTCCGATTCGTTTGATAAGAGGTAACTGCGCCTTCTCGCACGTCTTCCATTATTGGCCAAAGAGCTAAGTTTCGTCATCGCTCGCATCTCCCTTCACACATCTCCACTTCCCTCTAAAATCTCGGATTATAATACGGCTGACTGCAGAGCGAGAGACCTGTTCTCCAATGGGAACGAGAGATTGATACATCCTCTCCGTCACCTCTCCCTTTTATTCCCTAAACTTATCTCGCACACACGTCCAAAGAGGAAATTACAGCACGATGGAGGCTTTGGTCACAAATGTACTGAAAATGAAAAGATCGTTCAAGGGAAGTCCTATTGAAATGTTAAACTATAAGGGATGCTTCGATGCTAAGAACCGATATCATAATAATTTTACTGACAATTTGAAAACTGCAGCATTACTTACACGCTTTTGATACGATTCAAGAATAAAATAATATTTCGCTTCAATATTCCAAAGATTATTCTATGTTAAAGAAGTAATAAGAAAATTTACTTGCAAGGGAAAATTGAGCAATTTTTCGAACATTTGAAAGACATTTTTCTGCAAGATAAACAAGTTAAAAACAAAAGTAAGAACATACTTTGTTGTACATCTGTACAAGTATCTCAGATTAAAATATAGGTGATCTGCCTTACTTTATGGATCACCATCTAATAACTCACAGGAAACAGGACTTTACATTTTCCAAAATATTGTGGAAAATTATTTAGGGGAAAATGCAAAGTACAGTTTCTTGAGGGTAATTTTATGAATCTGTTTATTACGAGAAATTCGGGATATTTCCTGAGTTAGCTTAAAAAAGGCAGACAAATGTAGATATATGTATTTATGCAACAGCGTGTGTATATTCGAGTGCTTGTGTATTTGCTACATCCGCATATACAATCTCCGCTATACAACGTTTGTACCAATTCCGCCCCTAAATCTCCTCCTCCCCACCTTCGCGAAACTCCCATTTTTATCGCCATTTTATTCCTTGGCGCAAGGACCGCTAAGAATCGGGTTAGTTCAAAATTACCCTTCAAACCCGCTGGATTTCAATTTCAGCTATTCCGAAGAAAAGGAGGGAGGCTGTAGGAGTTGGCGAAGGAGGGAGGGGAAGAGTAGGCTTTTGATGGGTTGTGCTCTCTCTCTCAGGGGACTAATATTACAGATTTGGATAACGCCACTCCCCATCTGCAGCCCTTCCATTCGATCCTCCAAACTTCCGAGTAGCTTAGTGGAGGAGAAGCGCGTGTGGAAGCCGTGGATCGCCCACGGTTAACCGGAAGCAACCGTCTCGTCGGAGATGTACGAGTGGGCAACCCGTCTTGAGCCTTCCCTCCGGAGACAGACCCTCGAGTTAGGGCCCTGGCAGCGGCACGGGCAATCGTCTTCAGCTACCGAAGAGGTCCTCCGCCCCTCCCCGACCGCGCCCCCTTCCTTCCTTCCTCCTATCTGGGAGTCGACATGGAATGAAATGAATTTCCTACCCACGGTCCCACATCGCCAATTCCAGTCTGAAACGCCCGGAAGGTTTTCCCATTCCACAATTCTCTCCCTCTCGCTCTCCAATGCCTTCCCTGCCCCTTCCACTCTCACGTATGTGGCCCCCTCCCTCTCCCCCTCCGATTTCAATTTCGGGGCAGTTTCGCTAAAATTCGTCCTTTAATTCGACGGCTTATGCATTGTGTTCTGCGAGAGAAAGACTGGGGGCCCTGCGCATTCGGATATGGAGAGGAATTTGAGGGGAATGATAAAAAAGTTGGAAAAAATGCGTACATATACATATATCTCTTTCCGCCCTTTTTCTCTGCCTCTCTCCTTTCCCAATGGGTCCTTCTATTCTTTGCTCTTTCTTTCAATTCGGGATAATGGATATGGTGGTCTATTACTTGTTGGCTTCCTCCCTCAAACTCTATCAAAAATGGCACCTAAAATTTAATCTCGTTGCTAAAATCTCATCTCCGCTACCAATTTAACATAATATTGGTAATTTATATTGTGGTGGAAAACTTACAACACTTCTTAAATTGTACTATTGTAGAAATAATTTATATAGTTAGGAAGTAAAACAAAGTACACAACTCCCTATGCGAAGAGTCCAAAGCAGCGGATTTTCTTTGGAAATTATCTATATCTAACTAGCTCACATAACATCCTCGTATTTTTTCATTCAATAATTTTAAAATCAAACACATGAATTGCTCATATAAGTAATTCGTGCCGAGGTAAATAATACAAATGTAAGTCTTGTGCGAAAATTTATANGACAAAGACGCGAGTTGTGTCCGCGACAAAAAGCAAATAGACCGCTCGCAGTCGAGGACAAACGAAGGCATGAGATGATTTTAAAATTTATATTCGTCGCTTTTTAACGCCTCGAAACACAAAGCGAAAGACAATCGCGACGGAGCGGTGGCGAGGGAAACTATCACCAGAGGGACGGCGATGCAATGTGGTATAGGTGTCGTAATGGCGATATATTCCCCTCCAATATTGCTCTCCATCCAAGTCCTTCCATCTCCAACTCATCCTTCCTCTTTTCCCCATTTGGGAATATTTTTATTTATACATTTCCAAACCTCAGTAATATAATATTATGAATAAATATTTTTTAAATGTTCAGAATAACTGAAACAATAATGGATGCATAATTCCTGAAGCTTTTTCCATATATCCACAAAATTTCCCAAATTTTACGTTTTATCCCTTTGAAAGAAGTTTCCTTTCTCACCAGTGGGTACTACTATGATACCCCTACAAACATTATCGACTTTTTCCAAAATGAAACATGAATTTTGGTGTAAATTCTTCAGCAGGTGATAGCACTAATTAATAGAAGAATCACGCTAACAACCTTAAGCCAATATTGTTAAGCCTAACCCTAGAATATTACTTGTGATAAGATCGCTATCACATGATAAAATAGCTGATTCAGATTTACCAAGCAGAATAATGGTTTCTGTTTCACTATCAAAAACTCTCAACGAGAACTAAAAATATCTGCATCCTTTATTTTACGTCACTTTTATTTCTCTACGTTCGGCTTATCGTTCTATTTAAATAAGCCCAGCAAACAGATCTATTGTTTTCAAAAATAATCCAGGAATTGAGAGCCCAAGAAAACCCTTTCGTTAGTATGAGTAAAGTATTTTGAAGAAGGATATTAAGAGATAGAATATTACCTAATGATCTATCTCTAATTTAATTTATATCACGAAGGAATTGTTAAAAAAATAGAATCTTTTGAGAGTTCCGATGAAATTTTTTTCTTCTCTATAAATTCCCAACTGAATTAGATTAGACATAATAGTTATAAATCAAAGATACTACTTCAGCTGATTGTAGACAAATAGAATTATTCGTGAAATGAACAGAATCTTAAATTGAAAAAATTCTTTTTACATTTTCTATCAGAAAAAAACCTTTCGTCGATTAGGATAGGTTGCTTAGAATTCTACGACAAAGAATATGTAAGAGTAAATTATCACGACAGACTATCGATTCATTCTCATTAGATGAATCAGACAGTAGTGATCAAATGAATAGAATGTAGCGATCAAGACAGAAAAAAGAAAATAGTAGACACGAATAGGCACGCTTGAACTAGTCGAAGAATTTTGCTATCAAAGTAGCATAAATACCAGCTATTGAAGTGGCATAAGAGTATTAGAACGTAGAATAGCCCACGAAAAGAGATCCTATGAAAAAACAATTGCTGAAAGCAAGTAGTAAAATGTCAGTGCAACATAGCTGTGAAAAATAGGATGTGATAAGGAAAAGGATAAGGAATTTACTTTGCACATTGAGATGTGCGCCTTAAAACCCAAGAATATTCAGAAAAATAGCGACCTGCCAAGTTCTATTTTTCATATCTGTTTATCCGTAGGCTATAATAGCATTAGAGTACAGACGATCAGAAACAATGAAGATATGGTGCTGAAGAAGAATGATAAATATAAAATGGAGAGACTGAATTAAATGACGAAGGAATTCGAGGAGCTAGTGAAAAGAAAAATGTTTGAAAATCTTAAGCAAAGAGACGAAGGAAATGAATCGGGCACACACTAAAGCATTATAATCTGCTAAAGACAGTGTTCGAATGAATGATGAAAGGGAGGAATCAAACCGTCCTTTTCCTAGATTGTTTTGTACACCCTTATTTAGGACTTTTCGTCCTACGTAGGACCTCTTGTGCACCAGTCTCTTACCATGTTATGATCCCTCAGTCATATTTATTTGTAATTGGTGATTCCTTTCTTAAAAATAAATGGTCTTCATTCTATTGCCGTTACTATTGAATTCAAATACTAAGGATAGACAGTGATTTCTTCCTTACCATACCTTTATTATATGTTGAAGGTTATGCTAAATTTCGTCTAGTATTGGGAATTTCAAAAGGCAATTTCTTTCTACATTATAAATATGTATATTTTTTTGTTTCATACCAGCAGTCTCAATTTAAGTAGCACTAAAAGGAGATCCAAGTAATCGTAATTGACTTATTCTAATTATATCCAAAGATTGCGATGCCTTTTCTCTTGAATAAGTTTCACAACTTTTCATTCCCGGAGAAGTAAACACAGAAACCATTCAGGCATTTTCATCCGAAAAACAATTACAATGCATTAATTTTCGGTCATTTTCTCCAAAGAAATTTTGCAATCCCCAGAGGAAGAATATTTTTACATAACTTTCACAGATAGCAAGAAAACAATTATAGCAAATATTCTGCAGGACTTTCAGATCATTTGCCTCTGTTCCCAACTCTACCTTTTAGTAACGAAAGTTACAATCTCAGTCAATTCGTTTTTTTATTTATGATCGAAACTAACTGACTTATTGACCGGTATTGATAACGTAGAGGCAGTCTTGCTTAGTGATTCTGAAGTCTCGTTCTTTTGATAGGGGTCGGATGTGTTCGCTTGTTTGTTTGACTTCAGAAACGGCTTAAAATCAAGATAATTATGATTATAATCATTATAAATATATTCGTAACATAAAACAAATATCGATACTTTCTGTGTATTTTTTCATACATTCGACATCAATTAAGAAGCTGGAGGTGATAACTTACCAAACCCTTCCAATTCCGATGTTTGAATGTATATCACATCGGTGTTTAATTAAATTTATGCGGTTAATTCCACTCATAAGAAATGGAAGCATGACTTAAAATAAATATTTTTCCGCTTAATTCGATTATTCGTCAGTTTTGCGACATGAAATGGAAAACAGCATTAATAAATTAAAGGTGAATCAGCAGGATTATTCAAGAGCAAGGTGACGTTTATCGAATAAACATGAAGTTAAAAATTATATCCTTAAAATTTCTTTTGGTTTCTGAATTTAATCAAATCATTTGAAATGTTCCGTTACTAACAGTTACCTAGGTATGGATAAAATTTTATTTCTTGTTATTTTAACCAATCGCAATATACTATGTATTAATCAAAACACGAATTCGATTTAATAGAATTGAGAACATTGACCTTTAAGTAGCTTATTAATATTTTGAAAGATACGAGAATTGGTGCAATGACCCCCTGCCATACGTCACACGGCGGTTTGCGGAGTATTTATGTAAATGTAAATAACATAGAAGCCTTTCCACAGTAACAAAGTGTAGAAAAGGAGTGATCTGTATTATTCAGTGTATCTTATTTTGTTTCGACTTCCATGTATTCCTGGGAATTTCGCATTGACGCGGTGCTTTTTTATGAAAATCTAGAATCAGATTTTTCGTCGTCAGCAAGTGAGAGAGAATTGTTCTCTGAAAGAGAAATGCAAATCTCTATGACAAAGACGCGAGTTGTGTCCGCGACAAAAAGCAAATAGACCGCTCGCAGTCGAGGACAAACGAAGGCATGAGATGATTTTAAAATTTATATTCGTCGCTTTTTAACGCCTCGAAACACAAAGCGAAAGACAATCGCGACGGAGCGGTGGCGAGGGAAACTATCACCAGAGGGACGGCGATGCAATGTGGTATAGGTGTCGTAATGACGATATATTCCCCTCCAATATTGCTCTCCATCCAAGTCCTTCCATCTCCAACTCATCCTTCCTCTTTTCCCCATTTGGGAATATTTTTATTTATACATTTCCAACCCTCTGCCATACCCTCATCCGCCTAACTTTCAAATCCGCATTTATTCACCTCCACACCCTCCAATTCTTCATTTCCCATCCCACTCACCTTCCCTCTGATTGCTAGAGCTACCAACTTTTCCGAATTAAAACAATGCGACCTCAAAATAATTGCCATCCAATCTCATATGCACTAAGAGACTCTCCATATTTGAAGAGTGTGAAAATGAAATCTTCCGCTTTTGCAAAAGTACCTGGACTATACCTGCAAATTATGTGACGTAATTTCTCCAAGTATGCAAGCGTATAATCTTTATTAATTACGTGCCACTTTAGGATTTTAGATCAAATTTAGATATCTAATGTTTATTATGTAATTATTTTGTTTACATCGTGTAATGTAGATTATTTTGTTTAAATCGTGTATTTTCAATTATAAATAAAGCCATTTACAACATCAGGAGAAGCTTTTATCTCTATCGTAGAGCTTGAATCTTAATATCCTTGAGAAGTCACTTTAGATGAGACAAAACAAAACAATATACAGAGCATAAGTCAAAAATAATATCTTTCATATAAATAAAATCTAAATCCCCTAATGCGTGCAAGTAGCGATTAAACATAACCACCCATTAACACTTGGGAAGATACACCCATAAAATAAGGAGTCTTTTGTTTTTTTATGACGCATCAAGACGGAAATCGTAACATTATCCTTTCAATTTAATTTTAATGCCGATTTTCTTCCTTTTAAAGATGTCCCCAATTCAATTGCGAAACTGTTTCGTAAATCTTCTTTGCGAAGTACAGGTGAGATCAGAAACACATATCTTTTCATTATATTGCCCAAAATCGTTCCTTCAATCTACTAATTTCGAGCGAAATATTATCCCCAAATCTGGCGGAGCACTAGAATTTTCCCTTGAATTCTTAAAAATTTCGCTCTAAATAAATTAATTTCTAGATAGCCGGGAAATATTAACTTCCACCAAATAAAGATAGTTATTATATCTGTAAACCGTGCTGCCATAAATTTCCGTATTAGCACATGGGCGCAGTGGAGACTGGATGGTGGGTCGGAAGCACGAAAAGCGGTAACTTCGACGAATTGATTTGGAGATAGTCAACCGGAACCACGGAGTCAGAAATTAAAAATGTGCCATAATCGAGTCCTCATCAGTTGGCAGCCCTACCACTCTCTTCCCCCGCGCCTCCCATTGCTGATGATGACGGCGGAAGTGGCAGCCACCGCCATGCGTCACATCCGGCGCCCGCCTCTCCCCTTCCACAGCCACCCCTCGCCAGCCGCCGCACACTACTTAACGCTAATGCACATTTAATTTGACAGAAATTGGCTAATTCCTATTCATTTTGCGCGACGGTGGACAATGAGCGGAGTAGGAATTCTCGTGAAATATTCTGGCGGAAGATATCAATGCGAAAGTCATGGAGAGGCTTTTTCGCTTTTCCCTCTTCATGACTATTTTATTCGACGTGTGTTAGGAGGTGAAAGGGAGGAGGGATTATAATGGATCTCTTTTTAGCGGAGAGACTGCTTCTGGGGAAAATGCCACAAAAGAACTACGGCGGGAGAATTTAGAAAGTCTGGCGAAAGGACTGAGGAGTAATGTCACATGAAGGAAAACAGACTTTTGAGTATTCACATCCAAGTCTTCAGCAATAAAACACGGAAACAAAATTATTTAAATACTGGGTTGGCGACATTGGAGCACTTGATAAAATTTGGTCTTTAAGTGAAAGGAGGATTTGCCACTCCTTCGTTGTTATTGTAGCTGCAAAAATTATAAAATATTTAAATAATACACATATGGCCATTAAAATTTTAAGAAAAAGAAAATATGTTAGTTCTTGTAGTTTAAATTGCAGTCGTATGATAAAAAAATGTGTTAACACTTTGGATACTTTCGTAATACGTGATAATGTAATTTTAATTCGATAATTATCTAGAAGATATGCATCTGTGATTTAAATCCGTGAACGAAATGCTATATTTATAATTTTTACTTTTCCTTTAAATTTTGAAAAGGAAATCTGGTCAGAGTGGAGGTCTTTATACGAAATAAACCAAACTGAACAACTCCGTAAGCGAAGAATCCGAAGCAGCGGATTTTATTTGGAAATTCTCTATGTAACAAGTGCACCTAACATCGTCGTATTTTCAATAATTTTAAAATCAAACACATGAATTGCTCATATAAGTAATTCGTGCCGAGGTAAATAATACAAATGTAAGTCTTGTGCGAAAATTTATAGACTAAAGGTAAGACTAACTTCAGCATCATTTCTTTTAATGATAAATATGTGATTATGTGGAGTTTTAGAATCGAATTTAAGCACCTCTGCGAAAAATCCTTTGCCGTTTATTTTAACAGCACTTGAACCTTAGCAATTCTTCAGATCATCAGTGCACTGGGTATTAAAACTTGAATTCAGTATAGACTTAAATTAATTAAATTTACAAATAACTTAAGAAATAAATATATATCGTAATGTGTTTCCAAATAACCAAATTACTGTCAAAATAGGGTTTAATTTAAAAACTAATGTTAGATATACTGATTTCGAATATAGCGTTTTAGGTAGAAGAACCTTATTTGCCGTCCTCGGTGACGTAGTGGTTAGCGTAGGAACGCCGAGGTCTCGGGTTCAAATCCTGGTTAGGGCATGGATGTTTGTGTTCGTCTATGTTAATTGTAAGAGTAGCCTCAGTAGACCAAAATTCGCCTAAATAAAGACGTTATTATTATTATTATTTCTTTCTTCATCCATTTCTTACTTCCCTATATCTGTTGTTATTTATGCCAAGTGTTAGGATTCCGGATGGGTATAAAAGTAATTAAGGGGATTGATAAGTATTTTAGTGAGTCGCGTATGGTTTGGATTAGAAAAGCATCCGTGTAATCAGGACTACAGTTTCCCCCTACATAGAGCATTAATAATAATTTCCTTGGATTAAAGCTGATTTGAGGAATAGGTGTTCTTTAGTACTTCCATCTAATCTATTCGGTTATGAATCACCGTCTCTATTAAAATTCTTTTCTTTTTAGTGACTGGTACATAGATATGGTACTAATATTATGCGATTCATATGGTTAACAAGAGAAAGCTAGCGATAACAGTGAGATCCATCCATGACGAATGCTGAAGAAGAGGTGATATTGAGATTCCACGTTATAATAGAGGGGAGGAACGGAGGGAAAGGATGGTAAGAGATACCACAGTTAGTCGATCGGTGGAAAGGAGAAAAAGAAAGAAGAGAGAGAGATCGAAGGATATGTGGAAGAGAATGAGTAACAAGGGAGTAATTCGCGGCAAGTGGAATGAGAAGGATGGTTGTCAAAGAGAGGAAGTGAAATGGAAAATGGAAATTGGTATGCGAAGGATCGCAGGATGGAAAGTTTGAAGGTTCGTGGGAAGAGGTTCAGTGAGATTGATGCAGTGGTAGCGAAGAACAGAAATACGAAGAAAGGAGGAGGAGCAGTCGTAAAAAGGAGAAAAAATTGAAAATGAAGGATTCAGCATCGAGCCTAATAAATCGTCATCTGCATCGATGATGAAGTAAAAACATAAAATATCACAATAGTGGCTGAAGTGAGTGGCTCTCAAGTTATTGAAGCGTATAAGATAAAAAAGTAAACTTAAGCTTTTGGAATGAAGAACTACATATTATTTATTCGTTATATATCAACATATCTGCAGTAAAGGGATGGAAATTGTTTGCAAAGAATTACATTAGGTAATTATAACGCATACCGAGTTACGTAATTCGTATCAATAGAGAATAATATCTATTCTCTATTGATATCATTCCTATTATTTAAATTTCAAAATTATTTCCACTTATTTCAATTATAATTATTTCTAGTCTTTTGCTTTGATACATATACTAGATTACTTAAAAACTTATATTCTAAGCCATTATCCCTTTATTTATATGCCATAAAAATGAAGTACTATAAAACGAAAGAAAATAGGCGTGCGGATACTTATTAAAATACAAGTGAATAGGGACTGTCTGAAAATCAGTAGATATATATGTAGAAACCCTTGAAAGTGGAAGAAAACCCGAAGAAAAAAGTGAACTATAAATAAAGAGATAGTAGGGAATCTGTAGGTATAAGAATGGAGGGATACGGAAGGAGTGAGAAACTGAGAGAAAGAGAGGGGTGAAGGAGATGGAGTGGCAGATCGGATGGGAAAATCCGATAGAGGTAAAGCATTGACTCGATTGGGAGTTTATTGTATCGCTTGCAGGATCGATCGGATTTATTGAGTAAACCAAGATCTACGGCATCATCCGATCCGATTGGTTTTCCTATCCGAAAACAAAATTCGGAAAATTGTCTCAGAATGTCATTAAATTAGAAGGACAGGTTATGTTAGAGCTAACAAGAAGCATTACGCTTTGCTATCCTTTCTTATCCACAGTGTTCGTGAAATATGTTTTGCAATTCGGGTAAGTTCGTGGGATAAGATCAAAATCGATAAGCTATCGGATTCTGGTTCAGCAATTAACTGGAGATAACTAATATCCGTAAATAACTGCAATAACAGTGTGATAGTTTAACAGATTTATATTCAACGGAAATAACTTTTTTGTAATTTTAAATTCATTTATAGTAATTGGTGGACGAATCCTTCTCAGATATCTTTAAACTCTTGCATGAAAATGAGTAAAGTACTAACCATAAGAAACTTAAGATTAGCAACATTATCACATTCATAATTTAACTGTACGCATTTTTAATTAATTTTTGGGAAGATATTGCTGTTGACTTCAGAAGATTGCATACCATTGTCGAATGAGGGGAATCCTTTTTTTTTCAAAATTACATCCATCTATCCATAGTTCTTAATACATGCTCAGGTAATCGAATCTGCACGCGCCTGAAGGTGACGTTGCAGCTAACCATTGGCCATAAAAGTTCGTCACACGAATTCCGTCTCCAGGATAATAGCAGGACTGTTTTCAATACTTTACCATGGAATCAAAACCTGACTGCATTTCTGAGTTGCTGATGCTAACTATTAAAGTATATAAGCATATACTTTAATTATTTTTTTTTATTTTCCGTCCAATTTATCATTCATCGCCAGTGATGCAGTTATAACTTGCCTTTAAAACAGAGATCGAGAACAAAATTGGAAGCCCAAGAGTTATAACGAACATATTGACATGCAGAATTATCATATAACATTTATCTCGTTAATTTTCATATATGTGCATATGTGTTCATTATTACAACTCTACGAGTATTTCTTTCCCCTTAATTATTCACATGTTATTTACTTTGGAACATAATGGACACGAGATAATTATTGACTCATTAAGTCGTAAGTGTAGTATAAGGTATTCCGAATGCAGGCATTAGTGGGGTCTATTCGCCGTAATGTACGGAAAGTGTCTGTGGCTATGTCTCCATTTCTTACTTAGAAGCGGCCCACTCCCCTCGGCGCCTTAATTGTCCCCCGTCTCCCCATCGGCCGATTTAGTACAATAATAATAATGACGGAAAAGAACTGGATTCCCTCCGAACACCACTCTCCATTCCCACAATCCCGCGTTTTATTCCTCTTTCCTCACCGCATTTAATCCCACACATCACTTGGACGCGGGAACACGGCGTTCAGAGACGCGAGGCGATCGTCATTTTTAAGTAGAACGAACTAAGACTGCATTTCGAAAATGGCCACGGCAAACGCGGCGAAGGAGGGCGATATAATGTTAAAGGGGGGATTGAGGGGTGAGTGGGGGATACGTGTATTTGGAGTGAAGTTGGGATGCGCGCCTTGAGACAATGGACGCCATTTGCTGCTTTGGATTGGAATGGGGAAGGAGATGTTCTTGAGAATGGAGGGAGGAAGTGATTGGAAGATAATGACGTCGCCTCATTCGCATTTTACGGTTCGAGCGTTTTCATTGCTAGTGTTCGACATAAATCGATCATTTCGATTTGTTCCGTCTTTTTTTCCATCGCTCGTTTTTTAAGGACTCCGGAGATGGAATCTTTTCCCTGCGCATCCATTGCGGGATTTCGGAAAGTATCGAGACGAGCTTGTGAGAATTTCGATTTATATTAATGACTCCGAAACATTGCATCTTCAGGAAAGGAGGCAAATAACAGAGCTGAAATACATCGCTTCTAAATATTGTTTGGAAATATCTTTTGATTTAATGCAGAGGATTTCTCTCAGCATATAGAATTTTAATTCAAGCCAGCGATTGGTAAACCCTGAAATGTCCTAATCGATTGATAAATTGACAGTATGGCTCTAGGATACGTACATATAACTTGCTAAATTCAAAACTATAATTATTTACTTTCTAATTTTATTTTCTGATAACTTTTCTAATGGATAAATTCAGAGCCTGCATGTTGCTATGTAGTATATTTTGGTCAATAGACCCTGTAAAGATCTACCAGTTCTTCTACCCTTTTAGCTAAATCAACAATAAGATAATTTTAACTAAAAAGAAGCCATTTTCTTTTTAAGTCCTCATAAAACCAGTTACCGCAGCAATTTCATATCTTGAATTGCTTGTGTTTTATTTCTTCGAATTTGGAGAAATATTGCCAGGGCTTGAAAATTATAAATTAATGCTAGTAAAATCTTAAATCTATCGAAATATGCAACCCGATTTATCTCCTGAGGGTCTACATTTCATAAGTCTTGTCAAGTTTCAGGCGCAGTTTTTCCCTGAAAATAATTTCCGAGACAATACCATCGTGTGAAAGGTTTGCATTCAATACGTGACGAATCCTCTCACATCACAACATTCAATCGCATTTGTTTTATACATAATTTTCATTAATTTTAATAGTTTTTCAGCGGAATTGATCGTGGAAAAATCTTCCTTGCTCGCGTAAATTTCCAACTGCGTCCCGAGAATTGCAATGACAGCGTTGAAATAATACGATTTTTTGTGGGCTGGGTGTTCCGATGAAGCAAATGAAAAGAAACCAGATGAAACTAATGGCTGGAAGAAAGAAAGACGTTCCGGGAAACAGGTATAAAAATGCCCGCGCAGAAATGCATACTTACGTACATCTTCGTCCGTGGCTTCCTCGTAACAGATGTCTTTGAGAGAGAAAACACACGGCCGCTTCAGGTGCTGAGCACTTTCGATGGAATAGCGAGTGCTGAGCATTTTTCCCACATTTGAGAAGGAAATGGCCGTCAAGAAAAAAACAATAGGGAATCGCTGTCCGTTTTGAGGAACGACGTCCCATCGCGATTAATTTGTTCCACTCAGACGTTGAATGGCGCACCGATCCCTCATTGGGAGCGTAATTGCGCCCTAAACGGGGAAAATATTCTTAACAGCGCACGCATTTCGCGAGTCGCCATTCAAGATGAGATTTTTATCCCAATATAAATGCTTTGGAGATTATCACGGTTGTGAATTCCTTCTAAAACCAGTTACCTATCGAATGATCAATTTAACTCAATTGAATTCTAGCGAACGTGCTTTTACGCTTTCCTTGACTTCATCGAAATTTCAGTGCCCGTACATCAGTGGAGAATCTTTCGTTGGTAACAATATTATGAATGTGTTTTGACATGCATTTTACTCTCGGGTGTTTCAGCAGCTCAACTTAATTGCCGTTTTCGATAATATAATTTATTTATTTATTTAAATTTACACTGCAATTTGGCCTTCTGACCAGGTGGCAGCGTTGGAGGGGGAACATTACATGAAAAAAATAGGATTGCCTGGCATTCGCCCTAGGACGGGAGGAAAAACCTTCCAAAAACCTCCCGTAGGCAATCCATTACATATACAAATTTATAAACAAAGAAGGATACATAAAAGTACATACAGTTAGGTATAGCTTATCCTAGAACTATAAATACATATAAAAATTACTCTAAAATTAGACAAATAGATAAGCTAGCTTACATGGCAGGTAGTCCATATAGTCATGTACATCTTACTAAGTATTAATTCATATGACTAGTTCTAGATTCTATATTAATACATAAAATTAAATTACTCCTTAAATTATTACAAATGAGGTTTAAGCTTATTCTTAAAAATTTTTACATTCTTCGGCATTGGAATGAGAACTTCTCCAGGCAAAGCGTTCCATTCTCTAATACACCTATTTACGAATGAATATTTCGCTGTATCTGTTTTCTGTTCCCGTTCTTTGATTTTTAAATTATGATTGCCACGTCCAATATAGCTAGGGAGGTTAAACCTGGCTTTCAGTTCGCTCCAGCCTTCTACGGAATTCCATGCTTTATACATCCCGGCTAATCTAAATATTTTCCTTCTCGACTCTAATGATTTGTCTCTAATAATATTTGTCTATTATCAGCCTTAGTATTCGTACATTACGAAGAAAGTTGTATTTCTTGATTTGATTTAACGTTATATTTTATAGCCCTCAGTCGCACGCCGAAAGGCAGATTTTAGGGTATTTATGTAGATTTAGACGATTCTATTGATTACATTGCATTATATACTTACATAGAATATTTCCAAAATTTTGATTTCTTTCTGAATGTGAAACCAAATGCACGTTATGAAAAAGGTAATATCACATAGTTTAGAGTCATCTTTCGTTAATATGCGATTTTAAATTAATAATCAATCAATAGGCTTAAACTATACAAATAAGACTCTTTTCATTTCCCGATGATACCTGAACATCTGCCTCAAAAAACACCTACGAAGAGGCATGTAGCAAAATAAATTCGGCCCTTGCCTGCTTGAGCAACTGGTAGAAATTTAATAAACTCAAGCTGAATATGGATAAGTCAATTTATATCCTAATAACACCATCATAACAAAAAATTAAGATTATGCTAGATAAAACAAGCAAATTTTTCATCCACATTGGTAGTTTTACTCTTGATTTTGGTATGAAATAAAACAACCGGTAAAAAATACTTTACTTATCACATATAAGCAAATAGTCCAAGGACGAAGATCACAATGCATATGAAAATTATTTCTCCTCATTTTGTTTACTGTTCCTCAGTTTTGTATGGGATCAGCAATAAGGAAACAAAAAAAACTACAGAAAATACAAAATAGAGCATTGAGAGTGATACTAAATATGTGGAACTTTTACTCCAATTAAATCCATGCTAAATGCCCTTCAGTGAATGTTTGTAGAAATGAAAAATCCCACAGCATGTTTTACAATCAGTTCACAAAATGTTATAAAAAAGAGTGTCAAATTCTTTCTGTAAAGATTTAACTTATAACCACTATAATTATGTTACAACACAAATTTTTAATTTAAGAATTCAACTAAATTCCCTAGAAAGTCATTATTTAGTGATGGTTTTAAATTATTCATTAGTCCTCCTAAATGTCTAAGCAGAATTGATAATGGAGGAATGTTAAGATGGGAATGAGTAGATATTATAAGAAAATACTAAGAAAATAATGGAAATGTAACTCAAAAGGCGTTCTACCTTTTATTTTGCATCTTATGTATATTTTACTGTTACTGTACTGAAACTGACATGGCACGTTCATAATTTTATTCAACTTATGTTTATATACCAGTTCATCTTTTACATCACTAAATAATGTTATGCAAAGTTACGGAGTAACATATTTATCAAATTTAGGCATGAGTAAACTTGAAAGTATTATGTTTTCTGCGAAAATTAATCTTTGAAGATCATTACGATCCTTATATGCAAGGTAATTTCTCATCGATAGATTTAAAAATTGATCCCTGAACGAAACTTTGGGTCCCGTAGGATATGGGGCTTGGACCCACGAAGTCCCGCGAAGAATCCTCTGTGGTGAGGTCGGAGGCCGTCTATCCATCAATAGAAACTTATTAGAATAAAAAAATAGCGTTGTGTGTCACGAATTTTAAAAAATTAAATCATATATTGATGTATGCTTTGGAATTTTTGATGGAAATTAATTTTCCAAGAATTTTCTCTCAGTCATATGGATGCCATTAAAAACGATTCGAGCTATGTATCCTGCTATCGAAATACTCTTTTAAGTATTTCAGCGTGGTTTAGAATAAGAATTTATACTTTCCATCCCGCTTTAGGCATTAGAAGAACATATCACACACTGCCACTTTTCCAATCGTAACAAAAACTTGTTCATGAGTTAATTCTTTTGCAAATGAAGCTAAAGTTCTTCAGATTCAATCAAACAAACATAACTGTCCGTACGAAGCTATATTTAGCTGATGCGTAGAAATGCTATAATAATAATCGCTAGATCTACCATCATATTCCAAATAAAACCTCTTTCAAAACTCTAAGTGGAAAATATAATTTCTTTACTGTTAAAAAATTACGGAAGATATTGAATTGTAAAGAGAAATCTAGATAGAACGATTTCATTCATCTATTGTGAAAAATGAAACTTGTTTTGTTTTCGAGTCATAAACTTATACACGTAATTTTTCTTTCGTGAGATCGGCCGCTCTAAAATTTCCTGGTTAGTTCGACGAATGAAACCGTGCAATATATTTGGGGTTCGTGGGAAGGCATGCATTTTCGGGGCGTATTTCATGGAAACGCTTTTAAATGAGGAGAAAAGCACTTGCTGAGCAAAATTGTAATTTGCACCCGTAAATCCCATTCCGCTAAATATTTTAAAATCGTGTTATTTTTTGTGCTCAACGCACATTCATGAATGAACATGCAAACGAGACGACTGCTTTTCGTGTAACGTTTTACCACTATTTTAATCACTGTCGCCGTTATTCTGACCATTAAGTAAAAATATTTCTTTAGGAAAAGGACGAAAATTACAAATTTAAGCACTAAATAGAAGTAAAATATAATCAAAGACGACAATTTGTAAATTGAAGTAGTAGTAATGTTAACAGTCCTTCGACAGAAAATTAATTGTGTCTAAGCTCAACATTGTGGAAGGGAGACCAAAGAAGTAAAAAAGACATACTAAAGAAGTAAAATATACTTAACACTGCCCGCAGAATATATTCGGAGGAAATTTTACTTCTGTAGTGTGCTTCGATAGCTGAGGTGATTTCGCATACATTGCCGCCACCGAGAATCGAACCCAGGACCGCTTTCGCCACAGCTGATCGCGCTACCCACCCGGCTCTCTCGCAGTCCGTGCACATTGAATATTATAAATAAGTCACGTTGCGACGTCATTGCAATCTATTTATAAAATAAGGGAATTTTGTTCTAAATACGCATCTTTCCCGACAGAAAATCCCGTAACAAATTTGCTGTATGTACATACATACTAATTGCACCATGAACTTCTGCTAAAAATATTACAAAACTTATGTGCATTAAACTCCTACCATACAGGAACTGACAAATTTCAATCTGTACTTATAACTTATCGTTAAACACCAATGTATCTATAGAAAAACTTTTTTCATTGCCAAAATATGACGATAAATTTCCAATGTGACACGTTTACAAGGAAACATACAAGGAAAAGAATGTTATTAATATATACATAATTTGATAAAATGAATATCCCAGCAATATTTTTTTTCCATGAATTTTCCAGTGAATTTTATTTTGTCTCCCTTTATCCTCAAATGGGCTTCTCTCGTTTAGATAAGAATTGCGGTTAAATCCATTCATAAACATTAATTTTCATTCCCTTTTCATTAATTTTCATACTATTTAAGGTAGAAATTAAGTTAAATGTATCAAATATTTCAACTACAGTAAAAAACGTCCAGTACATAAATAACTAGACTATGACTTCACGAATAGTAACTATAAAAAATGAAATAAACTATTTTTATACTACAGAAGAAAACAATGAAAAGCTTAAAATACTTCTAATTTCATAATTATTTTTTAAGCTTTGTTGAATTAATACTCTGTATTATATTATATAGTATAGTAGTCTTTTTTAGTAAAATACATGATGTAAGTGAAATATTTTGACACGAATATCAAAAAAGTAAATCTAGTTTGTTTCGAAGACATACAATTAACTCCATCGCCTGGATAGAAAAAAGTAAATCGTTTAAAAATATTTTACAATTTGAGCGATGATACATTTTTTAAGCCACATTCGAATTCAGATACGTAGGCTTACCCAAAGAATAATTTCCAATGAAAGCATTTGAAACCTTTGCAGTGACTAAACCATTTCCTGTTATGCATAATATTTTTATGATACTCATAATATCTAAGACGACGAATTGCAAAATATTGAGATGTATTAAAAGGATTATGAGCTGATATGGAATATTTGCTGTCATAAGAAATGAAGAATATGAGTGATTTAATTCTTGCTATCGTTAATGTTGTCATTATTTCCATACGCCATCGACCATTCCATAATTCTAACAATAAGGATGCTAATTTTTTTGCGCATAGCTGGTTTTCCGCAAATTTATTAATAAAGTGGAGAAATAAATGGATTTGTCGATAAATAAATGATGGAACTAGGACTCGTATTTTATGCTTACGAAGAAAGTTTATGCATAATACAAATGCCTCAGACCATGCTGATGCATTTCATTTCTAATTCACTTGAAAATTTCTCTTCTGTGTCATCCAATGTATCAGTTAAGTAAATATTTACTTTGAATGTCAGATAGGAAACTTAGATCTCAGTATCATGTTTACAAATACAAAGGAAAAATTGTCAGCTTTGCCAATAACATTTATATATTAATGAAAAAGTTTTACTCCAGTTTTTCTAATGAAATTTTAAATTTAAATATATATCTTAAGTTTTATAAGTTGAAGATAACTAACTTTTCTATTTGCTTTATTTATATAAAGATGGGGATCTACTGGGTTAACGTGAACGTCAGTTTTACCAAAGAGTTTTGTCTAATCATCGATACTTACTCTTTTGATAGGAACAATTACTTACGGCAAAAGTAAGTTTATTCTTAGTTCCTTATTCTAGAGTTTCCAAAACGTCTTACAATCTTTTTTGATAATTTAATTTTCTCATGCGGTAAATTTAATCTGAAAACGGCGGTCTGAATCACGTTAGTTTTGGAAGCAGACCTAATCCAAAAGAAACTTTTTAATGAAGTTCTAGATCCGAAGTCGCCTTGAGAGAAAGAAGTACCGCCCACGGTGTCCGACCACTCTCAAAATGACGTGGAAAACATTCAGCGACGGTTTACCATCAAATGCTTCTTTCAAAACTGTCGACGCCTGAGGCAAAAGAGAGCGACGACACACAATTAATCGCTACATAAATTCCAATCGGCGAAAATTTTTTCCTTCTTTCCCTCAAAGAAGACCCAAGAAATCGGAAAACTTCTCTTCACGCAATAAACACTGATTGGGAATCTCCAAAGTTTACACTCGTTAATCACTCCTCCGCAGTGCGAGAGGGAAAAGGGAAGGGGAATAAGCAGGACAGCCGAGCGGCAGAAGCAATCTCCAACTCCTTTTCGCCAGCCAAGAAACATTCTCTCCGTGTTGACTCAACGGAACTTCTTGGGGTCTTTCTTCATTCCAAGTAGGGCCCCTCCTCCCCCGCCACGTCCCCCCCCCCTTCGCCCCATTTCTCTTCCTTGTTATCATTCCCGCCGTCTCTCCTTAGCAGAGTCAATTTCCCTTCCCACGGAGACCTCATCGAGTGAGATGAAGATCCCATCCAGATATCCACCACCCGCCCCACCTTCCAAGACACAAAACAATGCCTTTAAACAGCTACCAAGACGTGGAAAGGAACCCCTCCTTTTTCCTTAATTACCGAGACTCCTGAGAGCCTAACCTCCTCTCAGGAACCTTTAAAAAGAGATCTCATCATCCTCCTCCTTCCACGAAACTGGGAAGGTTCCTTCATAAAACTCATCTCCTTAATAGTATGTATGTATCTTTCCAAGACCGCGGCAGAAGACCTCGGATGAGAGCTGCCTAAAAAGCCACGAGACTGAGGTTGGGAAGGAACCCCAATGAAGTGGAAAGGGGGAAGAAAGGGATAAAAAGAGAAGGAGCGGAGACCTTAACCGAGGGCAGAAAAGGGAAAGATACAAGAGAGGTTACAGGTAGAGGGCGCATATATGCAATCTTGTGATTAGTGTCGCTCAACCTGCCATACTTTATTAAAATTTTTATTGGCGTCGTAATTCTTTGAAAATTTAAATTATTTGGCCACAAATTTAACTATTTTTTGTTTTCCAAGGATGTTGAAGAAATAAAATATTGCGAAATGTTGCAAAAATATTTCGAACATATTCCAAAGATAGCGCAAGGATATTGACAATTTTGCTAAAATTGACGACGAGAGTTTTCATTGAGCATTCCATGTATCTAGTGATGTATCTATATCATATGTATCTAGTCATGATACATGTATGTATACATGTATCATGACCTAATGATTATATCTTGTAAATCCCTTAAGGCTCAAGCATTGGCAAAAGTAAAAAAGCCTTTACATTCTTAAAATATGATCTAATTTTCTAAATCCTCCAACTATGTTCGACGGCTGCTGGTTAGTGGTGTTGACGTTATAGTTATAGTAATTAAAAAATTCGCTTTCATTAAAAATCGCTTTGTGTGGAACCGCGTTAAACGAATCGGTGGTGAACTAGCTTAGACTGCAGAATACGGAATACGTCATTAAAACAGATCCTCGGGATGAAACGCAGGGGAAGAGGGGCTAGAGAATGCAAATGAAGAAAGAGGGGCAAAAGTGGGCTAAGGTGAAGTAGATGAAAGAAGGAACAAGAACGAAGGACGAGAGCTATGAGAACTTCTATTCTCCCCATTCCGCCACATTCTCTATGTCACTCTTTCTCTCTCTCTCTCTCTTCCTCCTCTCTTCTCTTTTCCCGTATCGGCACTTATTGGAGTCCCACCCGCTGTTTGCCGTAGTTCTTCTCCAGTGTTTGTAACTACTTTAATCAAAGCTCACTCCACGGGGTGTATTTTTCATCTGCCACGTTTATTAACTTCTTCATCTTTTATTCGGTAGAAAATTGGACTCGCCCAAGGAGAAAGTAAATACAACGAGAGAGGCTGATATCGCAGGCCCCGTGACTTCCATTCCATTCAGGTCCTCCTCGGGGAAGGGGAGTAGATGGCCACAAAAGGGAGGGTTTTTATGTGGTGTCGAATGGGGGAAGGGATATAAAAGAGGAATCGGTGGAGAGGAGGGAAGAAATGAAGTCACTTCGCATGGGAAATGGGAGAGAGGAGAAGGAAAGGGGGAAGAGAAAGTAATGGTTCTTTCGTGAAATGGCCACGGCGAACTCGTCGCAGAATAAGAGGAGATATAAGTCTGGAGAGGGTTGATTGTGTGGGTTGGCGAGAAATTTTCGTGGGCTAAAACGGAGGCATCTACCGGCGGAAAAGCTTCAATAGGTCCACCCCTCGAAGTACATCCTCGAGATTGGCAGAGAAAATCTAAGGGATGGAGGAATTGCAGCGATAGAGGCTCCAAAGATACTGAAAATAGTGATAATCCCCAAATTACAAAAAAAGATAAGCTATATATTTTAAGGAGAATTAAAGAATTCAGTGGTTGACTATAATTGTTCAGGACTACAATTGCTTTTCATTATAACCATTTAACCTTTCATCAAGGCTCAATTGCAAAAAAATCGAACTTTCATTTTGTGATCTAGACTAGACAACGAATTATAGTCTTAAGTATAGGATTCTAGAAATGGCAGCTATTATTTAGTAACTATTTAATCACCTATTGCCGTGTCAAATATAATTGTTTAATTATTTCTGTAATGAAATTTGTCTCGAATATATGTGCCATTTCTAAATTTTATCTCGATTCTCGGAATTGGAACATCATGTTCATTTTTAATTTCACGAGAGAGGGAAACCATGCTCATGATAGGAATATGCTGATATTATCATTTGCAAAAGTTTAGGTAAACAGGAGAGTGGAAATAGGAAATCACATAAAGATTTATAAATTAGTTTTAAAAATTCAATTGCTATTATTTTTGGCAATTTAGTTGTTGCAAACGAACGTTGAACGAAGCAGTCTTCGGAAGTTTTCCAAATGACTTCTTTAATATTCTTGAATAGTGAACATAATTGATATGTCAATTTTTGGCTATGAAGTGTTTTCTCCAATTCCTTATGTGCTGAGACTAGAATATAATAGAGAAGAATAGACCCTAGAATATAATAGAGAAAGTCTTGGCCAGGCCGTACGGCAAATAACCACAAAAAAATTAAATAACAAGATTTGAACTTAACTAAGCAATGCATACTAATTCATATTTCGGTGAATTAAATATTGAAAGTAACTGAGATAATTCTAGTCATTTTAAGTGATACAATCGCGAAATCCATAGCCAATTTCCTAATCTTAGGAAGTTAGAGCATAAAATCGAAGAGAGAGCGAAGGGAAACAGATAAAGAGATCGAAAGAAGATAAGAAAATGGAATGGGTGTCGGTTATTTATAGAGAGCGAAGGCCTAAGGGCAGAGAGAGAGAGAGAGAATGTTGGGAAGAGAAGGGGAGGCGAAATTACACCTTTCATTTCGTACGTAAGAGAAGGAAGTGTGTAAAAGAAGAGGGAAGGAAGAAGGAGAAAGTGGAAGAAGAGAGGAGAACAAGTGGGAGGATATTGGCAAGACATGACCCTTTAGAACGGCTCCAACTTCCGCGTTATTAACTCTCTGGCCGCTCGCGGTTGCGAGTCGCGGACCTCTGGCAATAATAAATCAGTGCTTTGGAAGGCGGGATATATAAAAGGGGCTCTTCGGCGGAATCGGAAAAAAAGGGAGAGAAAAAGTTTGGAGGCACTCGAAGAATAACACGATCCCATGAGGAAAAGATTCCTCTTGCTGTTTGGCGGAGTTTTATATATCAATGGATGAATAGATGGAGACAAACTCGCAAAACAAGGGTTGGATGGAGACCGCTTAGAGATTAAATAAGAATGCAAACCCACTCGATTGCATGGAAACTTTATTAGAATCCGCTATTTATGTTAGGTAAGAAGTTGGTTTGATTGAGAGCGTAAACATGGAATTCTTTTAGAACTCGCCACAAGATGTCGACGTAGGTAAGCCCAGGGATTTGAGAATATTTTTTAATTCTGCCAACGTACATACGTTTCAAGAGGTTTTTCATGTAGAATAGTATTAACGAATGTAACAATTACAAACCAACGATCGAGGTCTTACTGTTTATTATTTCAGGTTAAAGTTTTTTTATGAATGTGGATTATGGTAATTAGTAGTGTTTTTTAACGATTATTTACGTCAATTACATCACACTAATCTCATCGTTGAGAATAAATGTATACAATAAAATATATAATATCAGCATCTAATCTTATGGTTTGGCATCATATTGGCAAAGTCATTCATTATTATAAAACTAGTAAACGCCCCCATCAAGCATGGCGGAACTTTATTCAGTTTAAAAATATATCTACTATCGTATATATCTGGTACTCCAAAGCCAGAAACGGTCCGTCGTAAGATCATAACAACTCAATATATTTCTTCCATTTCCATATTCCATTATTTATAATATTTATTCCACTGTTTTCAAGTCATGAAAGCCTACTTTACGTACATTTCTGATGGAAAAGTATACTTACTGATTACCCCGAGTATTTAAATGGGGTAACTCATTAAATCAACGATCAATGATTGCCTTGGTCGTCAAAGGGATAGGTTGTTTATTTCGAAAAAAATATTACAAATTTTCCGTGTATTTTATCAAAGTTCTCGCAATTTTAAATTTATATGAATACTTATGATTAAATAAGACTCTATGATGATTTTCCTTTCTTGTGGCACTTGTCTCAATTTTGTAGGACCATTATTTCTAAGTTAATTCTGTAAAAGATACAACCTCTACAAGTAGCGAAAACCTATTTTAGGTACATTTCTTATGTAAACGTATTATGGGCTTCTGGGTTCGAGCCCGGGCATTTACAGAGATGAGAGTAGTTTTCCTTGGGGGTTTCAGCATCGTAGAAACACAATGCAGTTTGTTTCAGATCTCTAAGGCAATCCGTTTCTGAGATAAAAAGGGGGATGGACAGACGTACAGACATTTGCTTTTTATATTTACGATGATATGCCGCAAAAGGCTCGCCATCCCTGATTTAGCTGGGTTCCATTGACAGTTGAAACCTCCTCTGCATACCCGTCACAGAGTATGACGTAGACAGCGGTAGATTTAAGTAAAAAAATGCACTACTACTACATATACTACTTTTGATGACTGTTCACAGGAAGAGTTCCCAACGAAAAGCTCAAGCTAAAATAGACAGCAAGCTTTTTCTACCGCTATTTAATATCAATACATTAATCCTAACAATAAGGTATTCCAATAGTTATTAGTATATACATAAGGCACTTAGACTATTGTCTATTACTAAATTCCCTCCTATGTCATCCTTACCTTGACCAGTCTGAATATACTAATGTATCGTGGTTAGATTCTTTCTTGCACCTTTTAGGTAGTTTGGAGTTTATCGATCACTAAAATAAAGCATCAGTAGTATTTATAAATTAGAAGAACTACCGCATTAATATGACTTTAAGATGTCTATGTTTTGTTTAAGTTGGACTGGAAATCCCGTTTCAGCAAATTGGCGAATAAAAATATGTATATTTTTACGAACATTTTACGGATTACCAGTTAGTTACCCAAAAACGCATTTAATATTGGGTTTGCATGTGTAGATTATTATCTACGTAATGTCTGTTGAAATGCATAGGTTAGACTACCACTGGAAAGAGTCTCAATAGACCGGTTTTTCAAAGAGTTGAAATTGTCATCTTCCAGCATCTCGTAAAGATGCCAACTCTATCTAACAAAACCAGTCGATGAAAACTTTTCTTTGAAAGTCACGAAATGTCATTTCAAATTGTATTACATCTCCCATGTCATGTTGGTTAATCGTATTGATTTTCAGTATTATTTTTTCTTTCTATCATTGTACCGAGAATATAAATAGTAATCACAAATTAACAAATTTATTTCCACCCAAATTCTTAAAGACCAAAACCTCTCGTACTTAAAAATATTGCATTATAAGTCGACTGAGTATACATAGCAATATATTTTATCCATCTCGCAAAGAAGTTATTCACTTTTGTTGAAATAATTTATTAACAACACGTATATTATATTAACGTACGTTGAATATTGAATTTATTGAAAAATGAAGTACGTCAAAAACTGAAAGCTATATAGCTAGTCAAAACGAGTGGAAATTTGTCGTTGGAATACATTTTAAAAACGCATATGAAAATGCTCGCAGTTGTGATTTTTCGGAAATATAAACCTCGTTATAGATTTTTCTTTGGAACATCCTCTTAGCATATTTTTAGTTGGATTTAACATGCTATAATGCTCATTAAGGCTATTAGATATCATGTAAAGCCAAACCGCATATTTTGCCTTTTGATTCAGAAATACATACTTCATTACTGTGGAATAATTACGAAAAAATATTAATTTGATATCGCCGAGAGCAACGATATTTTCTCGCTTTAAATACTTTTAATCCTCCAAAAATATTTAATCGAATTAAAATATTTTTACGTTTAACAAGCGATTTTTAATTGGCAGTCCATTCGGTTTGAATTCAATGACTTTTTATTGATTATCGAAACCATTCAGACATACATGAGAAGAGCGTATTTCGCCGTGTAATTATAAATTACCTCCCATTAAATTCAGCATTACCGCCGGGATATATGTGAATACACCAAAATCGTATTTCGCATTTTTTAAATTAGTTATATCGTTATTTGATATTTTACCATGCATTTGACTCTACCTATTATTCTGGGAATGGATTAAACCTTTGATTTAGGATAACAAATATATGCGATACCAAAGCATTGAATTTACAAGGATGGTGGAAAGATAGATGACTAGGCAAGATACATTACGATTATTTTTCACACCTGTGTGTCCTTAATTGGTTAAACTGGTTAAACGATTCTTGAATCTTTCATACAAAAAGTAATTCGTATATAATACGAATAAAAGTAATTCGTAAATAATAATTATTAAGTAAAAGTAATCACTCAGAGCATTTTTAGTTCTAATCACATTGTTGATGTTTTAGGTCAGATTTCGACCAAATTTCTTAATAATCGTTTTCAAAGAAGACTTATTTGTTTTTATTCTTCAAGTTTGGTCATTCAGAGTGAATTGTTTAAAAAACATGAAACACATTAAGTTAATAGGTTGATACAGAGAGCAGAGTGATTGAATACAAAGTGCATGCAATATATTCTTACGCATTTATTTTTCACTGTCTACTATTTACTACCTTGTCGAAGGCCATAGCACAAAAGAAAAGAGACTTGATAATTTGTCCACATTAATTTTAACATCCGACCAGTTTCGTTAGCTTCAGTGTATTGTATCCGTGTCATGTTGATCATGCCCACCTTCTGACATCAATAAATCTATAAAGATGCCACCAATGCAACTTTGAGAAGCTATATTAAGAATCAACTCTTCTAAGCACGAGAAAACGAAGTTGCCGAAGAATGTCTTACCTTAGGATGGCTTTAAGAAAATCTGTAAATTATGAATCATTTCATTAATTTCTTAAAATTAATGGAATTTGCATGAGAATTATAGTACTTAAAGATGAAATTTGCAATATCGGAAGAAAAATTTAAGAGAGCCATGCGTTGAATACTCCGATGGACATAGACAAGGGAAATATGTAAGCCCAATCCTAGCAGTATTGGTGAACGTAATTAAATCACATCAGTATGAAACAAGCAGTAAATAGAGTTAAAATTTAAAAAAAACCATGAAAATGACCAAGATTATGAGACGAAGATTAACTTAAGTGCTCGGTCTAAACTCAAATAAAGCGATGGTGTCTTTGAAACAAATTTGGTTTCATCCACAACTTTGCGAGATCTTCGTTCATCCCGAAACAAAATTTCAATATAAAGCTTCTTAGCGGCAGATGCTTCTTCAGACCCTCGAAAAATCTGATTTCCGAGAATAATTTCCCAAAAATTGATGTGTACGGATTATAGACTTTGTAATAGACTTGCTTCTCAAGATGAAAGATTGGAGAATCTAATTTTGGTTCCGTGGGCGGGGAATCGGAAGACTCAAGGTTAACTTATTGAATGGAGCCACTGAAGGCAATCGATCAAAGATTATGGAAAAGTTGGATTTTCCGGGAGAGGATAACTTTTGAAGTGTAGAAGTTCAAAACCTTGGAAAGTAATAAAGCTAATACAATCACAAAATTGTTCCAACAAAGAACGGCTGTTTTGATTGTTGCGCTAATTCCGAAATCTGCCTTAAGAAAATGGCTCCGCTATTCGATTTACTGGAGTGTAATCTTTCCTCGAAGTTTATTATATTTGCTTTGCCTGAAATAATTAAACTTCCTAGCAAACTTCAAATTCATTACAATCATTATACCCTGCAGCAACTGTGTTATTCACTAATAACGAAGAAGCCGAAGTGACTAGATCACGCTTCTTTGAGGCTTTTATACCATTCGTCTTTCTTAACGTCAAAAAACTTAGTTTTCTGAATGTGATTAAGTGCTTTGCTGTCAGGAAATTATCTAATTTTAATTCTGAAGATAAAATTAACCCTCACTATCTAAGGAATTGAGTCTTTGTGTTGTCTTGCCATGGCTGGAGGACTTCAACAGACTATTGTATAAGGGGCTTTATATCCTTTGACGCAATTTCGTCTTCAATAACAATTTACGTGAGGTATCTGCAACCTGAAGTTTTGTTACTGCTTATGAGGATTCATATTTTACATAGCATCCGTGGATAAATTTTAATTATTCTTAGGTAAAGGGTGAAAGGTAACTTTGCACGTAAAGGTGTGGGCTTAGCACCCGACTCCTTCATATTTACTCAAGATATAATATTTCTTCCCATATTTTTCGAGTAATTTTTTCAAAAGTTTCACCTTTTCTATATAACTTCACGTAACTCATTTCCTTAACATTCAGTTGCTATCCTTCGTATACCCACCTGCTCAGCCAATGTTCAGCCGAACATCTTCTTGTGCGACATTTACTATTTAGGTATAAAATTTATAAAATCAAATTCACCTTTCCGGTTCTTTTTTCCCAAGAATGTCATTCTTTGGAATTCTTCTTTTTTCGTTCATGACTAGCCTTTGCATAATGAACAGATGGACTGTTAAAGCAATTACAGGAGGAAGTAGTGTTACAGTAGTACTATTAAAGTAACTGCGTTTTAAATGTGATTCAATTTCTTCTTGAATATACAGAAAAGCCTGCAACGTAAGGATTTTATATCAAAAGAGAGAGCAATAGCGCAGCAGCGCAAGAAAAGAATTGGTCTGGGAACTCCACCGATCCAATCTGACTCGAACCAATCATTGGCTCATACGTTACCGAGTCACCGTGTAACCCGTGTGTAGCTTTCACTTGAACAAAACCGTCATGTACTTGACGAGAAACTGATCTGGCGAGGAATTGTCTGCACACGTATTCTTAAGATTCAGTCTTTAAAATAAATAATTACTTAACAAAATTATGAACTAAATGTCACTTCAGCTGTTACGAATTTTCCTTTCATATTCAAGAACAGTTCTACTTATTCTGAGGGATCTAATTAGATAATTAAATAAAGAAAAATGTTTTTCTTTATAGCTAATAGGTCTTCAAGCAGATATGTAGCCTAAACTTTTTCTAAGGAAACTGAAATACCAGTACATATATCAAAAGAATTTTAAATCATAACAGAACCTTGGGAAACTAAAGTGAAAACTAAAAATCTACTGAAAGAAATACCCCTACATCTAAGACTTAAGGAAATAAAACAACCTGGAAACCTTGACTGGAATAATGAATTGCGGAAGCTGAGCGGTGATAAATTAATTTCGAAAATCAATTAATTGACACAACAGCTACGTTTTTGAACCGAAAAAAATCGTAATCATTAAAGTGAAATAAATATTCATCGTAGAATCAGCATTCATCCTTATTCGATTATTTCTAAATCAAGATCGCAAGGAGGAAATATAGCTTAAACTCGGGGCTCATCATGAACGGGTGATTGAAAGTTGAGTTACGTCTGCTTATGTGCCGCTAAGTAGGTATGCCCATTGGATTCTATGATAATCACGCCGGTTTCTGTTAAAAAGATTAATTGGAATAAAATCCGGAAAGCAGAGAGTGCTCATTCGAAAACGTATAAAACAGTGGCTCACTCTTGCGGGTGGGAGAGCAACAATAAGACGAAGGCGCGAAGGGATTTGGGAGAAAATGCGGAAGAAAGAGCGGGAAAATTAAGAGCAGTATGATGAAAATATAAAGGTGTTTTATGGTTTTCCAACCGGGCAACTGTATCGTTTGGTTCTGACTTTACGGCTATTATCACTGCTGCTATCTTCAGGATTAATCCTCAGAGATGAAGGAACAAATCATCTCCTCGATTTTCTGTTTAGAATAAAAAGTAAATTTTCTACGTTCCTTAGCTTCCCTTTTCACATTCTCCTAAAAATTGTGCCCGTGGCACATTAAGCGATTCTGAAAAGAAAAGAATATTCAAATACTTCAATTACTTCCACTCCGAAATTTTCCATGGAATTAACCTTTTCTGGTAAATCTCAAACGAAGATGCGTTCTGAATTTCATTCATTCGGTTTCCCAATCGAATAATACAACATTTACTTCCAATTGCTAAGCACTGAGTATCTGAATGCCCGTTAAATTCAAGCACCCAATAGGAGTTGTTGTTCGCTCGTTTGCATGTTTGATGATTTTAATTGCTTATTGATATAGATCTCGCTTTCCGATTATGATTCCGGTCTTTGTAGTTGATTGATTTAATACTTATGACACTCAGAAATTATTCAGTAATTAATTATTAGAACGTGTTTGCTATTGTGTGACTGAAGCTTTACTGTGGGTCCACTAACATAATCTCATTAGAAGATTCCTTGAGTTATCCTACGATTTCTTCTTATAAATATATATTTTAGATACATGCTAATGATTTAACCCCTTAAAATGAGTCATAAATCTACTTTTAAATCAATTAATCCATAAAGAAGATTTACCGCAGGCATTGCTATCAAGGTCTCATAGCTCGCATTCATCGAGGGTATTTGCAAATTTTTGTTAATTTAAATATGGGATAAGCGATTGTATTGATTCGATGATTTGGTTCCCGGAGATCTCCCCACGGGTGATCACTGGACCGGATAACTCCCCACGGTGAAATCCGCTTGGCCATAACTGCCCACACTACAAACCCTCACGCGCACACATGAATCCCCACATTTGAAAGATCATCGTATATTATATATCGAATTTTTATCGCACATCGTTTACAACTATTATTAAGTTATAAGTTAAAATAATAACTGTTCTAACGGCAGTGATTGAAAGTTTATCGTATTACTGTCGTATATAATACTAAAGCTCTCACAAGACTCAAATTTCGTCAGCTATGGTATCTCACTCCTTGTGTGCGCAACCAGCTACCCACTGCAATCATTTTAAATGTAATGACTATGATGTGATTTAAAATTTTATGAATCTGCTGGGACACCCATATTTTTATGTAGGCAAATAGGTATGTAATGATAATTGATGAATGTTAAAGCGGTTATAAAACATTTCTGAAACTAAATTCATTTTTAATTAAATTCACTGATATAATGCACTCTTATAGAATTTATATTTTATTTCTAAAAGTGACATGTTTTAAAGTTTCTGCGAAACTTAGGTCTCATTGAAAACCACACTTGACTGAAAAAATAAGGAACGATTCGTTATCTACGTAATGCTAAAAATCTAATGATACATCTTTAGAAACGTATGTGTAACTGTTTATTATAACCGTTGCAAAAGCAGAAGCGCTCTTTCAGTCTCAATAGGGAAACTGGAAGAAGGAACCAACATAGTAGTTCAGTATGTACAAAAACGAATCTAACATCTCTTTTCTTAAGTAATTGGTATAAGTTAAAAGGAAGGATGTCAGCAAATTCTCCAAAATCATACCAATGTCCTAATATGCATATTATACCATAAGCTTTCAATCAAAGCCTTTACGATAGTTATTAACTTAACTTATAACTTAACAATGGTCGTAAACGATGCGAGAAAGTAATGCGATGCATAATATGCGATAAATATTCAAATTTGAGGATTTATGTCGGTGGGGATTCATGTGTGTGTGTGTCCGCGTGGTGGTTTGTATGTAATGTGCCTGGTTATGACGGAGCGGATGTCACTGCGGGGAGTTATCCGTCCCGGAGATCTCTCGTGAGGAGATCTCCGGTCACCGATGATTTATGTTAATTTTCCACATTAAATATAGCGATTCCTAACGTCTGTTGGTGCGAACAATCAGCGCAAAACATTCCTGTAAAATGTTAGCGCTTACATATAAGATGCACAACTTTGCAATTGCACCCAGTTTATTAAGTGAGAAAAAATCAAAATTTAAAAAATAAAAATAAATCGAATGAAAGAAGTGTAAGTACGATAATTCAACTGCGATTCTTTGAAACTGTAGAAAATACTAGGTTACTCAATCGCCTGTTATGGCGTTCCACGACATCCGATTATCACATATAGCTTCCCTGCATATTAGTTCAGATGGTGTTGCCTCTGAAAACAATTACGCCGAAATAGAATTGAAGAAATATAACAACTAAACCATTTATTTTGTTGGAATGGAAATTATTGATGTATTTATAACATTGCATCTAAATTCATTTTTTTATATATAACTGAATCAAAGTTTCATATGTTGATAGACTAAGCCCATTTATATTTCAATCTTTTCTTTCCTTAAATAGCTTAGATTAGCAATTTGCCGTAAAAATGTAACAAAAAAGTATACTCTTCATATCGACTTCATTCACTCTTATTTCTGTCCATTTTCTTCACATTTTTAGATTTTTAGGAATAACTTCACTTAATGCTCTAAAGACGAACTCCTCTTAGGCTACGATGGGAATTTACTTTTGATATAGTTGATGAGGGAAACTGGTTTTCGCAATAAGAACCGTTATTACAAACAAATGATTTACGTACGTCTTGGCAATAAAATATAAGTAAACTAAACAGTAAACATAACTCAATTTGCTTAAAATTAATGCAGTTGCCACATATTGTAAGGAGAAACGTTCTTCTTTTCATTTCTAATGCTAAATTCTACTCGTTTTTTCAAGTTATTCAGTGTATTATCTTTTGTGAATATTTCTCTATAAATGATATTATATTTAAACATTAAATAGGGCAATCCACTTAATGACCTTTAAAAATTCAATTATCCATCTTTACCTATATCTAAAAATTTAAATTTTCTTCCTATTCCATGTATTTACATTCTTTTACCATTAATTAAATGAAATGTAAGTAGTCAAACCAATTAGTGTCACATACATTCATTCTACCGCAACTATATATGTAGCAATTGGTTCAACTTTCTCATTATAATTGAAGCAAATCTGCTTCCCTGGTACTAAACTCCATGGGGCTTAGACTGTATCATGACTCTTATGAATGTTGATATATTTCATGTCTTTGGATAGTTAAACTATTACAGTGGTACCTCGACTTACGAATCACTCAACATACGAACTTTTTTCGTACTCCATTATGGCCTCTAACTTCGACATACGAACCGTGGTGCTTTTATAATCCCGAGTACTGTAGTATGTATGAGCAAGCGAATGTAGATGACCGCGCAATAAACCTCTACCTGGTGCAATTCTTTGATTGAACAGAATTTACAAAAATTGATTGTCTAATTGAACAGAATTTTCAAAAACGTAAACAATTTGACAACATTTACGTGCATTATTTCCCTCATTTATAGTGGAAAACTAACAAAGATAATGTGATTCCTATGACATTTTCCTTTGATAAAGATGAAGAAGCTACGGAGATAGCTCTTAGAGAGAGGGACCCCTCGTTTGGTTTACTTATTTGCTACTCGTACCAGGCTTATCTCGTGTTCATTTTATACGCAATATTTAAGCCGATTACTTTACCAATGTGCGGGAATTTAGTCAGGAAAGATCCCTAAAATGATCACCCTCTCTCAGGGTTTAGAATCCGATCGGATTTGACGCACGTAACCTTGAGCTTTTCTGCTTCGTTTATATTTTTCCTTGGCATTTTCAGTAGAAAAACCTGTTAGTGATAGAGAAATCGACCAAAGAGATCGGCCATAGTTAAGTCCTTTCTGATTTCATATTTTTATAATTGCTCGAAGATTCATCCATTCATTCATTGGTTTTCTGTCTTACGACAGGTCCATGATTACATGTTAAACCGAGTTCTCCATTGTTCCCTATCCATCGCTATTGCCTTGAGATCCTAATAACTCTCTTTATTCTTCTTGAGCACGTCTATTAGTTGAAATCTTTTCCTACCCCTTGCTCTTCGACCTTCTAATTTTCCTTCCATCACCTCTTTGATCATACTTTCTCTTCTTAGGTGGTGACCTATTCAGTTTGCTCGAAGATTATATTTGTATAACTACATATAACAAAAATGATTTAAATAATTACTGCCAAATTATTTTTTCTCTCGTTCGTATTTTAACCTGCAGATGTTTAAATGACTTTTTTTTCAAAATATCCAAGACAGAACGTATTAATTGATTTACCGTAAGATACACTGGAAAACTGGCTTTCGAGATACGTACTTTTTAAATAACAAACTCCTATCTGGAAGGAATTAAGTTCGTAATTCGAGGTACACTCCACTGTACCACTGTACTCGTAAGGAAAAGAATAAGGATGGTATCGCACAAATAGTCGTGCGATCAGAATATGTGGGAGGAGAAAGCCTACAACTTTTCCCAAAACAGCGTGGAAAAATTCTGGGAAGATAGCTCAATAGTCAAAGCAGTCGCCCAGGTAGCGGAAGACCCGGGTTCGGGTCCCGGTTTTCTTAGACTTTCTTCGTGTCCGTTTCTACCCGGGAGTAAACTATTACTATTTGTGATATCGACAGTTTAAGACTCAATACTATACTGTCAACGTCCAAATTGCAGTCTCTTTTTAAAACCACAACAAAACAGCATAACATTTGTAGATTTACGCAAGCGTATTTATAATTCATTAAAACGACCATATTTGATTCACGAAGACCGATTGAGATAATTCGCACATTCTAATTGGCCTCAGCATCGGCACCCACGGATAACAGCTGCGAAACATTCAGAGAAGTCTGCGGAAGAGACGCGGCAACGGCGCAGATTTAACAGCATCCGCGGACACTGATCCGGCAATTTACCATGGAGATGATGCTGAGCGTAAAGGAGGAATCGCTGTCTCACAAATTGGGGAGAGTTTGGAAGGGGAAGAGAAAGAGATGTGAAATACTGAAAGGAAGAGGGGGTAAAAGGAATCAGACAATGAGATACAAGCGAATATTATGCGAAAGAAATCGGTACCTAAAATATTGTAACTCCTATTATTCCTATTGCTACCTAATCTTCATATAAATTACGAAATATCATCCTGGTCTTAAGCCCAAACAAGTGCCGCCTAAATTATTTACTGGGAAGTAGAGCTCTGTTACCTGTCAATAGATATAATAGATGTCTTGATAATTTAACCATGCATCTATTTACTTAGCCGACTTCATCGAGTCTGTTGCTTCGATACGAAATCCAATCCGAAGTTCTTCATGTAGTAATCCAGGATAGTGTTTTCCTTAAACTGCCGCGATGGATAAACCGCGATTGGCTTAACCCCTTTTAACAAATAGAGGATACGAAACAACTATAAGAATGGTCTCATAGCTCCAAAGGATATAGTAATTTTATTTATACAGATTTAGTAAACCTATAACAAACCTAGAGAAAGAATACAGGAGACAAATACTTGCCTAGATTTTCCCGTCACCTAACCTATCAACTCAAATAAAGCACTTCTCTCAATTTACTCACTCGGCATGTTAATATGTATATTAACAAATCAAGTGTGTGTCAAACACGCTAGTTAAAGTTCCGCGGGATTTTCTCGAGGACTTCAAATAAACCTCAGGATAAATAATATCATAATTAACCCTAAAAATGAATCCTCGTACAAAGCGATCGCACGGTCTTTCCTTCTTTTATATCGAAAAGAGAAGAGAGAGATGAGCGTCTTTGTTCGAATCCACGAGGCGGATTGAAATCTTTCTTTGCGTGCGCAGCGGGACAATCAATTCGCGCGATTAGCACTCAAAAGAAAGGAATTGCAGGGCAAAGTGGCGGAGGGTCGCGTGAGAAGGGGAGGATGAATTGAGAAGGCATGAGAGGAGTTTTTCGAGAGCAGATAATTGATAACTTCTTTTGGCTCTTTGTCAGTAGGAAAAGCCTTGTGCTAAAGAGCGCGCCATTAACATTATGCCTCGCCTTTCACATTACGTCTACCCTTTCTCATGTCTCACCTTTCGTAAATCAGTCTTTCGCTCCTTAGCTAAATGAAGTAATTCTATTTCACAAAAATAAAAACACAAACTTATGTCTCCGAAATGTTTGATGATATATTATTCAGTATTTTCCCATCTCATTTGTCATCTCACTGTTGGAAACAGCCGACATATCAATATTTTTCAGAACGAAAACTTTAATTAAGTTACTGAAAATATCGATAGAACTGGTAATATTAATTACTAAGAAAACTTCCTCATCAGATCTGATTATACATATATGTGCATTTGACGGTAATATTTCATGATATTTCAATGGACCTGTGGGCTACACCCTGATAATATTATATTTAAACATTAAATAGGGCAATCCACTTAATGACCTTTAAAAATTCAATTATCCATCTTTACCTATATCTAAAAATTTAAATTTTCTTCCTATTCCATGTATTTACATTCTTTTACCATTAATTAAATGAAATGTAAGTAGTCAAACCAATTAGTGTCACATACATTCATTCTACCGCAACTATATATGTAGCAATTGGTTCAACTTTCTCATTATAATTGAAGCAAATCTGCTTCCCTGGTACTAAACTCCATGGGGCTTAGACTGTATCATGACTCTTATGAATGTTGATATATTTCATGTCTTTGGATAGTTAAACTATTACAGTGGTACCTCGACTTACGAATCACTCAACATACGAACTTTTTTCGTACTCCATTATGGCCTCTAACTTCGACATACGAACCGTGGTGCTTTTATAATCCCGAGTACTGTAGTATGTATGAGCAAGCGAATGTAGATGACCGCGCAATAAACCTCTACCTGGTGCAATTCTTTGATTGAACAGAATTTACAAAAATTGATTGTCTAATTGAACAGAATTTTCAAAAACGTAAACAATTTGACAACATTTACGTGCATTATTTCCCTCATTTATAGTGGAAAACTAACAAAGATAATGTGATTCCTATGACATTTTCCTTTGATAAAGATGAAGAAGCTACGGAGATAGCTCTTAGAGAGAGGGACCCCTCGTTTGGTTTACTTATTTGCTACTCGTACCAGGCTTATCTCGTGTTCATTTTATACGCAATATTTAAGCCGATTACTTTACCAATGTGCGGGAATTTAGTCAGGAAAGATCCCTAAAATGATCACCCTCTCTCAGGGTTTAGAATCCGATCGGATTTGACGCACGTAACCTTGAGCTTTTCTGCTTCGTTTATATTTTTCCTTGGCATTTTCAGTAGAAAAACCTGTTAGTGATAGAGAAATCGACCAAAGAGATCGGCCATAGTTAAGTCCTTTCTGATTTCATATTTTTATAATTGCTCGAAGATTCATCCATTCATTCATTGGTTTTCTGTCTTACGACAGGTCCATGATTACATGTTAAACCGAGTTCTCCATTGTTCCCTATCCATCGCTATTGCCTTGAGATCCTAATAACTCTCTTTATTCTTCTTGAGCACGTCTATTAGTTGAAATCTTTTCNTCAATTTCGTTCGAAGTAAAGAAGTATATATTAATGTATGCGCTAATTAAAAATATTGATACATTAGATCTAAAGGCTTAAATAACCAATTTAAATTATATTTTCTTGGTTGAGGGAAAGATAAATAACGAAACACCGAAATTAGCTACTATTATCTGCTAAAAATAATTCTACCCGTCAGTTAAGAATATTTGGTATATGATCTGAATATTTTTTGAGAAACTGGAAGTGAAATAAGCGGAATATGGAGAGAGGGGGGGAATAGTATAGTAGATGGGTGGAGGAGCGCGATGTTGGAGGGCAGAGAGTAAAGGATTGAGAGGCACCTCAGAGCTAACTATGGCGCCGAAAGATGAGAAAAGAGGGTGCAATTAACCCTGAGATATGAAGAGTGATTATGGAGATGGAAGAGGAGATGAAAACGGTTTGATTTGCGTGCATTGCGTGGGAGAGGAGATGTTGGCTTAGGAGAGGGAAGAAAGATGGAGTTCCACGATGAACTCATAAATCGAAAGCTGCCATTTTAACGAATTCAGAGCACAGGAACGCCTTTCAACGGTTGCTGCCCTCTATTCGGCAGCTCTTTAGCGGTGGCTCTTTCCGTTTCCCAGAACAAGGATCGATTCGTTATGAAATCTCCGATCCTCTACTATCGAAGGCAACCTTTTTTTCCGAGATATGAAGCTGTTGTCTAATTGCAGCTATTTCCACACCCATCCTGGTGTTTGCATATATACATATATTTGTGGTTCAACGATTGAAACATTTAGGTTAAGGTATTATTGAGTTTCAGTTATAACCTATAGTAATTGCTTCGATAGGTACAACATAGAAATCTAAATTATGATTGATTTTAGTCAACTAAAGAAGAAGATATTTTATTTAGTCACCATCATCCCAAAACAGATGTAGTAGAAGCTACCCTATAAGTCATGAATATAAATAACACTTTATCTTTACACTTCTCATCTACATTATAACACTATTCTACCTACATTGGATTAATTTCACTCATATCCTAGATTTTCCGTGAGCTATCGAATAGCATACTGCTGTCGCGCACTATAAAATAATTCGATTGTAGATATTTAGTATGGAAACTGATATCAGAAAACGAAGAGCGTTCTTATGGCCGATTTCAAGAAAAGTATTACATCGTCTTTCACGATACGATATCTGCTACGGAATTTCCCTAAATCGTAAGTAAATCACTGCGAATCACACGAAGATACGTTTTTATTAACTCATGAATCTACACCTGCGCTACGACATTTACTTATTTTATTTTCTTATGAATCCTCGAGCTAATCGTGCTAATTCAATTAGAAGACTTTATAAATTTTGGATGAAAATCGCATCTTTGATCTTATCCGAAAAGCAGAGGGGGCGGTTCTTGCGGGAAGACCTGCAGGGCAATTTTCTAAACATATACATTCCAGATCATGACTTGCTATTCACGCAGTCGATAATTAACTTATTCATTTTGCTTGCTTCTCAGAAGATAAGCGATTACGCTAAATTTTCTGAGAGATATATTTTCACGCACTATTAAACGTAAAATTGTACTAAGTGCATAAAAAACCTGCTTCCTTCGGTAGAAAGTATGCTATTCGAATTTCAACCACGGAAAGATTTCCATATTCAACATTAAATACATGAAAAATACTTTTAAATGTTTTATCGTTGCATTTTGATTTTTATACTTTGCAAGAAATATGAATGTATGATTTGAATAGAAATTTTTAAATATAATATCACGAAAAGGTCCTCAAGGTCTCATAGCTCGCATTCATCGAGGGTATTTGCAAATTTTTGTTAATTTAAATATGGGATAAGCGATTGTATTGATTCGATGATTTGGTTCCCGGAGATCTCCCCACGGGTGATCACTGGACCGGATAACTCCCCACGGTGAAATCCGCTTGGCCATAACTGCCCACACTACAAACCCTCACGCGCACACATGAATCCCCACATTTGAAAGATCATCGTATATTATATATCGAATTTTTATCGCACATCGTTTACAACTATTATTAAGTTATAAGTTAAAATAATAACTGTTCTAACGGCAGTGATTGAAAGTTTATCGTATTACTGTCGTATATAATACTAAAGCTCTCACAAGACTCAAATTTCGTCAGCTATGGTATCTCACTCCTTGTGTGCGCAACCAGCTACCCACTGCAATCATTTTAAATGTAATGACTATGATGTGATTTAAAATTTTATGAATCTGCTGGGACACCCATATTTTTATGTAGGCAAATAGGTATGTAATGATAATTGATGAATGTTAAAGCGGTTATAAAACATTTCTGAAACTAAATTCATTTTTAATTAAATTCACTGATATAATGCACTCTTATAGAATTTATATTTTATTTCTAAAAGTGACATGTTTTAAAGTTTCTGCGAAACTTAGGTCTCATTGAAAACCACACTTGACTGAAAAAATAAGGAACGATTCGTTATCTACGTAATGCTAAAAATCTAATGATACATCTTTAGAAACGTATGTGTAACTGTTTATTATAACCGTTGCAAAAGCAGAAGCGCTCTTTCAGTCTCAATAGGGAAACTGGAAGAAGGAACCAACATAGTAGTTCAGTATGTACAAAAACGAATCTAACATCTCTTTTCTTAAGTAATTGGTATAAGTTAAAAGGAAGGATGTCAGCAAATTCTCCAAAATCATACCAATGTCCTAATATGCATATTATACCATAAGCTTTCAATCAAAGCCTTTACGATAGTTATTAACTTAACTTATAACTTAACAATGGTCGTAAACGATGCGAGAAAGTAATGCGATGCATAATATGCGATAAATATTCAAATTTGAGGATTTATGTCGGTGGGGATTCATGTGTGTGTGTGTCCGCGTGGTGGTTTGTATGTAATGTGCCTGGTTATGACGGAGCGGATGTCACTGCGGGGAGTTATCCGTCCCGGAGATCTCTCGTGAGGAGATCTCCGGTCACCGATGATTTATGTTAATTTTCCACATTAAATATAGCGATTCCTAACGTCTGTTGGTGCGAACAATCAGCGCAAAACATTCCTGTAAAATGTTAGCGCTTACATATAAGATGCACAACTTTGCAATTGCACCCAGTTTATTAAGTGAGAAAAAATCAAAATTTAAAAAATAAAAATCGAATGAAAGAAGTGTAAGTACGATAATTCAACTGCGATTCTTTGAAACTGTAGAAAATACTAGGTTACTCAATCGCCTGTTATGGCGTTCCACGACATCCGATTATCACATATAGCTTCCCTGCATATTAGTTCAGATGGTGTTGCCTCTGAAAACAATTACGCCGAAATAGAATTGAAGAAATATAACAACTAAACCATTTATTTTGTTGGAATGGAAATTATTGATGTATTTATAACATTGCATCTAAATTCATTTTTTTATATATAACTGAATCAAAGTTTCATATGTTGATAGACTAAGCCCATTTATATTTCAATCTTTTCTTTCCTTAAATAGCTTAGATTAGCAATTTGCCGTAAAAATGTAACAAAAAAGTATACTCTTCATATCGACTTCATTCACTCTTATTTCTGTCCATTTTCTTCACATTTTTAGATTTTTAGGAATAACTTCACTTAATGCTCTAAAGACGAACTCCTCTTAGGCTACGATGGGAATTTACTTTTGATATAGTTGATGAGGGAAACTGGTTTTCGCAATAAGAACCGTTATTACAAACAAATGATTTACGTACGTCTTGGCAATAAAATATAAGTAAACTAAACAGTAAACATAACTCAATTTGCTTAAAATTAATGCAGTTGCCACATATTGTAAGGAGAAACGTTCTTCTTTTCATTTCTAATGCTAAATTCTACTCGTTTTTTCAAGTTATTCAGTGTATTATCTTTTGTGAATATTTCTCTATAAATGATATTATATTTAAACATTAAATAGGGCAATCCACTTAATGACCTTTAAAAATTCAATTATCCATCTTTACCTATATCTAAAAATTTAAATTTTCTTCCTATTCCATGTATTTACATTCTTTTACCATTAATTAAATGAAATGTAAGTAGTCAAACCAATTAGTGTCACATACATTCATTCTACCGCAACTATATATGTAGCAATTGGTTCAACTTTCTCATTATAATTGAAGCAAATCTGCTTCCCTGGTACTAAACTCCATGGGGCTTAGACTGTATCATGACTCTTATGAATGTTGATATATTTCATGTCTTTGGATAGTTAAACTATTACAGTGGTACCTCGACTTACGAATCACTCAACATACGAACTTTTTTCGTACTCCATTATGGCCTCTAACTTCGACATACGAACCGTGGTGCTTTTATAATCCCGAGTACTGTAGTATGTATGAGCAAGCGAATGTAGATGACCGCGCAATAAACCTCTACCTGGTGCAATTCTTTGATTGAACAGAATTTACAAAAATTGATTGTCTAATTGAACAGAATTTTCAAAAACGTAAACAATTTGACAACATTTACGTGCATTATTTCCCTCATTTATAGTGGAAAACTAACAAAGATAATGTGATTCCTATGACATTTTCCTTTGATAAAGATGAAGAAGCTACGGAGATAGCTCTTAGAGAGAGGGACCCCTCGTTTGGTTTACTTATTTGCTACTCGTACCAGGCTTATCTCGTGTTCATTTTATACGCAATATTTAAGCCGATTACTTTACCAATGTGCGGGAATTTAGTCAGGAAAGATCCCTAAAATGATCACCCTCTCTCAGGGTTTAGAATCCGATCGGATTTGACGCACGTAACCTTGAGCTTTTCTGCTTCGTTTATATTTTTCCTTGGCATTTTCAGTAGAAAAACCTGTTAGTGATAGAGAAATCGACCAAAGAGATCGGCCATAGTTAAGTCCTTTCTGATTTCATATTTTTATAATTGCTCGAAGATTCATCCATTCATTCATTGGTTTTCTGTCTTACGACAGGTCCATGATTACATGTTAAACCGAGTTCTCCATTGTTCCCTATCCATCGCTATTGCCTTGAGATCCTAATAACTCTCTTTATTCTTCTTGAGCACGTCTATTAGTTGAAATCTTTTCCTACCCCTTGCTCTTCGACCTTCTAATTTTCCTTCCATCACCTCTTTGATCATACTTTCTCTTCTTAGGTGGTGACCTATTCAGTTTGCTCGAAGATTATATTTGTATAACTACATATAACAAAAATGATTTAAATAATTACTGCCAAATTATTTTTTCTCTCGTTCGTATTTTAACCTGCAGATGTTTAAATGACTTTTTTTTCAAAATATCCAAGACAGAACGTATTAATTGATTTACCGTAAGATACACTGGAAAACTGGCTTTCGAGATACGTACTTTTTAAATAACAAACTCCTATCTGGAAGGAATTAAGTTCGTAATTCGAGGTACACTCCACTGTACCACTGTACTCGTAAGGAAAAGAATAAGGATGGTATCGCACAAATAGTCGTGCGATCAGAATATGTGGGAGGAGAAAGCCTACAACTTTTCCCAAAACAGCGTGGAAAAATTCTGGGAAGATAGCTCAATAGTCAAAGCAGTCGCCCAGGTAGCGGAAGACCCGGGTTCGGGTCCCGGTTTTCTTAGACTTTCTTCGTGTCCGTTTCTACCCGGGAGTAAACTATTACTATTTGTGATATCGACAGTTTAAGACTCAATACTATACTGTCAACGTCCAAATTGCAGTCTCNAGAACCAATATTAATTTTATTCTTTCAAAATAAACTTCTTTTAATTCTGTTAACTGTGAATTGCATAAGTGGAAACATCAAAAAATATATTGTAATTTTCTCTCTGAGTTATTAATTATAGGATCGCTGTATTTTCCAGGCTATTGCTATAAATAATTTGAAACATTATAGATATATTGGAAATTGCAATTTATAAAAACAACTCGAGGAATCCAAACTTAAATCAAAACTTCGATAGCTTTATAATGTACAGAGGCAGACATTTTGCGTTCCATTGCCGGAGAATTTGTGGTGATATGAGCTAGAGAAAGAGAGGAATTTTCAGAGGGAGGATAAATAACTTTTAAGAGAGAATGTTTGAGGGAGTGAAAGGGGATGGAAAGATAAGAGGGGTTGTCAGAGAGAGCGGATGAGTCCTTTGATCTGATCCAATGGCTTTGGCAGCTCAGGGAATAATGCCGCAGGAAATGAAGCCATTCAAGACGCCTAGTTATTTTCGGAATTTTATTGAGCAAAGTTGCAATTGTCCTCTGCGATCGCCTCTTGCGGCTCGTTCAACCACACTTCCTCTCTCCTCCCCCCCCCCCCCCAACATCCTCTCTTTCCCTCCGATCATATTCTATTGCCATTCATCGTCATCGTCATTTGTTTGCGATCATTAACTAGAAGAGAGGAAATTGAACCATTTGCTAAATTAGGCACTATCTTCTGCGAATTCTATAGCGGGAGTGGCACACTAAAAGTTAACGGAGAGAACATTTTCGTTCGTATTATTCATACATTTTGGCAGAATCTACATTATTGTAGGATAATACAAATCAATAATTCATACATGTTAATATTTTCTAATTGTTTTATCGTAGAGGAATTGATGAAGAAATTTTGCGTTTTAGACAGTGGCAGAAATTGTTTTCTCTGCCAGAAAGGACTCATTAAAACGTGGAAATGGTCACTTAGTTGAGATTAATAATTGCAGATGAGAATAATAAAAGTTATTACCCTTTCCTCTTTCATGCGCCGATGGATAATTTAAGTTATGAAAATTCCGTTGGATTTATCTTCACTTTTTTTAATTATTTCTAAACAATTGAGATATTACTAAATATTTCAATTCATAATCCAATACTTCTTAACAGAGCATATGCGACAGCTTTTTAATAAGTTTTATTGTGCTATCATATACAAACATATATTACTTTGAATCCTTAATTAATACCAGACATTAATATTTATAGTAAGTGTTTCTGTTGATGAATACTTAATATTCAACAAATAACGGAAATCCACGTTTACTTCTTGCTTTCAAAAACTTCCGATGAATCGAATGCTCGAACTGTAAGATCTCTATTTTATACTGAAAATTAAACGGAAGTGAAACATTCCCAGTGTTGAATTCCTGTCATTTAATAATGAATTCTGTCATTAATCTCTTCTTGTATTCGTTTTTCCAGCCAGCGAATGTGTGCATACCCATTAATATATTCGACCAGTCTATTTGGATTTACAGAGAATTAATAAATGGCTCGTTTCCTCTATTTATCGCATGATGTAATTAACTTATTCCCCTCCCTTGAAGCCGTTCGGCAAATAGAGTGTCATCTCGCATTTATTAACTGGTTTTCCCAATCCGATTCTATTTATATTTACCTCTTTGCTATTCAGAACAGTGCCACCTTTCCTTTCTCTCCCCATCTCATCGTCTGACACTTCTCGACGACCCAGCATCAGCCGGTCCGGCGCAACCCCTCATCAGCCAGTCCTGCCAACCCCTCCAATACCCCCAACATCAAAATTCTCCAATATCAACCTCCCCTCCCCGCTAAACCCTCTCTTTAGGCCCTTCCGTTTCCCTCATTCCATCCCCATCTTCCTTTCCATGGGCCCCCTTCCGGCACACGTTCCAAGCAATTTGCCCGACCCAAAAGTGCCTTTCATATGCACTATTGACAACACTTTAGATCAAATTAGGCGTATTCTCGGCCATTAAGCTTGTCTATCGACACATAAAAGGAGAGTGGGAGGAAGGAGATCCCGCCCTGTGCCGTCAGAAGAGGAAGGGGAATGAGGAGAGACTACGCGAAATGTAGTCCAAGAGATGGAGAGGATGCAAATCAGTAGAAGAGGAGGACAAACGACGCTCGAAATTGAGACTTCAGAGTCTCCCACTGCAGTCTAAAGGAGAGGGGAAAGTAGAATAGAATGGAATATCACTTTATTGACACTATATTGTCTCCTATTAGATCCAACTCTTCGCAAGTTAAGCTGCAGAAAGCAAAGATAGAAGAAGATTAAGCATTAAAAAAGAGAAACGAAGGAGAAAATTATTGAGTAGATAAAAAAACGAGTCAAGTAGTTAGGAAAAAAAATTCCACGGAAGGAAACCACCCACGATAAGGGTTGCGTGGAAAACTTACGAAGCTTAGTGATAAGGAAGTAGAGTCATAGTACACGCAACCCGTTACGTGGAATACGTGTAGAAAGTAGGTTATAAAATTGTTATATTATATACATATACACATATCACTAAATTATAAACTTAAAAGAAACTATTTTCCAAGATCTGAAAACAAAATTTTAACAAATTAACCATAGAATCTACCAATTTGGCCTTGAATTTGTGGTAGGTATCCATTATAAGAATAAGGAAAAAGAACACTTACACCTTTAACACAATATTTTATTACACGACTATGGTTTCCACCCTTAAGGTCATCATTAGATGTATGATCTAAAGGTACCTGATGATGACCTAAAGGGTCGTGTAATAGAATATTGTGGCAAAGGTATAAAAGTTCTTTTTCCTTAACTTTATAATTAAACTTTGAGAATATTACTCATACCTTAATTTACGTTTACCAGGATACCTTACAATATTATGACTAAATAAAACATAAAAGGTGCAAACATTTAGTATCCAGGTATTGGGTGCAAGTATATATAGCAAATAGGGCAGTAAAATCTATCAAAAATGGTAAAAAATAAGTTTATTGATACAGAAGTTAAGACAGTCAGATCATGAAAGCAATAAATAATTAAGTAGAAAGGGTAGAAAGAAGAGTGGGTAGAGAGATGAGGAGAAAGAAAAGGAAGGCATGAAATGCGTCGAGCGAAGTGTGAGTATCCTATTTTGTTGGATAGGGGGGCCTAAAAAAGAATTAGGACTCTCGATGCAATACTTCAAGCGTCTTTTTCAGAGAACGGAGGAATTAATCCTTGCTTGTAAAGGAAAGAAAGAAGGCCATCAGAACCAATTTAGGTCCATGAAACCTGCTCTCGGATTCCTGTGACTTATCGAATGATATACACCGATCTTTCAAATGTGAACTGATTCCCTGTATTCTCTATTTTAAAATCTTAACTGCACCAAGCAGTCTTCCGGTAACTAAGTGGCGCATAACTCGCTCTTCAGTCGCAACGGTGGCGGAAAAAATTAGAAAAAAATGTATCGATATATATCGTTATCGAGAGTTAAAAATGATCAGAAAGAGATCTCGATCAGTTCGCATTGTTTTGCATTCAGCATGATATTGTAAGTTCATAATAATAGATATTAGTAATGTATATCAAGTAATAGTAATGTATACCGTATAGAGTGGAAACCAGTTAACACAAAACCGGATAACACGAGATCCGTTCCCTCTCCCATTAATTCCAGTTTATATTAATTTGTTCAATGCGAAACCATTTACACGAATCAAAAGTTAACATCAAATTTTTATGACGCGCATCTAAGGAGATATTTTAGGAAAATAGCAGCACAAATCTCACTGGATAAATCGATCCGGCGTTTATGATGGGCTTTCAATCGACATGAACATTATCACTCTGTATTTTAAATTGCATATAAACATTGTTCGTAAACTGCACTACTATTTTATAATCTGAGCTTACTTAATTAAAATTTTTGTTCAGTGGTTAAGAGTTCATTCATTTAATGAATGTAGCCTTATAATACTTTTCGATATAAGAGCCGAAAAACGCACGTAACTACTGAACAACTCAAAGCGGAGGGCTGCGTAAGCAAGAAATACAGCTAACACGAAATTTATCTAACGCGAAATGTGTAGGCGTTTTCTATATATTCCGTGATTTCCACTGCGTTTCTAGTATGCTCGGGCTAGAATTGAATCATCATTTGAACCGGATGTAAATTTAATCCCATTCTATATTCAACCCGTTTGTGGGAAGTATTAAATAATCCTGTGAGATCCTGTAATTAAAATTTTCGTTTTCGGGAAAAAATGCCCTGGAAAGGTAATTCCTCTAGTCGAATGAAGTAATCTGGAAAATCTGAGATTTAGAGATTGAGATATGTAGAGGATTTATAGGAAGTAATCTCGTTACATTTTCTAACTCTCAATGGAACTCACGTCCGAAGAGAAGCGATTATTATCCGACGAACATTCGGAAAATGCCTTTCTGACCGCGTTGCGGTAACACTCCAACGGTTTTGAATGCATTCATTCCATCCGAACCAATTCTTCATTTCGCGAGAAAGACAGAATTCCATTTCCAAAGAAAATCTCCTCCAAGATTTCCGATTTCAAAGCGCCATACTTTTATTCCCAGAGCTCAACGAATGCTAGATTTTTCTATAGGAAGAGAGGAATTTGCTCCTCCGTTTTATTTACCAAAGTCGGGAAAAGAATGAGAGATTGATCGTGTTTGCTTAAAATCCGATGAGGGTGTAAATGGGTGATCATCCGTAGACCTTTAATTGTGTGCAATACGCATTTGACGACAAAAAAGCTAGCGATAAACAAAATAACCATTTTATGCATTTCATCTACATAGTTTAAATGATCAGTGAAATTTGCTGAAGGAGCTGTAGCTAGCTTAAGAACGCAGTATAGTCAAGAATTGCTGACATAGGAAAAAACAATTGAAATTTACTTTCCTCAATACAAAATCTTCTGTCGACTTTCAATATTCACTTTTAAGGCGAGGAAAATCTATTAGTCGTATGCAGGAAGGAATCGCCTCAGTCGACAAACAAAGAATTTGCTTTCGGTTAAGCAAAGAATGGAAAGTCTCCTTCCAGTACTGTACTGAATAGCAAAAAGAATAGTCCGTTCGCTTTCAGTAAAAGCGTTCTCGGGTTCGATTTCCTGTGGGAGCTAATTTTTGCGAAACTACACCAGCTTTCGATGCACTTTTAAGATCATTTAGTTTTACGATGAAAAGCAATGAGAATTGTTAGCACTCCCTATTCAAATATAGATACAGCCGCGTTAGCGATTAATTAACCCGACACATTACTCGGGAGCAATAACGTAAGCTTAAGAAATAAAGTTAAACTAGCTTCTCGGTTCAAAAGCTTGTTGCTTACACAAGATAAAATTTTCTGTTAATTTTCATGCAAAATGATATGAAATAGTTCTTCCACATCTATATAGTTTCTCTATTGGTTTCGGTATTCCTGGAGACAGATTCTCTCCAAGCGCGGACTAATGTCGATGAGACATTCGAGGCTTATTTCTTACCGCGAAATTTATTCCAATTTAAATGTCGCACTCAGAAGGAAGAGGAAGTGGTATTCGATGGTAGAGTGGAGAGGGAAGCCGGAGGAAAGGGAGGAAGGAAAGAGGAGAGAAAGAAGGGAGGTCGAGAGCGATTAATCCGCAGTGGGGGAGAGTGTTATTAAAAATGGGAAGAGCAGAAGACAATGGGTCTGCTTTCGATGAATGGGCCAAAAACGGCGGATCTGAGGTGGAATAGAATGGACTTTATTGGAAGAGATTTCGCCTGAAAAGGCTAATCTTGCGTTGAACTCAAGAGATGGAAATTAGGGGAATCAAATAAGCATCCTTCAGAATTTGAAAAGAAAAAATGTAAAGCGAAAGCGCTCGAAATTGGAATGTACGTTTGATTTTTTCCCCTGGATTTACAAGCGTGTTCGTGAAAGGGAGAGAAGAAAGATATTTGATTCTGATTCGAAAATCTCTTAATCGCAGCTTCTCAGTGCTGCTGCATCTTCAGACGTTGACGGTGTGTAGCCCACAATTATAGCGGATTGGCTCTCTCCTTTGGCCCTTCTGTGCGTGGTTAATAAGAGACTGTAAGACAAGAAACAGTTTGCGATGAATGCGAGATTTCAAGATTTCGACGCGTCAAGCGTTTGTCAAGACCGTCACATGTTTGAGAGGTTCTAACAGTTTGCAGCGAGGCGGGTGAAAATTAAAGTTAAAAGGACGCATCGATAACTAATTCGGGCAAGAAGTCTTTTAGTTGAAATACGTGCCATCAATCTCCATAATTAATGTCCATTAATAATCGCAGGCTTGCTCCTAGAAATAGACACTTATTGTATTATAATCACCTATTATATGTTATTTCGAGATCTCCATAGTTTCAGCTGCCTCCGTAACATTCGGGCGACTCCATCTAGTCCTACTAGTCATCTAACACCTAAAACCTATCCCCGAACTTCCTTTTAGTCCCTCTTTGACGGTGTTTCCTTCTCTTATGGCGACCTGAGAGTATCTCCCACATATGATTCCAGTCAGATTTATAGTATTCTCTCCAATTCTCCACTCTATGCACCTCCATCTTTTTTATCCTTTCCGTCCTATTCACCTTCTGCATTCTTCTGCTTGTCCATTTCCTGCCTTCTAAAATCAATTTAATGTATTTTCTGCAGCAAGAAAACAGTCCATCTGAAGCATCCCATGATCATCTTTCTATAGTTCTCATCTATATCTCTCTATAATATAATCCTCTTCTTATTGAACCCGTCGCTAATCTGTTCTATGTTTTCACCGTATATTTCTCATCTCTTTTAATTTTACTGCCTGGAAACTGAAAATCTATTATATACTAAATCGGTTTTTCGACTATTTATCGACATATCTGAATGTGGTTACATGCACACATACAACTTTCCCTATTCCCTTTCGGGTTTAGAATTTGTTCACACTATATCAATAGATGTGGCTGAATACTTTGTAATGTATGCTTTTTGATATCAGTCCGCTGATGGAATCGGTCATTGAGAAAAGTTCGATGAATATAATCTCGTATCTTACGTCTTTGCATCACTTAAAATATTCATTTCGTCGTGAGATTGCAACTAAATCCGAGGAAGAATGATAGACAGTAAAGGGAGAAATTGCAGTGGAAGCCTTCGTATGCCATTTGCTATTATGGAGTTCTATTTGAAGGATTATTGATCTAATATTAGGATCTTCATAGAAATGGGAAAATATTTAGATGTCATCCCAGAATGGATATGAAATTCCACCTTAGAGTACAGTTTTAAATTTAATCTATTTAAAAAAATATTCGTCCTCTAAGTCCTCGTCGTCTAGTTCTAAGGTTTGTACATGCCGATAATAAAATATTAGTTAATTATTTCGATATTTTATTTATCTATATTAAATATAGCTCAAAATGATAGGGAAAAATTATCCTTGCTGATTTGACTGACTCTTTCAAGATTTATTTCTTAACGCTGTTGGTACTTCATTTTTCTTCTTAATAGTTTTTACCAGTTCTAAATCCTTCATATATTTAACATTGAATAAAACTGAGGGGAAAACAGAATCCGTGACATAGAATTCATTAATTAATTTATTATATAGGAAAGGTGTACATTTACTTTGCTCTAAAGCATTCCCAAATAGTGTGTAGGAGATGCGGCATGGTATCTCACAAATTGGCACTTACATTCGCATATAAAATATGAGGATAGTCTCCCCAAAGAGTTTACAAGAAGGAGAATTTATTTTTGCTGGCATTCATATTTAATATGACGAACGTTTAGACAAGTGATCGGAAAAAAATAATTATATGAACGGAAACGTACATAATTGCTTACTCTTACAATAGCAAGATAGGGAAAAGAACAGCGAAAGTAACTTGGAGGTTTCTTATTGTGAATATTAGCCTGAATTAAAAACTTAGAAGAAACTCTCCGATAATGTACCTTCCTATTCCGAAGATATTAATGTTATACCAAAATTACACAATGCCATTTCTCCCAGAGTTGTTTTTCCAAACAGAATTCATTAGTAATTCAAAATAAGTGCATTATTGATAAACGAAAATTATTTGCAAATGAATTACTTATTTTAACATTAATTAAGAGAGATTTTTATTATTAATATTAATTAAGCAAGACAATTAAACAAGATCTAATTTTCTGGTAATTATCGATTTTTAATTCCCAAACGGAATATTCGATATATTTAACTAAAAAAATATTGTGATGAGATTACAAAACTGAAATAGCCAAGAAAAAAGGACTATTGGTTGCGTAGGAAAAAAAGTGATTCAATGCATCGCTCAATTTTCTTTAATAATTCTAAACAGAGATCATGAAATACTTTGTTTCTATGAAGACTACTTACCATATAAAAGAATAACATGCGTGGAAGTTTTTGCAGACATTTAATATACATTACGCGCAAATATTTGCGCGGGATCTGCTAGTGCTTACTAATAAGCGTGACCGTAATCTATAAATTGAATGCAGAATAAACATCTTACATTTACGGTTTTTGTCAATCTCAGCCGCAAAGAGAATAATATTCTATAATACGTCTCTCCATTAAAAATCCTGCACAGATTAATAACATTGATAGGATTTGCAAACCACAAATAGCATAATCTTTTGGAAAATTAAATAATCTTTTGATTCACCGAATGCTTTTTCAAAATGTTGAATCATCTTTCTATATGAAAACTGCGTACATGAAAAGATCGGCCAGGCAAATTACACGAGATGAAAACAGAAATCCTCAGCGGATTTAAATGTTCACTAACGCATTTCGCAGAGACGAGAAAGGTAGAAATTGAATTCCACCCTCACACATATATAAATGGAATGAAGTCGACTTATCTAAGAAAGGCATCTGCGCTTCCCACTCTCGCAAGTGGATAAACACTGCTCGAAGATGGCGTACATTAACGGGCGACTGTAATTCCAATATGGTGGCAAGGGAACGTAGCGCTCCATTACTTGGCGGAAACCGAGAAATTTCTCTACGTAAACATCCATCGAATCAGAAAAGGAACGTTTACCGATCTAAATCTCTTTCGTTCGCAAAAATTGCTTCTTCAAAGTACACATTCGTCTTAAAAAAACAACCACAATCTGTATAGGGAGGGCGATAAATGGAAGAAATGCGCGCGAATCTCTCAAAAGAATAAATGGAACATAAATGGGAAGCGAACGCTGCGGTAGCAGAAAGCTTCATTGAAAGGATTTAGCGTTTCTCTCCACTTAAAACGAGCGTGGTTTCCGCAATTTTTGAAAAGGGGCTACGAAAATTTTTCACGTAAAATGCACTCTCAATTTCAACACAAGCGACATATTATTATTCTGCGCATATTGAAAATAATTGGGGAACCGCTCAGAGTTTTCGTGCATGTGGATTTTTGTAAGTCCCTTTTTGACGAATAAATTCCTCAAATGCGATCCTACAGTAATTGAGGGTAAATCCTTTAAAAAGCCTAAAAATCTGACTTTTTAAATTTTTGCAAATCCGCCTTTTGTCGGAGATAATCAAGAGAGCGAGTTTTCGTATGTCTCCCATTTTTCAATCAACAATCCGCAAAATTATTAACTACGTTTATCTGCCTTCGATTTCGTTTCCGAGGGTCTAATTAAGCGATGAAATTTGTTCGTGATGCATTTATTAGCACGCCTTGAACACTCATTAAGTCCTGTCAAAATAGAGTACCCTTTTCGGGGAAAGAGTGACGTCGCAAAACAATGCCTGACAGAAACCTTCTCTCCTTTGGTCGGACCATTTTCTTTTTTCTCTTTATGTTTTCTCAATTATTTCCATCGAAACCATACCTTATTAGTGGAACACGAAAGGTCGCCCCGTCTCACCCCGGGGTCTAAAACCACTCCCCCACAAAACTACCACCCACGCAGTCTCCTCTTCGTGAGGAATAAAGGAGATTCGGTTACATGGGGAGTACCACACGGCATCGTCCTCTCCCCTCCATCCTTTGTATGCCCGTCCAAAGCAGGCGCTGCAGCTACCTCTCACCGCGTGTGTGGTGGCGCCACAAAGCTCACAAAACGCCCTTTTGGGCCATGTTTCAAACCAATTACGAGGCGACTTGGGGGGTCCTCCAGTGGCCCTGATTGGCCCAGACCAAGACGATATCCAAACCTCTCTTCGCTCCCTTTTATCCATGGGAGGAAGAGACCGAATTGAGCGATTGTGAAGCCCTTTAATAACGCGTCCAATACAGGAATTAGTTTCGTAATGAGTGAAGTGTACGGTAGTTAAATTCGCGAAATTTCATAAATCCTCAAACATGTCACAAAATTCTGTTAATTTGAGAGAGGAACACATAACTGATCCCTAAGTTTTCGGGACTGTCTCACTTCATCAAAAGAAGACACAAAGATAATGTACATTATATAACTTCTATTATGGACCACTTCTTAAAGATCATTTCTTGTTTACTATCAGCGTATTTAAGAGAAATACATAAGACGAAAATGTAATTTATTATACAACCTGAATTAAGTTTATCTTAACCATAAAATGTCTACGCAATGTAAAACTTATTATCGCAATTTTTTTCCAAGCCAAAGAATTATTTTAATGTAAAAGTAGCTATAATAAAGGATGCATGACCTTTAAGTCGCAAAAATAATACCTGCCATATTATATTTTAAAATAATAATACATTTCTATGTATTACTTTAACTTAGCTATGTTAGACATATTTTAATTTAAAATATAAACCGATCTCTGTTACAATGACTCTAAAGAAGAAATTTTTGGGATTTTTAAAAATTTATGTACTGAACACGTTTGTTTCCGGTTCCCCCAAAACCATTCAACACGTGAGTTATATTCAAACATTTTATGAATTCCTGAATTGGTTCCAATTAATATTAATAACTCAAAAAATGCTTTAAATTATGAGATCATTACGAAAGTTATAATTTTTAATATTTTTGAAGTTGAAGATTTAAAGTTATTTGACGCCATAATTTAAACACCGTCTAAACATGGCTAAAAACTAAGGCATAAATCTTCACCATTAAAATTTCCTTTTTTCTTTTCTTACCTGTATGTTTTCACCTGGCAGTTTCTTTGGAATCTCAATTTCTTCTCAAGATTTTTAACTTTTTCAAGATTTTCATTTCATTATCTTTCGATTTCGACTTGTATAAAAATAACTTCATATTACCAATATTTATTTTAAATGAATGCATTACGTGGCTCAGCTTATTTTGTAACGGGAGTAACGGGAATCAAGAGAAGTGTCAAAAGAAAGGAAAATGATCATAGATTCTTATTTTAGACGCGAAATATTAATATAGATCCGAACTTTCGAAGATGTTGTTAAAAAAACACGGAGATGTCGTAATTTTTTTTTCGGAAATAAACAACCTATCACTTTGACGACTAAGGTCCATTGTTGAATGTTGATTTCATGAATTTTCCCATATAAGTGCACGGGGATGATCAGTTATTATAATTTTTATAATAAATGTACGTAAAATAGGCTTTCATGACTTGAAAACAGTAGAATAAATATTATAAATAATTTATATGATAAGAAGCATATTGAGTTATTATGATCTTACGGCAGAATTTTTGTGCTTGGGAGGAGCAGATATTTACGATAATAGATGTATTTTTAAACTAAATTAAGTCCCGTCATGCTTGACGGGGACGTTTGCTAGTATACTATAAAGCACAATAATATAATCTGAATGATTCTACAGAGCCACTTGTTGAATTAGCAATAGTCAAATCGACTGCGAGTCCTTTGAAAAGCGCTTTGCCTTTTGATCATTTCATTTGTTAAATCGCGTAAAGGTAAGATTGATGTTTAAACGTTAAAAATGATGCAACGAATGCCACAATATTGCTAAGGGGTATGATTAGAATTTACAAAGAAATTTCCAGGGTCTAAAATCTGTCGTTTTTCATTCGCGTATCAATAATAACATGCAATGAACAATGCTATTAAATAATATATATAGAACAATCCTTTCTTGCGAAATTATATAGAGACATAACGTATTATCATAACCATCAGCTTTCTTTTTATAAAGGGACCTGCAGCACAAGATAAAATCACCTTTTTCTCTCTATTTTCATCCTTGAGTCACGCCTCTCTTAAACCCTTCCTTTTAACCAAGCATACAAGCAGTATAGTTCACGCCGAAATCTTTACTATCAAACTCTCTTTCCTTCAATCCCTTTCAGGGAAGACGAATAGGGAAGGATCCCACGCCTTTCGCACGCCCACACGGAAAACGGCACGGCTTTTCGATGGAATCTATATAAATCGATTCCCTCCTTCGCGTATTATGTTGCAAGGAGGTAATCACCTCCGCGGACACGGATTCGCGTTCTTTTGCAAGTAAATGTAAGGCAGATACTGAAGGCTTATTTAGCATTTTTACTTACCGTCTTTCCGTACTTCTTTTGTCTTTCCGAATACTACCTCTTTGCTGGATCTTGTCTCCGTACACTAATGTTCGAAGTTTTCGAAGGAAAGATCATTGTGACCTAATTACTTGTATTTCATAATGTTCTGTTTATATTTATGCAAATTCATTTCAATAATTTGCATATGAAATATTGTGTCTGTACAATTTTTGTTTGCCTTTTAGACCAAATTTACCTGCCTTTTCCTTAAAACTTACTATCAATAGGTTTCGCAGGTTTTTCACACCCCTCTTCTTGTGGGCGTTCTCCTGCCTAGATGTTTTTTTTCTAAGTGAAAACTTATTAACACAAATTACTTTTATCTGCAACTTTTTCAAGTTATTTCTTTTAAATTTCAGTTTAGGAAGGGTAACATGTAACAAGAGACAGTAGTATCCATCTCGCGCTAATGAAGTGGTATTATGATTACCGTTATTATTATTGTGATTGAATTCAATCGTATTTTATAGGTATACTTTAAAATAAATTAAATTGTTTTTATTGAAATTAATTCATTTAATGCAAACATAGCATAGTTAAAGCCTATAAGTGAAATTTCTGTGTTAAATGGTCTGGAGGGCTGACTTTCGAAATTTTTATGAAAAATTATCTAAGTATCAACACCAAAATTCAATAATCCAAACACTAAAATATAGTGACAATTAGGTTGAACGCTCAAAGAAATTCAGGTAACCTACCGATTATTATATATTATTTTTGCTCCTTTTTGTTTCATCCTGCCTAACTATCGCTTGAGCTGCGGTCGTAATTTATCTGCGCACATATTTTCACATTTCTCTTTTCTTTATTAGTCACAGGTCCTATGTCTCATCTTTCCAGCCTGTTCTATCCTCTGCCCCTCTCTTCATTTCTGCAAATCCTTTCTTTGCCTTTAAACTGTCTATCCCTTCTCCTCACTTTTCTTACTCTTCCCTCTACTGTTTCATCTAACATATCTCTTAACAAGCATTACCTTCTAAATGAATGCCCAATCCAGTTTCTTCCAGCTTTCATCATACTACAAACATACTATTTTCAATCGTTTTGACAACTGAACATCAGCAGCCACTTTCCCGGTCGACCCTCAGCAGACCGATCAATCGCCTGATGAAGTCAATTTGCGCTCCCTTTGTTGCGCTAAAAACGATCGAATCGAACCATTGCTTGGCGATCCATAGTTCGGCCAAAATTAACCGCTCCCGTCCGGGGCCCTCTTCGCCGAAAATGATTAACTGCGCTGTAGAGGAGTCCTCAATGGCGTGGAAGGCACTCTCGAAGGAGAGCAAAGGAAGGCTCAAAAACAGAGGCGCTCTATCGTAACTGCCCCGGCCGCTGCATAATCGCAGGATGAGTATCTGTATAAGGACCACATAAGCCTGACGGTTAATTACGCGGCGGTCGGTTCCCCTCCGCCCTTTGAAACCTTTGAGTACTCCCTTAATCCCCAAAAATCACCCCCTAATAGTGCGCCCTCCCTCATATAGCCCCCACCCCTCAAACATCGGCCTAATAAATTAGTCCCTGCGGAGGAACAATTTCCTGTGATTATTGCTCTCGGCTCAGGTGCCTCTGACAGGTAGTCCCTCTCCCTTCTCCCACCTTATTCTTCCCTCATCCCAATTCTCTCCTTTCTTCCCATTCTTCCTTAATTCTATCCTCGAACAACCCCCGCCAACCTAAACTTCAGCTCCACGCAGATTGGCAATGAAAGGTGCGCGGGGTGGTCTCTACCACCGCTTCTTTTTACTTCTCCCCCTCTTTTGCGTCATAAGCGCGCCCACACCTCAAACGGCACGGCTTTTTCATGGCATCTATATAAATCGATTCCCTCCTTCGCGTATTATGTTGGCGGGGGTGATCCCCTCCGCGGTCGCGGATTAGCGTTGTTTTGCAAATAAATGTAAGGCACAGACATAAGGCTTATCACCATGATTTTTCCTGTTTTCGCTCCGGTTCAATGAAGTCGCCGAATTTCAGTTCGGGTCCAGTTTCGCTGCGGCAGAAAACGTCGAACCTGTTCGAACCGTTTTTTTCGCTCCAATAAAATAACCCCTCTGCAAGGTTTATATTGTAGATGACTCCTATATAATAATTCCGTTGCCTATTTTAAAATAAAACGATTGATATGAAGAATTATCAAAGAATGAATTCAGTCAAAAGAAGTTTAAGTTAAATGAGTGAGTTGCCAGTTACCGTTGCATATCTTTATAACATATAGCTACTGTTATACTTGATGAGAATTCCCACCGACCATCTGAACGAAATAATTAACTCTTTTTGGTTTCAGTTTAGCTTCAATGATTTAATTTTTCGGTTCAAGTTCAGTTTTCACTACATGAAAAATTAGGATATTTTTGTCTTTCGTTTCGGTGCCGGTTCGATGCCCCGAACAAGATATACGAACGAAGGTGGGATCATCACTTAAGGACTTGTCAAAGAAAGAGAAACTTCAATTGTGGAGGTTTTTTCATTCCCATTAATTCCATTAGCGTGAATAAATTATTTGTTGCTGCATAATTTTCCCTCGTGTCATGAAAAAGATGATAGAGCTAGTTCCCTTTTCCTCTCGATAATGTAATCCCGTTGTAAAATTTAATGGTCAAAGAAGTTTTTACGAAGAATATGTAGGGCTTGTAAGTGAACTCCCCGTTAACTAAGTAGTTCGAGAAGTAGGCGATTGTCTGACAAGGTGATGGACAGTGGGGATTTACCTCCACCCTCTACGATAGCCATGAAGGCCTACTAGGAATCCAGAAAAAAAACTTTTCTGGTACATAAGGGACTTAAAGTAAGGAAAAATTGTTGATTCATGTGAATATGTTCTCAAAAAGCTGGGAGAGTTCTAATTTCTAATTAGTGTATTGCCACAACCAGGAAATTGTTGAGGGCTCCCAGATAACCATGTGGGTTGCACGTTTGCCTTATGTAAAAACGGTCCCGGGTTCGATTCTTGGAGGGAGTCCATATGGGCGAAACGGACTAAGCTATCGAAACACTTTTAACAATGCTACTACTAGGAGATAATAAGTGTAGCAATAAGATGCCTGTATTATAATGATGTACCGCTGTACATCATTGTACTAGTACAACGATGTAAATTTGATCAGTAACGTTCCCACTGGACTACTTATACTAGTCCAGCTATAACGAATTCATTAATTAATACTAATAACCTCACCAGATGTGATTCACCTATTTTCAACTTCCTCCAATCAACAACTTCCTCGTCAGCAATGACGTCTGTATCCCTCGAAATGAGGCCCTAAATTGTGCACTGACTCATTTAATTATTCCATAAGGAATGAAAACTCCGATTTTGCTTAGTTGCAGGGTTTAGAGGGGTAGACAAAGAGTTTAAGCCATACAAATGAAGACCTCAAATTCCAATAAGGGCATGCAACCAAATTATAAACTTCACCGATTATAACCCGGATTTCACCGAAATTCTTGCTAATAAGAAACAGTAATCCGCCTTGGTAAATCGGTTTTACTTAACTCTTTGAACATTTCCACATAAACTTTAGGTTTAGTTTAATTTTGTGTATTCAAGGCATAAAAATAGCATGTAAGTAAGAAGGCCATGTCTTCAAAACCTTTCGCTAGCCTAAAATACTGGAAAACCACATGACTTGCGACAGTTTATTACACGTATGATGATCTACCAACTTCTGTATTTTACAGCATGAAATTTGAAATGCGTGTCAACAGTTTTCGAATTTATTCACTTTGTATTAACCTGTTAAGGGGGTATCAGCGAGAATACATTATGGATATCAGATTTTGGGCTGCAGAATAAAATAACATTGAGTCTCATCGCTCACTTTGTGGCAAGAAATTGCGTCACAAAATTACCTCCTCGTAATTTAAGTGGGTTGTCTGGTCACCAAAGACACTATCCGTTGTGATTGTCTCTAATGTGATTTTATGAAGGATTTCTGCCCGAAAGAGGGTATTTCTTCTTAGTCAGCCTTTTTTAAATTAAAAAATTACAAGCACTTTAACTTTAAGGAATAAAAGGTGTGAAAAACTCCCCAAAGGAAATCACAAGGATTGAGGAGAGATAAATTACTAAGCGCGGAAGAGCCGTTTGGCTGAATCCAAAGGAATAACAGGTGTGAAAAATAGTGACATGACTGGGACTCGAACCCAAGTCGAATTTACCTCTCCTCAATCCTTGTGATTTCCTTTGGGGGATTTACCTCATAAGACCTCTTTTGTGAGTTGTGTGTATCAATGAGAACCATCTGGCGGCAGCTTGTGCCACTAATGTGTAGGTTGCTCGCTTTGCTCACAAAAGCATTCCCAAACAGAGTGGAAGAGACGCGGTATGGAAGTTCAGTGGTAAGAATGCCTACCCGGAAAGTTAGAGACCTGAGTCCCAGTCATGTCTTTATTTTCACACCTGTTATTCCTTGGGATTCAGCCGAACGGCTCTTCTGCGCTTAGAAATTTATCTCACCTCATTTTAATTTTACTTGTTTCTTGCGCATCAGCTGTCTTAACGATCGTTCTCAAGGTATAATCAATCATATCTTAAGGATATCATTGGGGATGATGCAATGCATAATATGAATTTTTATATGAATATAAAAAGTGTGCCCTAACATGAGAGGATAATTATGTATTATACCACTATATTGGTCAGACGGTTATTATTAACCAGCAAAAAACAGTCTGTTAAACTGATATGTAAATGTAGAAATACATTTTCATGTCCATTTCTCTTCTTTGCCGATGAATGCTTTACTTGGTCCCCTGTAATTCAATTATTCCCAAGTAAATGCTCCCTTTTTTCACAGCAAGTATTCTACGCTAATATCTAATTTCGACCTTTTGACAACCCATCTAAGAGAAAGTTTTAGAGTTCTTGACCTTTATGACACAAATTAATGTTACACCTTACAGTTATTCAACTCTCATCTTTTTTATTTTTGTGTTTCACTTAAACCTTAAAAAATGCATTTAGAACTTAAGAAGAACCCCTCCTATTAGATGTCAATTTTTCGTCCGAATGGTCTTTTAAGTTAAACTAAAATCAATAACGTTTACTAAATTCTCTTTACAAATTTTCTGGAATTCATATTTAAATACATTTTACGGTCTTCCTTTCCTTTTACATTAAACGTGTAACATGTTTCATATCAAATTCATCAAAAATTTTCCACATTTCATCGACTCGCGGAATTCTCAATCCTTGCCAAGTCTTTCCTATCTTTAAGTTTTCGCTGTTGCTATTGTTATGCTTTGCTATTTTAAGACATTTTATGATAGATGAATCATTCGTGCATAATTTGCGTAATAATATTGATAAAAAATTCTTTATTATCCTCACGTATTTTTTTATAATTCCATCTCCGGAAATATTCGTTGAGATATTGTCAAGGCTCATTTATTCCAGGTTGCTGAAGTTTTCAACGACAAACTTCACATTTCTTTCACATTAAATCTTAAGCTGCACCATGTTGGGAGCAATGAAGTGCTTTTCTCCATCTCGGTATCGGTAAATATCTATTAGGTGTGAAAACCATCGAAATAATTCTCAAAAGAATACGTAAAATTATAGTTGAGTAAAGGCAGTGTAATTTTTGTGCGCGATGACATAGATTCGACCTCCATCGCAGTGTTTAGGGCGTCGTTAACGTTGAGTAAAACCGAATATTGACTTATCCTCGTTTCTATGGAGACATTTTTAATTGCCCAGATGTGAACGACAAGGAAGGATTGAAAAAATAAACAAGCACTATTTTTACGAGATGGCGCCATAATGAGGTCCCAGCATGCTCGGCGGTCTCTCCCTCCATTTATTGGAGATTGATTTAGTGGACATATATCGGTGGTTCAAAGCCGTCACAAGGAGAGTCTCTCCCCTCAACCCATCGGAAGCCTTTTGCTCAAAAGCCTTCTCTCATTAAAGCGGCTGCGTTTTACAACGGCTCCGCTAGATGCTCTTTTGTCTTTCTCGTGCTTAAAACCGTTGATAAAATTCCCTCCATTTTCCTCCTCTCGTCTCTTATTGCCGTTTGATCTCCATTGACCAAAGTACCCCTCCTGTTTAGAACTCCAATTCCAGTACTCGTTTCCATGCTAATTCTCTCTGACCATGCGTACGCCGTTGGGTTACGCGGCTGCTATTTGTGCCTTCAAAGGCCGCACAAGAACAGACGAGAGAAACAAGAAAATCGCTACACAAATGAAAGTTTTTTTTTTCTCACTCCTCCCGCCTTTTCCCTTCCTACCGCCCATTTTAAACTTCGTCTGATCTTCACCGTTGGCTCTTTGTGGCAAATGGAAGCTCATATCGGATAGGATTTAATGGCATCCTTATGAGGTTCTAGGGCTTTCCTTCGACGAAAGGCAAAGGAGAGGGAAACAGATGCACTAGTTTCGGTCGTGTGTCACCCAACTCCTTCAGATTGTTCCGTCTGAGCCAAAGAACGCTTCACTTATAAGCGTCTTTCATATTTATGGCTAATAACCTGTCATTCGCTGTTGATAAAACAAATGGTAATGACATCTGACGTCATTGGCTTAAACGAGCAGAAATTTAATTCCACCTGCTACTTTTCTTCGTCGCTTTTGATGTTTCCTTTAGAGAAGAAGAGAGAGGCTTCGAGAGAGAACAATACTTATTATAGTTACCGACTCGATGTATACCGACCGCGGTGGCTGAGTAGTTAGCGCTTCGATCCCAAGATCCCGGGTTCGAGTCCTAGCTAAAAGGATTTTCTGGTTAGGTAATGGATGTGTATGTTCGTTAAGTGTTACAGTTCATGCCTCTGTAATAGTCCAATAAATCTGTTTTTGAGGGTACCGGAAACTAAATAGACAAAACACGTTACAAGTTGACGTTTAGAGCAACGGGAGTAAAAAAAATAAAGCGATGACGTAAGAGCCCATAGAAGACCAAGGCCCAGACATTCTGCATTTTTGTAGGTGCCAAGTGGTCAGCATCGCGTGACTCCCACTCTGCCTGTTTTCCATTACAGCAATGGACTCTGTACCAACAGCTCCACAATTTTCTCACAGAACAGCGTAAACATCATCCAGGATTCGAACCCGTGACCGCTTTCAACAAGGCGAGCTAGTTACCCACGTGGCTATCCAGCTAAAACGAAGCAAGCAAATATTGAAGGGTAATTAAATACGAACACACATGCAATGTTGTGCAGACGTTCCTCATTGCCCGTTTCATCATATCTATCCTGGGGGAGGCGTAAGAAAATAAGTTACAATCACGGAAACCATTTTTTTTAGATCCGATTTTTAAATAAAAAACCGGCAATATCATGTTCCCTTATTGCGATGATTCGAGAAAATGTAACTGTCTTTCGTGATTACAAAATTTTCACATATTTGGCTTAGTGGGCGTTATCTGAACTTCCATTTCGATGACACTGCAGCGGTGGCCAGTCTTATAATGCATCCAAAATATAACAGTAAACTTTCTCTATTAAAAAAATATGTATATTCTAAATGATGTAGGATGCTATGATGGATGAATGACGAATGATGCTATTTTACATCAATATATTGTGAATTTATGAATGTAAAAACGGGCAGAAATTTGATTACCGAACTTCTCTCCATCCTTTCCGAAGTTTCTCGCGTACGTCATAGCTATCAGCTCCCTCAAAGGCAATAAAAATATGAACAACATTGTCCTGAAACGTTTTGATGTTCCCTCGGACCTAATGTGACCCTAGGGATGCCACCCGTGACACACCACCGCAATTACGCTTTGTACATTTGGTCGCATGTCTCCCCTGCCGACTATGAACTCGTTAAAGTCTCCAAACGCGATATCGCGACGGCTGGAAATACCACGCCAATAACAGCGTCCCGGCCTTCCTTATTGCCTCTACTTAATCCAAAAGCGTGAGAACGGAGTCGATGGCTAGTGCATCGCGGCCTGCGTAATCTCGTTACCTCGGGAAAAAGACGTGGAAGCGAATAAAGAAAGAAAACAGCGGGAGAGGGAGGCGACCGCGGTGTTGGAACGTGCTGCAATTTTCCCGTCCGGTATTACGTGCACGTTTTCATCATATCCCTCTTGTGGAGAGCGGCAACCTTACCTCAATCCTCCCCCATCTGTTTACCCGAGACGCCGTCCACCAATTTGTCTATTCCGGGACTTCATCGGGAGCTTTCGGAGTGATTTACTACCCGGCATCATAGTGTTTGCCTTGGAGGGCTCATAGCTATCATTTCGTGTTTTCCCTGACGGTGGATGGGGGAGGGAGTCAGCGGCCGCTCTTTATTAAGCGCCATATATCTCCCATAGGAGAAGAGAGAGATTCATCAACTGAGTTTGCAGAGTGGCTGCTTCCCTCCGATGTGATATTAATTTCGTTTACCGCGATATTGCTGCTTATACCGGAGAACTCTTTTTATCACGGCTCATTATATTCACATCCCAACGTCTACGGTACCCATGGAGTAATATCAAATTCGTGTTAATGAGCAAATAATCGTCAAAGGGAGGCTGCGAGAGGCAAGATGAGCCCCGTATCAAGTCGTGATGATCGAAAATGGATCCGCGTTATTAGCCGCTTAAACCTTTATGAGTTTGCATTATAGTTCTTCCTTGACTTGATACGGAACATCGACTCTCCGGGAATGGTTTAATTTTGTGTCCCGGTTGTTTAGGATTGGAGGAGAGGAGGTTGTTGACGTATGATTTATCTGTAATGAATCTACTCGATCCATCATTCTAATCGGAGCCATCGTCCAAATATGTTCCTCTTAACATCAGCGGTTGCACTGATAATCAATTTTCCGGAAAGGATGTTGATTCTCACGGGGAATGAGAAATTATACCGAAGACTTTTGAGAAAACGACCAACGCAAAGAATGATATCAGCCGCAAACAATTATTGGTGGAACAAACATTGTTTCATTTACTGTTTCCCTTCAAATCCGATAGTCTCTCGAAATTGAATTTGCGAATTTTTTGACAAATCGAAAGAATATTTCGCTGTAAATAAAGTATTTTTCTAACATAGCTTTATTTTACTGCAAGAGCGTCTAGTGCTCACTTGAAACTCCAGTCCAAAATGTTTATTGCGGATTATTAAAATAATTTGAATATCGCCATGAAAGAGAAAGAAATGAATTTTAATGGTTTTTGCGCAAATTGGTATAGAAGGGCAAATAAGTGGCTAAAATGTTACTTATTTAGGAAAGAACGAGATATGTTGAAATCTGGACCATTAGCAAATCTTAAGAGGTACAACGACTGAATAATATTTTCCGAAATTCGTAGACCGCATAAAAAGATGCCATTAATATTTCCCAGTTTGTAAGAAAATACAATTAAGAAAGGAATGAAGAGAGATAGTATGAATGCTTTACTAAAACCGATTTACTTATCTCACATTAGTTCATGTCCATTTAAATGGGAATTAAACCTGTTTTGGGAAGGATCGGTATTCCTGTCAATTCCTGACTCTTTACTTTCCTTTGTTTCATTCCTTTAGTTAAACTTCGCTTTGTACATTCAATGTCTCTTAATCATCTTGGTTACCTCATCATTTAATTCACGTGCTATTGAAACAGGGTCTGCTAGAAGCAGCTAATTTGCATGAGGACAAATGTTGTCAATGGGACTATCTTCATAGTCCAACCCTCTTGTATTTCTTGACATATGCACTCATATTTGAAAGAGGCGTGATCAATCATAAGTTTTACTTGTGCTCATGATCAGTTCATGCATTTTCTTCTATTATGCCCTCGGCAGATTCATCGGCGTCATCGGCTGAGACATTTTGCCCGTAAATATAAGGAATAAATTTTGGATTGATAATTTTCTTTATGTTGTAAAGGAATTTCTTACATCACGACACAATTCCTAGCGTAAGGTATGGAAGTTATGTAACTTCAAGAACGGGCTATCTTCAATACAAATTAGAATTAAATAAATTAAGTATCGCTCAATTAAATTTTATTCCCAGTGTTAAGCCAATATTTTGAATCACAGTAGATCAGATTTTGGGCCGATAACCGATATATACCGATACTTTTGCTGCGAGCTTTCCTGAAATACGATCTTATCGATAACGGAATAGCAGATGGCCCAGCCTGAAACCGGAAATAGCTATGTTAACATAAGCAGGAGCAAAAGGTAGGTTGGATAGAGTATTTCTCTCTAAGGAAGCGTTATGTTTTCAAACTTGTAGAGTTCAGTAGGGGTTCAGCGAAAAATTAAGCAATGCGCTCTCTGAATTCCACTTTACTTGAGTTGAATTCAGTGGTCCTGTAATTCCTCTCTGGAGAGATCACTCCATTTTCTGAATGAGGTAGTCAAAGTTTCTTTTGAGAACAGAACCAATGAATCTGATGATTCAGCGTCGGGAGTCTTTTAACCTAATGTCATTCACCTTTCCAATCCGTGGGCTGTTCTAAGCCGCGTTACGTTTTCCATTCGAACTTTTCGCATAATATTTCAATGCCCCAACGATTTCTATAATGAAATAATAAGTAAAAAATAGTTAATTAATACATAGTAAGTAAAAGTAAAAAAAATAGTAAATATAAAATAGTAAGTTAATTTTACTTTATGGAGGAAAGAAGCCTTACAAACATTTCTTCAGCGGAATGACTTATTAAAATACAGCCATAAATGAAATTTACCGAATAAAGAATAAGTAATGAAACAAAATTTTTCTTCAAAAATTTCCGTTGCCGATAGTGGAAACTGAAATGGAATATTCCCTCTTGAGAACGAGACTTACAGCTCGACAAATGTAGAGCAGGTGCTTTCAACGACCGTGATGGGTCGTATCAACACTTTGCCCTTAGCCAATGGACTATAATAAGGATTACCTCAAGGAGATTGGTGAATAATTGCATTCAGATAGTTCTGTAAACCTGGCACGAGAAAGCTACATGGTTGGCTATACATATGTTAGTAAAGAAATTGACTGATATTTCGGAGACACGTTGACAAAAACCCCGTAAGCTTAGCTAAACACGATCTTTGGAAGAAAATAAAATTGTTTATTCCTAAAACTCAATTATCTCTATTTTCCAGAGGCAAGTAACAAAATCGATAGGGAAAAATTTTATGTTTTTCGCTCGTAATAACGTACCAATAGAGGGCATAGGATTAATGCTTAGTGTAATGTGCCACCTTCATTTAGAGTCATCATCAAACACCAAATACATAATGATTACACAAAAAATATAACGATTAGACAAAATACACCGTTTTAGGAATACTGCTTTTGGAAATTGGAGATTTATGTTCTCATTTCCTGACAAGGAAAGAATTCCGCGTTCATTCGTTTATTCGATCAACATTAAAAAACAAGATATGTAAATATTTAAGGAAGGATCCGTTTGCAAGAAGTTACTGCTACAAATTGATGGTTTTACCTCAGATGCATTTTTCTACAAAAATTTAGGCACAGTGAAGTTTACTCTCAAGAGTAATAGATTCAGTTTTAAATCGAAGAGTTAAATCCATGGACGTAAAACAAACCATTGAGCGTCTAATCGACTCGTAAGTAAAAGGAGTCGTGTGTGTGATTACTTCTTGCAGAATGAGCAGAATCGAATCAAACACAATCCAATAATAACCTATTGTTATTGTCATCAACGGCAATATAACGCCTCAAAGCCTTTTCCAAAATGGGATTCGTTATCTCCAAATTTACCATCAGGGATTTACAGATACTCATGTTTGTCATGCGTATGATAGTAGATTGTCGTTCGGATGCGATGAGGTGATTTTCTTCTCTTCTGTCATTCTTATATTATTTATTTATTTCACCCTTACGGCGAGGTTAGGCCCAATTGTCCTCTCTTACACCTAACCTCTGAGCCATTGATATAAAAAATTACTCAAATTAAGTCAACTTACAACTAACATCTATTGTAAATTAATACAAATCTAAAAGTCCTAATATTATATAATGCTAAACCTAAATTAATACAAACATTAAAAAAA